>CM076186.1:54695462-55052708 GCA_038277355.1 Encarsia formosa
AATAAACAATAATTTGTTAATAAACAAATGGCAAACCTTCAAGCTGTAACCCCCAATAACGCTGAAAAAAAAAAAAAATAATATATGAATTATCAACAAATGACTAACTGACAAGCCTTAAACCCCAATAACGCTGGAAAAAGTAATAAACAATTATTTGTTAATAAACAAATCGCTGACCTTTAAGCTGTAAACCCCAATAACGCTTAAAAAAAGAGAAAATAAAATATTAATTACCAACAAATGACCAACCGACAAGCCTTAAACTCCAATAACGCTGGAAAAAATAATAAACAATCATTTGTTAATTAACAAATGGCTAACCTTCAAGATGTCAGCCCCAATAACGCTGAAAAAATGAGAAAATATAAAATTTTTTTCAATAAATGACTAACCGACAAGCCGTAATCCCAAATAACGCTGAAAAACGTAAGAAACAATTATTTGTTAATAAACAAATGGGAAACCTTCAAGCTGTATTCCCCATTAACGCTGAAAAAACAGAAAATAAAATATGAAGTATCAACAAATGACTAACCGACAAGCCTTAAACTCCAAGAACGCTGGAAAAAGTAATAAACAATTATTTGTGAATAAACAAATGGCTAAGCTTCAAGCTGTATGCCCACATAACGCTGAAAAAATGAGAAAATTAAATATTTATTATCAACAAATGACTAACCGACAAGCCGTAAACCCCAATAACGCTGGAAAAAGTAAACCACAATTATTTGTTAGTAAACAAATGACTAACCTTCAAGCTGTAAACCCCAATAACGCTGAAAAAAAGAGAAAATAATATATAAATTATCAACTAGTGACCAACTGAGAAGCCTTAAATCCCTATAAAACTGGAAAAAGTAATAAACAATTATTTTTTAATAAACAAATGTCAAACCTTCAAGCTGTAACCCCCAATAACGCCGAAAAAATGAGAAAATAAAATATTTATTATCAACAAATGACTAACCGACAAGCCGTAAACCCCAAGAACGCTGGAAAAAGTAATAAACAATTATTTGTTAATATACAAATGGCAAACCTTCAAGCCGTAAACCCTAATAACGCTGAAAAAAAGAGAAAATTAAACATTAATTATCAACAAATGATTAACTTACAAACCGTAAACCTTAATAACGTTTGAAAAAGTAATAAACAATTATTGGTTAATAAACAAATGTCTAACCTTCAAGCTGTAAACCTCAGTAACGCTGTAAAGAAGAGAAAATAATGTATGATGTATCAACTAATTACCAACTGAGAAGCCTAAAACCCCAATAACGCTGGAAAAAGTAATAAACAATTATTTGCTAATAAACAAATGGCTAAGCTTCAAGCTGTAAGCCCACATAACGCTGAAAAAAAGAGAAAATAAAATATGAATTATCAACAAATGACTATCCGACAAGCCTTCAACTCCAATAACGCTGGAAAAAGTAATAAACAATTATTTGTTTATAAACAAATGGCTAAGCTTCAAGCTGTGAGCCCACATTACGCTGAAAAAATGAGAAAATAAAATATTTATTATCAACAAATGACTAACCGACAAGCCGTAAACCCCAATAACGCTGGAAAAAGTAAACAACAATTATTTGTTAGTAAACAAATGGCTAACCTTCAAGCTGTCAACCTCAATAACGCTGAAAAGAAGAGAAAATAATATATGAATTATCAACAAATGACCAACTGAGAAGCCTTAAATCCCTATAACACTGGAAAAAGTAATAAACATTTATTTGATAGTAAACAAACGGCTTACCTTCAAGCTGTAAACCTCAATAATGCCGAAAAAAAGAGAAAATAAAATATTAATTATCAACAAATGACCACCTGACTAGCCTTAAACCTCAATAACGCTGGAAAAATTAATAAACTATTATTTGTTAAAAAACAAATGGCTAACCTTCAAGCTGTAAACCCCAATAAGGCTGAAAAAATAAGAAAATAAAATATTAATTATCAATAATGACTAACCGATTAGCCATAAACCCAAATAACGCTGGAAAAAGTAATAAACAATTATTTTTTAATATACAAATGGCAAACCTTCAAGCTGTAACCATCAATAACGCTGAAAAAAAGAGAAAATAAAATATAAATTATCAACAAATGACTAACCGCTAAGCCCTATACCCCAATAATGCTGGAAAAAGTAATAAACAATTATTTGTTAATAAACAAATGGCTGACCTTTAAGCTGTAAACCCCAATAACGCTGAAAAAAAGAGAAAATAAAATATGAATTATCAACAAATGACTAACTGACAAGCCTTAAACCCCAATAACGCTGGAAAAAGTAATAAACAATTATTTGTTAATAAACAAATGGCTAAGCTTCAAGCTGTAAGCCCACATAACGCTGAAAAAATGAGAAAATAAAATATTTATTATCAACAAATGACTAACCGAATTTCCTTCAACCCCAATAAGGCTGGAAAAAGTAAGAAACAATTATTTGTTAATGAACAAATGGCTGACTTTCAAGCTGTAAACTCCAATAACGCTGAAAAATAAAAAGAAAATAAAATATGAATTATCAACAAGTGACTAACCGACAAGCCTTAAACTCCAAGAACGCTGGAAAAAGTAATAAACAATTATTTGTTAATAAACAAATGGCTAAGCTTCAAGCTGTAAGCCCACATAACGCTGAAAAAATGAGAAAATAAAATATTTATTATCAACAATCGACTAACCGACAAGCTGTAAACCCCAATAACGCTGGAAAAAGTAAACAACAATTATTTGTTAGTAAACAAATGGCTAGCCTTCAAGCTGTAAACCTCAATAACGCCGAAAAAATGAGAAAATAAAATATTTATTATCATCAAATGACTAACCGGCAAAGCCGTAAACCCCAAGAACGCTGGAAAAAGTATTAAACAATTATTTGTTAATATACAAATGGCAAACCATCAAGCTGTAAACCCCAATAACGCTGAAAAAAGAGAAAATTAAATATAAATTATCAACAAATGACTAACCGACAAGCCGTAAACCTTAATAACGTTTGAAAAAGTAATAAACAATTATTGGTTAATAAACAAATGTCTAACCTTCACGCTGTAAACCTCAATAACGCTGTAAAGAAGAGAAAATAATGTATGAATTATCAAGGAATGACCAACTGAGAAGCCGAAAACCCCAATAACGCTGGAAATAGTAATCAACAATTATTTGTTAATAAACAAATGACTAAGCTTCAAGCTGTAAGCCCACATAACGCTGAAAAAAAGAGAAAATAAAATATGAATTATCAACAAATGACTAACCGACAAGCTGTAAACCCCAATAACGCTGGAAAAAGTAAACAACAATTATTTGTTAGTAAACAAATGGCTAACCTTCAAGCTGTAAACCTCAACAACGCTGAAAAGAAGAGAAAATAATGTATGAATTATCAACGAATGACCAACTGAGAAGCCTAAAACCCCAATAACGCTGGAAATAGTAATAAACAATTATTTGTTAATAAACAAATGACTAAGCTTCAAGCTGTAAGCCCACATAACGCTGAAAAAAAGAGAAAATAAAATATAAATTATCAACAAATGACTAACCGACAAGCCGTAAACCCCAATAACGCTGGAAAAAGTAAACAACAATTATTTGTTAGTAAACAAATGGCTAACCTTCAAGCTGTCAACCTCAATAACGCTGAAAAGAAGAGAAAATAATATATGAATTATCAACAAATGACCAACTGGGAAGCCTTAAATCCCTATAACACTGGAAAAAGTAATAAACATTTATTTGATAGTAAACAAACGGCTTACCTTCAAGCTGTAAACCTCAATAATGCTGAAAAAAAGAGAAAATAAAATATTAATTATCAACAAATGACCAACTGACTAGCCTTAAACCTCAATAACGCTGAAAAAATTAATAAACTATTATTTATTAAAAAACAAATGGCTAACCTTCAAGCTGTAAACCCCAATAAGGATGAAAAAAATAGAAAATAAAATATTAATTATCAATAATGACTAACCGATTAGCCATAAACCCAAATAACGCTGGAAAAAGTAATAAACAATTTTTTTTTAATAAACAAATGGCAATCCTTCAAGCTGTAACCCCCAATAACGCTGAAGAAAAGAGAAAATAAAATATAAATTATCAACAAATGACCAACCGACAAGCCTTAAACTCCAATAACGCTGGAAAAAACAATAAACAATCATTTGTTAATTAACAAATGGCTAACCTTCAAGATGTAAGCCCCAATAACGCTGAAAAAATGAGAAAATATAAAATTTTTTATCAATAAATGACTAACCGCTAAGCCGTATACCCCAATAATGCTGGAAAAAGTAATAAACAATTATTTGTTAATAAACAAATGGCTGACCTTTAAGCTGTAAACCCCAATAACGCTGAAAAAAAGAGAAAATAAAATATGAATTATCAACAAATGACCAACCGACAAGCCTTAAACTCCAATAACGCTGGAAAAAATAATAAACAATCATTTGTTAATTAACAAATGGCTAACCTTCAAGATGTCAGCCCCAATAACGCTGAAAAAATGAGAAAATATAAAATTTTTTTCAATAAATGACTAACCGACAAGCCGTAATCCCAAATAACGCTGAAAAACGTAAGAAACAATTATTTGTTAATAAACAAATGGGAAACCTTCAAGCTGTATTCCCCATTAACGCTGAAAAAACAGAAAATAAAATATGAAGTATCAACAAATGACTAACCGACAAGCCTTAAACTCCAAGAACGCTGGAAAAAGTAATAAACAATTATTTGTGAATAAACAAATGGCTAAGCTTCAAGCTGTAAGCCCACATAACGCTGAAAAAATGAGAAAATTAAATATTTATTATCAACAAATGACTAACCGACAAGCCGTAAACCCCAATAACGCTGGAAAAAGTAAACCACAATTATTTGTTAGTAAACAAATGACTAACCTTCAAGCTGTAAACCCCAATAACGCTGAAAAAAAGAGAAAATAATATATAAATTATCAACTAGTGACCAACTGAGAAGCCTTAAATCCCTATAAAACTGGAAAAAGTAATAAACAATTATTTTTTAATAAACAAATGTCAAACCTTCAAGCTGTAACCCCCAATAACGCCGAAAAAATGAGAAAATAAAATATTTATTATCAACAAATGACTAACCGACAAGCCGTAAACCCCAAGAACGCTGGAAAAAGTAATAAACAATTATTTGTTAATATACAAATGGCAAACCTTCAAGCCGTAAACCCTAATAACGCTGAAAAAAAGAGAAAATTAAACATTAATTATCAACAAATGATTAACTTACAAACCGTAAACCTTAATAACGTTTGAAAAAGTAATAAACAATTATTGGTTAATAAACAAATGTCTAACCTTCAAGCTGTAAACCTCAGTAATGCTGTAAAGAAGAGAAAATAATGTATGATGTATCAACTAATTACCAACTGAGAAGCCTAAAACCCCAATAACGCTGGAAAAAGTAATAAACAATTATTTGCTAATAAACAAATGGCTAAGCTTCAAGCTGTAAGCCCACATAACGCTGAAAAAAAGAGAAAATAAAATATGAATTATCAACAAATGACTATCCGACAAGCCTTCAACTTCAATAACGCTGGAAAAAGTAATAAACAATTATTTGTTTATAAACAAATGGCTAAGCTTCAAGCTGTGAGCCCACATTACGCTGAAAAAATGAGAAAATAAAATATTTATTATCAACAAATGACTAACCGACAAGCCGTAAACCCCAATAACGCTGGAAAAAGTAAACAACAATTATTTGTTAGTAAACAAATGGCTAACCTTCAAGCTGTCAACCTCAATAACGCTGAAAAGAAGAGAAAATAATATATGAATTATCAACAAATGACCAACTGAGAAGCCTTAAATCCCTATAACACTGGAAAAAGTAATAAACATTTATTTGATAGTAAACAAACGGCTTACCTTCAAGCTGTAAACCTCAATAATGCCGAAAAAAAGAGAAAATAAAATATTAATTATCAACAAATGACCACCTGACTAGCCTTAAACCTCAATAACGCTGGAAAAATTAATAAACTATTATTTGTTAAAAAACAAATGGCTAACCTTCAAGCTGTAAACCCCAATAACGCTGAAAAAAAGAGAAAATAATATATGAATTATCAACCAATGGCTAACCGACCAGCCGTAAACCCCAATAACGCTGGAAAAAGTAATAAACAATTATTTGTTAATAAACAAATGGCTGACCTTCAAGCTGTAAGCCCAAATAACGCTGAAAAAATGAGAAAATAAAATATAAATTATCAACAAATGACTTACCGACAAGCCGTAATCCCCAATAACGCTGGAAAAAGTAATAAACAATTATTTGTTAATAAACAAATGGCTACTCTTGAAGCTGTTAGCCCCAATAACGCCGAAAAAATGAGAAAATAAAATATTAATTATCAATAATGACTAACCGACAAGCCGTAAACCCAAATAACGCTGGAAAAAGTAAACAACAATTATTTGTTAGTAAACAAATGGCTAGCCTTCAAGCTGTAAACCTCAATAACGCCGAAAAAATGAGAAAATAAAATATTTATTATCATCAAATGACTAACCGGCAAAGCCGTAAACCCCAAGAACGCTGGAAAAAGTATTAAACAATTATTTGTTAATATACAAATGGCAAACCATCAAGCTGTAAACCCCAATAACGCTGAAAAAAGAGAAAATTAAATATAAATTATCAACAAATGACTAACCGACAAGCCGTAAACCTTAATAACGTTTGAAAAAGTAATAAACAATTATTGGTTAATAAACAAATGTCTAACCTTCACGCTGTAAATCTCAATAACGCTGTAAAGAAGAGAAAATAATGTATGAATTATCAAGGAATGACCAACTGAGAAGCCTAAAACCCCAATAACGCTGGAAATAGTAATAAACAATTATTTGTTAATAAACAAATGACTAAGCTTCAAGCTGTAAGCCCACATAACGCTGAAAAAAAGAGAAAATAAAATATGAATTATCAACAAATGACTAACCGACAAGCTGTAAACCCCAATAACGCTGGAAAAAGTAAACAACAATTATTTGTTAGTAAACGAATGGCTAACCTTCAAGCTGTCAACCTCAATAACGCTGAAAAGAAGAGAAAATAATGTATGAATTATCAACGAATGACCAACTGAGAAGCCTAAAACCCCAATAACGCTGGAAATAGTAATAAACAATTATTTGTTAAAAAACAAATGGCTAACCTTCAAGCTGTAAACCCCAATAAGGCTGAAAAAATAAGAAAATAAAATATTAATTATCAACAAATGACTAACCGACAAGCCGTAAACCCCAATAACGCTGGAAAAAGTAAACAACAATTATTTGTTAGTAAACAAATGGCTAGCCTTCAAGCTGTAAACCTCAATAACGCCGAAAAAATGAGAAAATAAAATATTTATTATCATCAAATGACTAACCGGCAAAGCCGTAAACCCCAAGAACGCTGGAAAAAGTATTAAACAATTATTTGTTAATATACAAATGGCAAACCATCAAGCTGTAAACCCCAATAACGCTGAAAAAAGAGAAAATTAAATATAAATTATCAACAAATGACTAACCGACAAGCCGTAAACCTTAATAACGTTTGAAAAAGTAATAAACAATTATTGGTTAATAAACAAATGTCTAACCTTCACGCTGTAAATCTCAATAACGCTGTAAAGAAGAGAAAATAATGTATGAATTATCAAGGAATGACCAACTGAGAAGCCTAAAACCCCAATAACGCTGGAAATAGTAATAAACAATTATTTGTTTATAAACAAATGGCTAAGCTTCAAGCTGTGAGCCCACATTACGCTGAAAAAATGAGAAAATAAAATATTTATTATCAGCAAATGACTAACCGACAAGCCGTAAACCCCAATAACGCTGGAAAAAGTAAACAACAATTATTTGTTAGTAAACAAACGGCTTACCTTCAAGCTGTAAACCTCAATAATGCTGAAAAAAAGAGAAAATAAAATATTAATAATCAACAAATGACCACCTGACTAGCCTTAAACCTCAATAACGCTGGAAAAATTAATAAACTATTATTTGTTAAAAAACAAATGGCTAACCTTCAAGCTGTAAACCCCAATAAGGCTGAAAAAATAAGAAAATAAAATATTAATTATCAACAAATGACTAACCGACAAGCCGTAAACCCCAATAACGCTGGAAAAAGTAAACAACACTTATTTGTTAGTAAACAAATGGCTAACCTTCAAGCTGTCAACCTCAATAACGCTGAAAAGAAGAGAAAATAATATATGAATTATCAACAAATGACCAACTGAGAAGCCTTAAATCCCTATAACACTGGAAAAAGTAATAAACATTTCCTTGATAGTAAATAAACGGCTTACCTTCAAGCTGTAAACCTCAATAATGCTGAAAAAAAGAGAAAATAAAATATTAATTATCAACAAATGACCAACTGACTAGCCTTAAACCTCAATAACGCTGAAAAAATTAATAAACTATTATTTGTTAAAAAACAAATGGCTAACCTTCAAGCTGTAAGCCCCAATAAGGATGAAAAAATAAGAAAATAAAATATTAATTATCAATAATGACTAACCGATTAGCCATAAACCCAAATAACGCTGGAAAAAGTAATAAACAATTTTTTTTTAATAAACAAATGGCAAACCTTCAAGCTGTAACCCCCAATAACGCTGAAAAAAAGAGAAAATAAAATATAAATTATCATCAAATGACTAACCGCTAAGCCGCATACCCCAATAATGCTGGAAAAAGAAATAAACATATATTTCTTAATAAACAAATGGCTGACCTTTAAGCTGTAAACCCCAATAACGCTGAAAAAAAGAGAAAATAAAATATGAATTATCAACAAATGACCAACCGACAAACCTTAAACTCCAATAACGCTGGAAAAAATAATAAACAATCATTTGTTAATTAACAAATGGCTAACATTCAAGATGTAAGCCCCAATAACGCTGAAAAAATGAGAAAATATGAAATTTTTTATCAATAAATGACTAACCGACAAGCCGTAAACCCAAATAACGCTGAAAAACGTAAGAAACAATTATTTGTTAATAAACAAATGGCAAACCTTCAAGCTGTATTCCCCAATAACGCTGAAAAAAGAGAAAATAAAATATGAATTATCAACAAATGACTAACCGACAAGCCTTCAACTCCAAGAACGCTGGAAAAAGTAATAAACAATCATTTGTTAGTAAACAAATGGCAAAGCTTCAAGCTGTAAGCCCACATAACGCTGAAAAAATGAGAAAATAAAATATTTATTATCAACAAATGACTAACCGACAAGCCGTAAGCCCCAATAACGCTGGAAAAAGTAATAAACAATTATTTGTTAATAAACAAATGGCTGACCTTTAAGCTGTAAACTCCAATAACGCTGGAAAAAGTAATAAACAGTTATTTGTTAATAAACAAATGGCAAACCTTCAAGCTGTAACCCCAAATAACGCTGAAAAAAAGAGAAAATAAAATATGAATTATCAACAAATGGCTAACCGACCAGCCGTAAACCCCAATAACGCTGGAAAAAGTAATAAACAATTATTTGTTAATAAACAAATGGCTTACCTTCAAGCTGTAAGCCCCAATAACGCCGAAAAAATGAGAAAATAAAATATAAATTATCAACAAATGACTTACCGACAAGCCGTAAACCCCAATAACGCTGGAAAAAGTAATAAACAATTATTTGTTAATAAACAAATGGCTAACCTTGAAGCTGTTAGCCCCAATAACGCCGAAAAAATGAGAAAATAAAATATTAATTATCAATAATGACTAACCCACAAGCCGTCAACCCAAATAACGCTGGAAAAAGTAATAAACAATAATTTGTTAATAAACAAATGGCAAACCTTCAAGCTGTAACCCCCAATAACGCTGAAAAAAAAAAAAATAATATATGAATTATCAACAAATGACTAACTGACAAGCCTTAAACCCCAATAACGCTGGAAAAAGTAATAAACAATTATTTGTTAATAAACAAATCGCTGACCTTTAAGCTGTAAACCCCAATAACGCTTAAAAAAAGAGAAAATAAAATATTAATTACCAACAAATGACCAACCGACAAGCCTTAAACTCCAATAACGCTGGAAAAAATAATAAACAATCATTTGTTAATTAACAAATGGCTAACCTTCAAGATGTCAGCCCCAATAACGCTGAAAAAATGAGAAAATATAAAATTTTTTTCAATAAATGACTAACCGACAAGCCGTAATCCCAAATAACGCTGAAAAACGTAAGAAACAATTATTTGTTAATAAACAAATGGGAAACCTTCAAGCTGTATTCCCCATTAACGCTGAAAAAACAGAAAATAAAATATGAAGTATCAACAAATGACTAACCGACAAGCCTTAAACTCCAAGAACGCTGGAAAAAGTAATAAACAATTATTTGTGAATAAACAAATGGCTAAGCTTCAAGCTGTATGCCCACATAACGCTGAAAAAATGAGAAAATTAAATATTTATTATCAACAAATGACTAACCGACAAGCCGTAAACCCCAATAACGCTGGAAAAAGTAAACCACAATTATTTGTTAGTAAACAAATGACTAACCTTCAAGCTGTAAACCCCAATAACGCTGAAAAAAAGAGAAAATAATATATAAATTATCAACTAGTGACCAACTGAGAAGCCTTAAATCCCTATAAAACTGGAAAAAGTAATAAACAATTATTTTTTAATAAACAAATGTCAAACCTTCAAGCTGTAACCCCCAATAACGCCGAAAAAATGAGAAAATAAAATATTTATTATCAACAAATGACTAACCGACAAGCCGTAAACCCCAAGAACGCTGGAAAAAGTAATAAACAATTATTTGTTAATATACAAATGGCAAACCTTCAAGCCGTAAACCCTAATAACGCTGAAAAAAAGAGAAAATTAAACATTAATTATCAACAAATGATTAACTTACAAACCGTAAACCTTAATAACGTTTGAAAAAGTAATAAACAATTATTGGTTAATAAACAAATGTCTAACCTTCAAGCTGTAAACCTCAGTAACGCTGTAAAGAAGAGAAAATAATGTATGATGTATCAACTAATTACCAACTGAGAAGCCTAAAACCCCAATAACGCTGGAAAAAGTAATAAACAATTATTTGCTAATAAACAAATGGCTAAGCTTCAAGCTGTAAGCCCACATAACGCTGAAAAAAAGAGAAAATAAAATATGAATTATCAACAAATGACTATCCGACAAGCCTTCAACTCCAATAACGCTGGAAAAAGTAATAAACAATTATTTGTTTATAAACAAATGGCTAAGCTTCAAGCTGTGAGCCCACATTACGCTGAAAAAATGAGAAAATAAAATATTTATTATCAACAAATGACTAACCGACAAGCCGTAAACCCCAATAACGCTGGAAAAAGTAAACAACAATTATTTGTTAGTAAACAAATGGCTAACCTTCAAGCTGTCAACCTCAATAACGCTGAAAAGAAGAGAAAATAATATATGAATTATCAACAAATGACCAACTGAGAAGCCTTAAATCCCTATAACACTGGAAAAAGTAATAAACATTTATTTGATAGTAAACAAACGGCTTACCTTCAAGCTGTAAACCTCAATAATGCCGAAAAAAAGAGAAAATAAAATATTAATTATCAACAAATGACCACCTGACTAGCCTTAAACCTCAATAACGCTGGAAAAATTAATAAACTATTATTTGTTAAAAAACAAATGGCTAACCTTCAAGCTGTAAACCCCAATAAGGCTGAAAAAATAAGAAAATAAAATATTAATTATCAATAATGACTAACCGATTAGCCATAAACCCAAATAACGCTGGAAAAAGTAATAAACAATTATTTTTTAATATACAAATGGCAAACCTTCAAGCTGTAACCATCAATAACGCTGAAAAAAAGAGAAAATAAAATATAAATTATCAACAAATGACTAACCGCTAAGCCCTATACCCCAATAATGCTGGAAAAAGTAATAAACAATTATTTGTTAATAAACAAATGGCTGACCTTTAAGCTGTAAACCCCAATAACGCTGAAAAAAAGAGAAAATAAAATATGAATTATCAACAAATGACTAACTGACAAGCCTTAAACCCCAATAACGCTGGAAAAAGTAATAAACAATTATTTGTTAATAAACAAATGGCTAAGCTTCAAGCTGTAAGCCCACATAACGCTGAAAAAATGAGAAAATAAAATATTTATTATCAACAAATGACTAACCGAATTTCCTTCAACCCCAATAAGGCTGGAAAAAGTAAGAAACAATTATTTGTTAATGAACAAATGGCTGACTTTCAAGCTGTAAACTCCAATAACGCTGAAAAATAAAAAGAAAATAAAATATGAATTATCAACAAGTGACTAACCGACAAGCCTTAAACTCCAAGAACGCTGGAAAAAGTAATAAACAATTATTTGTTAATAAACAAATGGCTAAGCTTCAAGCTGTAAGCCCACATAACGCTGAAAAAATGAGAAAATAAAATATTTATTATCAACAATCGACTAACCGACAAGCTGTAAACCCCAATAACGCTGGAAAAAGTAAACAACAATTATTTGTTAGTAAACAAATGGCTAGCCTTCAAGCTGTAAACCTCAATAACGCCGAAAAAATGAGAAAATAAAATATTTATTATCATCAAATGACTAACCGGCAAAGCCGTAAACCCCAAGAACGCTGGAAAAAGTATTAAACAATTATTTGTTAATATACAAATGGCAAACCATCAAGCTGTAAACCCCAATAACGCTGAAAAAAGAGAAAATTAAATATAAATTATCAACAAATGACTAACCGACAAGCCGTAAACCTTAATAACGTTTGAAAAAGTAATAAACAATTATTGGTTAATAAACAAATGTCTAACCTTCACGCTGTAAACCTCAATAACGCTGTAAAGAAGAGAAAATAATGTATGAATTATCAAGGAATGACCAACTGAGAAGCCGAAAACCCCAATAACGCTGGAAATAGTAATCAACAATTATTTGTTAATAAACAAATGACTAAGCTTCAAGCTGTAAGCCCACATAACGCTGAAAAAAAGAGAAAATAAAATATGAATTATCAACAAATGACTAACCGACAAGCTGTAAACCCCAATAACGCTGGAAAAAGTAAACAACAATTATTTGTTAGTAAACAAATGGCTAACCTTCAAGCTGTAAACCTCAACAACGCTGAAAAGAAGAGAAAATAATGTATGAATTATCAACGAATGACCAACTGAGAAGCCTAAAACCCCAATAACGCTGGAAATAGTAATAAACAATTATTTGTTAATAAACAAATGACTAAGCTTCAAGCTGTAAGCCCACATAACGCTGAAAAGAAGAGAAAATAATATATGAATTATCAACAAATGACCAACTGAGAAGCCTTAAATCCCTATAACACTGGACAAAGTAATAAACATTTCCTTGATAGTAAATAAACGGCTTACCTTCAAGCTGTAAACCTCAATAATGCTGAAAAAAAGAGAAAATAAAATATTAATTATCAACAAATGACCAACTGACTAGCCTTAAACCTCAATAACGCTGAAAAAATGAGAAAATAAAATATTAATTATCAATAATGACTAACCGACAAGCCGTAAACCCAAATAACGCTGAAAAACGCAAGAAACAATTATTTGTTAATAAACAAATGGCAAACCTTCAAGCTGTATTCCCCAATAACGCTGAAAAAAAGACAAAATAAAATATAAATTATCAACCAATGGCTAACCGACCAGCCGTAAACCCCAATAACGCTGGAAAAAGTAATAAACAATTATTTGTTAATAAACAAATGGCTGACCTTCAAGCTGTAAGCCCCAATAACGCTGAAAAAAAGAGAAAATAAAATACAAATTATCAACAAATGACTAACCGACAAGCCGTAAACCCCAATAACGCTGAAAAAAGTAATAAACAATTATTTGTTAATAAGCAAATGGCTGACCTTTAAGCTGTAAACCCCAATAACGCTTAAAAAAAGAGAAAATAAAATATTAATTACCAACAAATGACCAACTGACAAGCCTTAAATCCCTATAACGCTAGAAAAAGTAATAAACATTTATTTGTTAGTAAACAAATGGCTAACATTCAAGCTGTAAACCTCAATAACGCTGAAAAAATGAGAAAATATAAAATTTATTATCAACAAATGATTAACCGACAAGCCGTAAACCCAAATAACGCTGAAAAACGCAAGAAACAATTATTTGTTAATAAACAAATGGCAAACCTTCAAGCTGTATTCCCCAATAACGCTGAAAAAAAGACAAAATAAAATATAAATTATCAACCAATGGCTAACCGACCAGCCGTAAACCCCAATAACGCTGGAAAAAGTAATAAACAATTATTTGTTAATAAACAAATGGCTTACCTTCAAGCTGTAAGCCCCAATAACGCCGAAAAAATGAGAAAATAAAATATAGATTATCAACAAATGACTTACCGACAAGCCGTAAACCCCAATAACGCTGGAAAAAGTAATAAACAATTATTTGCTAATAAACAAGTGGCTAAGCTTCAAGCTGTGAGCCCCAATAACGCCGAAAAAATGAGAAAATAAAATATTAATTATCAATAATGACTAACCGACAAGCCGTAAACCCAAATAACGCTGAAAAACGCAAGAAACAATTATTTGTTAATAAACAAATGGCAAACCTTCAAGCTGTATTCCCCAATAACGCTGAAAAAAAGACAAAATAAAATATAAATTATCAACCAATGGCTAACCGACCAGCCGTAAACCCCAATAACGCTGGAAAAAGTAGACAACAATTATTTGTTAGTAAACAAATGACTAACCTTCAAGCTGTAAACCCCAATAACGCTGAAAAAAGAGAAAATTAAATATAAATTATCTACAAATGAATAACCGACAAGCCGTAAACCTTAATAACGTTTGAAAAAGTAATAAACAATTATTGGTTAATAAACAAATGTCTAACCTTCACGCTGTAAACCTCAATAACGCTGTAAAAAAGAGAAAATAATGTATGAATTATCAAGGAATGACCAACTGAGAAGCCTAAAACCCCAATAACGCTGGAAATAGTAATAAACAATTATTTGTTAATAAACAAATGGCTAAGCTTCAAGCTGTAAGCCCACATAACGCTGAAAAAAAGAGAAAATAAAATATGAATTATCAACAAATGACTAACCGACAAGCCTTAAACTCCAATAACGCTGGAAAAAGTAATGAACAATTATTTGTTGATAAACAAATGGTTAAGCTTCAAGCTGTGAGCCCACGTAACGCTGAAAAAATGAGAAAATAAAATATTAATTATCAACAAATGACTAACCGACAAGCCGTAAACCTCAATAACGCTGAAAAAATTAATAAACTATTATTTGTTAAAAAACAAATGGCTAACCTTCAAGCTGTAAACCCCAATAAGGATGAAAAAATAAGAAAATAAAATATTAATTATCAATAATGACTAACCGATTAGCCTAAAACCCAAATAACGCTGGAAAAAGTAATAAACAATTATTTGTTAATAAACAAATGGCTAAGCTTCAAGCTGTAAGCCCACATAACTCTGAAAAAAAGAGAAAATAAAATATGAATTATAAACAAATGACTAACCGACAAGCCTTAAACTCCAATAACGCTGGAAAAAGTAATAAACAATTATTTGCTAATAAACAAGTGGCTAAGCTTCAAGCTGTGAGCCCACATAACGCTGAAAAAATGAGAAAATAAAATATTTATCATCAACAAATGACTAACCGACAAGCCGTAAACCCCAATAACGCTGGAAAAAGTAAACAACAATTATTTGTTAATAAGCAAATGGCTGACCATTAAGCTGTAAACCCCAATAACGCTTAAAAAAAGAGAAAATAAAATATGAATTATCAACAAATGGCTAACCGACCAGCCGTAAACCCCAATAACGCTGGAACAAGTAATAAACAATTATTTGTTAATAAACAAATGGCTTACCTTCAAGCTGTAAGCCCCAATAACGCCGAAAAAATGAGAAAATAAAATATAAATTATCAACAAATGACTTACCGACAAGCCGTAAACCCCAATAACGCTGGAAAAAGTAATAAACAATTATTTGTTAATAAACAAATGGCTAACCTTGAAGCTGTTAGCCCCAATAACGCCGAAAAAATGAGAAAATAAAATATTAATTATCAATAATGACTAACCGACAAGCCGTCAACCCAAATAACGCTGGAAAAAGTAATAAACAATAATTTGTTAATAAACAAATGGCAAACCTTCAAGCTGTATTCCCCAATAACGCTGAAAAAAAGACAAAATAAAATATAAATTATCAACCAATGGCTAACCGACCAGCCGTAAACCCCAATAACGCTGGAAAAAGTAATAAACAATTATTTGTTAATAAACAAATGGCTTACCTTCAAGCTGTAAGCCCCAATAACGCTGAAAAAATGAGAAAATAAAATATAAATTATCAACAAATGACTTACCGACAAGCCGTAAACCCCAATAACGCTGGAAAAAGTAATAAACAATTATTTGTTAATAAACAAATGGCTAACCTTCAAGCTGTAAACCCCAATAAGGATGAAAAAAATAGAAAATAAAATATTAATTATCAATAATGACTAACCGATTAGCCATAAACCCAAATAACGCTGGAAAAAGTAATAAACAATTTTTTTTTAATAAACAAATGGCAAACCTTCAAGCTGTAACCCCCAATAACGCTGAAAAAAAGAGAAAATAAAATATAAATTATCAACAAATGACCAACCGACAAGCCTTAAACTCCAATAACGCTGGAAAAAACAATAAACAATCATTTGTTAATTAACAAATGGCTAACCTTCAAGATGTAAGCCCCAATAACGCTGAAAAAATGAGAAAATATAAAATTTTTTATCAATAAATGACTAACCGCTAAGCCGTATACCCCAATAATGCTGGAAAAAGTAATAAACAATTATTTGTTAATAAACAAATGGCTGACCTTTAAGCTGTAAACCCCAATAACGCTGAAAAAAAGAGAAAATAAAATATGAATTATCAACAAATGACCAACCGACAAGCCTTAAACTTCAATAACGCTGGAAAAAATAATAAACAATCATTTGTTAATTAACAAATGGCTAACCTTCAAGATGTAAGCCCCAATAACGCTGAAAAAATGAGAAAATATAAAATTTTTTATCAATAAATGACTAACCGACAAGCCGTAATCCCAAATAACGCTGAAAAACGTAAGAAACAATTATTTGTTAATAAACAAATGGGAAACCTTCAAGCTGTATTCCCCATTAACGCTGAAAAAACAGAAAATAAAATATGAAGTATCAACAAATGACTAACCGACAAGCCGTAAACCCCAATAACGCTGGAAAAAGTAAACAACAATTATTTGTTAGTAAACAAATGACTAACCTTCAAGCTGTAAACCTCAATAACGCTGAAAAGAAAAGAAAATAATATATAAATTATCAACTAGTGACCAACTGAGAAGCCTTCAATCCCTATAACACTGGAAAAAGTAAACAACAATTATTTGTTAGTAAACAAATGGCTAACCTTCAAGCTGTCAACCTCAATAACGCTGAAAAGAAGAGAAAATAATATATGAATTATCAACAAATGACCAACTGAGAAGCCTTAAATCCCTATAACACTGGAAAAAGTAATAAACATTTCCTTGATAGTAAATAAACGGCTTACCTTCAAGCTGTAAACCTCAATAATGCTGAAAAAAAGAGAAAATAAAATATTAATTATCAACAAATGACCAACTGACTAGCCTTAAACCTCAATAACGCTGAAAAAATTAATAAACTATTATTTGTTAAAAAACAAATGGCTAACCTTCAAGCTGTAAGCCCCAATAAGGATGAAAAAATAAGAAAATAAAATATTAATTATCAATAATGACTAACCGATTAGCCATAAACCCAAATAACGCTGGAAAAAGTAATAAACAATTTTTTTTTAATAAACAAATGGCAAACCTTCAAGCTGTAACCCCCAATAACGCTGAAAAAAAGAGAAAATAAAATATAAATTATCATCAAATGACCAACCGACAAGCCTTAAACTCCAATAACGCTGGAAAAAACAATAAACAATCATTTGTTAATTAACAAATGGCTAACCTTCAAGATGTAAGCCCCAATAACGCTGAAAAAATGAGAAAATATAAAATTTTTTATCAATAAATGACTAACCGCTAAGCCGTATACCCCAATAATGCTGGAAAAAGTAATAAACAATTATTTGTTAATAAACAAATGGCTGACCTTTAAGCTGTAAACCCCAATAACGCTGAAAAAAAGAGAAAATAAAATATGAATTATCAACAAATGACCAACCGACAAGCCTTAAACTTCAATAACGCTGGAAAAAATAATAAACAATCATTTGTTAATTAACAAATGGCTAACCTTCAAGATGTAAGCCCCAATAACGCTGAAAAAATGAGAAAATATAAAATTTTTTATCAATAAATGACTAACCGACAAGCCGTAATCCCAAATAACGCTGAAAAACGTAAGAAACAATTATTTGTTAATAAACAAATGGGAAACCTTCAAGCTGTATTCCCCATTAACGCTGAAAAAACAGAAAATAAAATATGAAGTATCAACAAATGACTAACCGACAAGCCGTAAACCCCAATAACGCTGGAAAAAGTAAACAACAATTATTTGTTAGTAAACAAATGACTAACCTTCAAGCTGTAAACCTCAATAACGCTGAAAAGAAAAGAAAATAATATATAAATTATCAACTAGTGACCAACTGAGAAGCCTTCAATCCCTATAACACTGGAAAAAGTAATAAACAATTATTTTTTAATAAACGAATGTCAAACCTTCAAGCTGTAACCCCCAATAACGCCGAAAAAATGAGAAAATAAAATATTTATTATCAACAAATGACTAACCGACAAGCCGTAAACCCCAAGAACGCTGGAAAAAGTAATAAACAATTATTTAATAATATACAAATGGCAAACCTTCAAGCCGTCAACCCTAATAACGCTGAAAAAAAGAGAAAATTAAACATCAATTATCAACAAATGATTAACTTACAAACCGTAAACCTTAATAACGTTTGAAAAAGTAATAAACAATTATTGGTTAATAAACAAATGTCTAACCTTCAAGCTGTAAACCTCAGTAACGCTGTAAAGAAGAGAAAATAATGTATGATGTATCAACTAATTACCAACTGAGAAGCCTAAAACCCCAATAACGCTTGAAAAAGTAATAAACAATTATTTGTTAATAAACAAATGGCTAAGCTTCAAGCTGTAAGCCCACATAACGCTGAAAAAAAGAGAAAATAAAATATGAATTATCAACAAATGACTATCCGACAAGCCTTCAACTCCAATAACGCTGGAAAAAGTAATAAACAATTATTTGTTTATAAACAAATGGCTAAGCTTCAAGCTGTGAGCCCACATTACGCTGAAAAAATGAGAAAATAAAATATTTATTATCAGCAAATGACTAACCGACAAGCCGTAAACCCCAATAACGCTGGAAAAAGTAAACAACAATTATTTGTTAGTAAACAAACGGCTTACCTTCAAGCTGTAAACCTCAATAATGCTGAAAAAAAGAGAAAATAAAATATTAATCATCAACAAATGACCACCTGACTAGCCTTAAACCTCAATAACGCTGGAAAAATTAATAAACTATTATTTGTTAAAAAACAAATGGCTAACCTTCAAGCTGTAAACCCCAATAAGGCTGAAAAAATAAGAAAATAAAATATTAATTATCAACAAATGACTAACCGACAAGCCGTAAACCCCAATAACGCTGGAAAAAGTAAACAACAATTATTTGTTAGTAAACAAATGGCTAACCTTCAAGCTGTCAACCTCAATAACGCTGAAAAGAAGAGAAAATAATATATGAATTATCAACAAATGACCAACTGAGAAGCCTTAAATCCCTATAACACTGGAAAAAGTAATAAACATTTCCTTGATAGTAAATAAACGGCTTACCTTCAAGCTGTAAACCTCAATAATGCTGAAAAAAAGAGAAAATAAAATATTAATTATCAACAAATGACCAACTGACTAGCCTTAAACCTCAATAACGCTGAAAAAATTAATAAACTATTATTTGTTAAAAAACAAATGGCTAACCTTCAAGCTGTAAACCCCAATAAGGATGAAAAAAATAGAAAATAAAATATTAATTATCAATAATGACTAACCGATTAGCCATAAACCCAAATAACGCTGGAAAAAGTAATAAACAATTTTTTTTTAATAAACAAATGGCAAACCTTCAAGCTGTAACCCCCAATAACGCTGAAAAAAAGAGAAAATAAAATATAAATTATCAACAAATGACCAACCGACAAGCCTTAAACTCCAATAACGCTGGAAAAAACAATAAACAATCATTTGTTAATTAACAAATGGCTAACCTTCAAGATGTAAGCCCCAATAACGCTGAAAAAATGAGAAAATATAAAATTTTTTATCAATAAATGATTAACCGCTAAGCCGTATACCCCAATAATGCTGGAAAAAGTAATAAACAATTATTTGTTAATAAACAAATGGCTGACCTTTAAGCTGTAAACCCCAATAACGCTGAAAAAAAGAGAAAATAAAATATGAATTATCAACAAATGACCAACCGACAAGCCTTAAACTTCAATAACGCTGGAAAAAATAATAAACAATCATTTGTTAATTAACAAATGGCTAACCTTCAAGATGTAAGCCCCAATAACGCTGAAAAAATGAGAAAATATAAAATTTTTTATCAATAAATGACTAACCGACAAGCCGTAATCCCAAATAACGCTGAAAAACGTAAGAAACAATTATTTGTTAATAAACAAATGGGAAACCTTCAAGCTGTATTCCCCATTAACGCTGAAAAAACAGAAAATAAAATATGAAGTATCAACAAATGACTAACCGACAAGCCGTAAACCCCAATAACGCTGGAAAAAGTAAACAACAATTATTTGTTAGTAAACAAATGACTAACCTTCAAGCTGTAAACCTCAATAACGCTGAAAAGAAAAGAAAATAATATATAAATTATCAACTAGTGACCAACTGAGAAGCCTTCAATCCCTATAACACTGGAAAAAGTAATAAACAATTATTTTTTAATAAACAAATGTCAAACCTTCAAGCTGTAACCCCCAATAACGCCGAAAAAATGAGAAAATAAAATATTTATTATCAACAAATGACTAACCGACAAGCCGTAAACCCCAAGAACGCTGGAAAAAGTAATAAACAATTATTTAATAATATACAAATGGCAAACCTTCAAGCCGTCAACCCTAATAACGCTGAAAAAAAGAGAAAATTAAACATCAATTATCAACAAATGATTAACTTACAAACCGTAAACCTTAATAACGTTTGAAAAAGTAATAAACAATTATTGGTTAATAAACAAATGTCTAACCTTCAAGCTGTAAACCTCAGTAACGCTGTAAAGAAGAGAAAATAATGTATGATGTATCAACTAATTACCAACTGAGAAGCCTAAAACCCCAATAACGCTTGAAAAAGTAATAAACAATTATTTGTTAATAAACAAATGGCTAAGCTTCAAGCTGTAAGCCCACATAACGCTGAAAAAAAGAGAAAATAAAATATGAATTATCAACAAATGACTATCCGACAAGCCTTCAACTCCAATAACGCTGGAAAAAGTAATAAACAATTATTTGTTTATAAACAAATGGCTAAGCTTCAAGCTGTGAGCCCACATTACGCTGAAAAAATGAGAAAATAAAATATTTATTATCAGCAAATGACTAACCGACAAGCCGTAAACCCCAATAACGCTGGAAAAAGTAAACAACAATTATTTGTTAGTAAACAAACGGCTTACCTTCAAGCTGTAAACCTCAATAATGCTGAAAAAAAGAGAAAATAAAATATTAATAATCAACAAATGACCACCTGACTAGCCTTAAACCTCAATAACGCTGGAAAAATTAATAAACTATTATTTGTTAAAAAACAAATGGCTAACCTTCAAGCTGTAAACCCCAATAAGGCTGAAAAAATAAGAAAATAAAATATTAATTATCAACAAATGACTAACCGACAAGCCGTAAACCCCAATAACGCTGGAAAAAGTAAACAACAATTATTTGTTAGTAAACAAATGGCTAACCTTCAAGCTGTCAACCTCAATAACGCTGAAAAGAAGAGAAAATAATATATGAATTATCAACAAATGACCAACTGAGAAGCCTTAAATCCCTATAACACTGGAAAAAGTAATAAACATTTCCTTGATAGTAAATAAACGGCTTACCTTCAAGCTGTAAACCTCAATAATGCTGAAAAAAAGAGAAAATAAAATATTAATTATCAACAAATGACCAACTGACTAGCCTTAAACCTCAATAACGCTGAAAAAATTAATAAACTATTATTTGTTAAAAAACAAATGGCTAACCTTCAAGCTGTAAGCCCCAATAAGGATGAAAAAATAAGAAAATAAAATATTAATTATCAATAATGACTAACCGATTAGCCATAAACCCAAATAACGCTGGAAAAAGTAATAAACAATTTTTTTTTAATAAACAAATGGCAAACCTTCAAGCTGTAACCCCCAATAACGCTGAAAAAAAGAGAAAATAAAATATAAATTATCATCAAATGACTAACCGCTAAGCCGTATACCCCAATAATGCTGGAAAAAGAAATAAACATATATTTCTTAATAAACAAATGGCTGACCTTTAAGCTGTAAACCCCAATAACGCTGAAAAAAAGAGAAAATAAAATATGAATTATCAACAAATGACCAACCGACAAACCTTAAACTCCAATAACGCTGGAAAAAATAATAAACAATCATTTGTTAATTAACAAATGGCTAACATTCAAGATGTAAGCCCCAATAACGCTGAAAAAATGAGAAAATATGAAATTTTTTATCAATAAATGACTAACCGACAAGCCGTAAACCCAAATAACGCTGAAAAACGTAAGAAACAATTATTTGTTAATAAACAAATGGCAAACCTTCAAGCTGTATTCCCCAATAACGCTGAAAAAAGAGAAAATAAAATATGAATTATCAACAAATGACTAACCGACAAGCCTTCAACTCCAAGAACGCTGGAAAAAGTAATAAACAATCATTTGTTAGTAAACAAATGGCAAAGCTTCAAGCTGTAAGCCCACATAACGCTGAAAAAATGAGAAAATAAAATATTTATTATCAACAAATGACTAACCGACAAGCCGTAAGCCCCAATAACGCTGGAAAAAGTAATAAACAATTATTTGTTAATAAACAAATGGCTGACCTTTAAGCTGTAAACTCCAATAACGCTGGAAAAAGTAATAAACAGTTATTTGTTAATAAACAAATGGCAAACCTTCAAGCTGTAACCCCAAATAACGCTGAAAAAAAGAGAAAATAAAATATGAATTATCAACAAATGGCTAACCGACCAGCCGTAAACCCCAATAACGCTGGAAAAAGTAATAAACAATTATTTGTTAATAAACAAATGGCTTACCTTCAAGCTGTAAGCCCCAATAACGCCGAAAAAATGAGAAAATAAAATATAAATTATCAACAAATGACTTACCGACAAGCCGTAAACCCCAATAACGCTGGAAAAAGTAATAAACAATTATTTGTTAATAAACAAATGGCTAACCTTGAAGCTGTTAGCCCCAATAACGCCGAAAAAATGAGAAAATAAAATATTAATTATCAATAATGACTAACCGACAAGCCGTCAACCCAAATAACGCTGGAAAAAGTAATAAACAATAATTTGTTAATAAACAAATGGCAAACCTTCAAGCTGTAACCCCCAATAACGCTGAAAAAAAAAAAAATAATATATGAATTATCAACAAATGACTAACTGACAAGCCTTAAACCCCAATAACGCTGGAAAAAGTAATAAACAATTATTTGTTAATAAACAAATCGCTGACCTTTAAGCTGTAAACCCCAATAACGCTTAAAAAAAGAGAAAATAAAATATTAATTACCAACAAATGACCAACTGACAAGCCTTAAATCCCTATAACGCTAGAAAAAGTAATAAACATTTATTTGTTAGTAAACAAATGGCTAACATTTAAGCTGTAAACCTCAATAACGCTGAAAAAATGAGAAAATATAAAATTTATTATCAACAAATGATTAACCGACAAGCCGTAAACCCAAATAACGCTGAAAAACGCAAGAAACAATTATTTGTTAATAAACAAATGGCAAACCTTCAAGCTGTATTCCCCAATAACGCTGAAAAAAAGACAAAATAAAATATAAATTATCAACCAATGGCTAACCGACCAGCCGTAAACCCCAATAACGCTGGAAAAAGTAATAAACAATTATTTGTTAATAAACAAATGGCTTACCTTCAAGCTGTAAGCCCCAATAACGCCGAAAAAATGAGAAAATAAAATATAGATTATCAACAAATGACTTACCGACAAGCCGTAAACCCCAATAACGCTGGAAAAAGTAATAAACAATTATTTGTTAATAAACAAATGGCTAACCTTGAAGCTGTTAGCCCCAATAACGCCGAAAAAATGAGAAAATAAAATATTAATTATCAATAATGACTAACCGACAAGCCGTCAACCCAAATAACGCTGGAAAAAGTAATAAACAATAATTTGTTAATAAACAAATGGCAAACCTTCAAGCTGTAACCCCCAATAACGCTGAAAAAAAGAGAAAATAATATATGAATTATCAACAAATGACTAACTGACAAGCCTTAAACCCCAATAACGCTGGAAAAAGTAATAAACAATTATTTGTTAATAAACAATTATTTGTTAATAAACAAATGGCTGACCTTCAAGCTGTAAGCCCCAATAACGCTGAAAAAAAGAGAAAATAAAATACAAATTATCAACAAATGACTAACCGACAAGCCGTAAACCCCAATAACGCTGAAAAAAGTAATAAACAATTATTTGTTAATAAGCAAATGGCTGACCTTTAAGCTGTAAACCCCAATAACGCTTAAAAAAAGAGAAAATAAAATATTAATTACCAACAAATGACCAACTGACAAGCCTTAAATCCCTATAACGCTAGAAAAAGTAATAAACATTTATTTGTTAGTAAACAAATGGCTAACATTCAAGCTGTAAACCTCAATAACGCTGAAAAAATGAGAAAATATAAAATTTATTATCAACAAATGATTAACCGACAAGCCGTAAACCCAAATAACGCTGAAAAACGCAAGAAACAATTATTTGTTAATAAACAAATGGCAAACCTTCAAGCTGTATTCCCCAATAACGCTGAAAAAAAGACAAAATAAAATATAAATTATCAACCAATGGCTAACCGACCAGCCGTAAACCCCAATAACGCTGGAAAAAGTAATAAACAATTATTTGTTAATAAGCAAATGGCTGACCTTTAAGCTGTAAACCCCAATAACGCTTAAAAAAAGAGAAAATAAAATATTAATTATCAATAATGACTAACCGACAAGCCGTCAACCCAAATAACGCTGGAAAAAGTAATAAACAATAATTTGTTAATAAACAAATGGCAAACCTTCAAGCTGTAACCCCCAATAACGCTGAAAAAAAGAGAAAATAATATATGAATTATCAACAAATGACTAACTGACAAGCCTTAAACCCCAATAACGCTGGAAAAAGTAATAAACAATTATTTGTTAATAAACAAATGGCTGACCTTCAAGCTGTAAGCCCCAATAACGCTGAAAAAAAGAGAAAATAAAATACAAATTATCAACAAATGACTAACCGACAAGCCGTAAACCCCAATAACGCTGAAAAAAGTAATAAACAATTATTTGTTAATAAGCAAATGGCTGACCTTTAAGCTGTAAACCCCAATAACGCTTAAAAAAAGAGAAAATAAAATATTAATTACCAACAAATGACCAACTGACAAGCCTTAAATCCCTATAACGCTAGAAAAAGTAATAAACATTTATTTGTTAGTAAACAAATGGCTAACATTCAAGCTGTAAACCTCAATAACGCTGAAAAAATGAGAAAATATAAAATTTATTATCAACAAATGATTAACCGACAAGCCGTAAACCCAAATAACGCTGAAAAACGCAAGAAACAATTATTTGTTAATAAACAAATGGCAAACCTTCAAGCTGTATTCTCCAATAACGCTGAAAAAAAGACAAAATAAAATATAAATTATCAACCAATGGCTAACCGACCAGCCGTAAACCCCAATAACGCTGGAAAAAGTAATAAACAATTATTTGTTAATAAACAAATGGCTGACCTTCAAGCTGTAAGCCCAAATAACGCTGAAAAAATGAGAAAATAAAATATAAATTATCAACAAATGACTTACCGACAAGCCGTAATCCCCAATAACGCTGGAAAAAGTAATAAACAATTATTTGTTAATAAACAAATGGCTAAGCTTCAAGCTGTAACCCCCAATAACGCTGAAAAAAAGAGAAAATAATATATGAATTATCAACCAATGGCTAACCGACCAGCCGTAAACCCCAATAACGCTGGAAAAAGTAATAAACAATTATTTGTTAATAAACAAATGGCTGACCTTCAAGCTGTAAGCCCAAATAACGCTGAAAAAATGAGAAAATAAAATATAAATTATCAACAAATGACTTACCGACAAGCCGTAATCCCCAATAACGCTGGAAAAAGTAATAAACAATTATTTGTTAATAAACAAATGGCTACTCTTGAAGCTGTTAGCCCCAATAACGCCGAAAAAATGAGAAAATAAAATATTAATTATCAATAATGACTAACCGACAAGCCGTAAACCCAAATAACGCTGGAAAAAGTAAACAACAATTATTTGTTAGTAAACAAATGGCTAGCCTTCAAGCTGTAAACCTCAATAACGCCGAAAAAATGAGAAAATAAAATATTTATTATCATCAAATGACTAACCGGCAAAGCCGTAAACCCCAAGAACGCTGGAAAAAGTATTAAACAATTATTTGTTAATATACAAATGGCAAACCATCAAGCTGTAAACCCCAATAACGCTGAAAAAAGAGAAAATTAAATATAAATTATCAACAAATGACTAACCGACAAGCCGTAAACCTTAATAACGTTTGAAAAAGTAATAAACAATTATTGGTTAATAAACAAATGTCTAACCTTCACGCTGTAAATCTCAATAACGCTGTAAAGAAGAGAAAATAATGTATGAATTATCAAGGAATGACCAACTGAGAAGCCTAAAACCCCAATAACGCTGGAAATAGTAATAAACAATTATTTGTTAATAAACAAATGACTAAGCTTCAAGCTGTAAGCCCACATAACGCTGAAAAAAAGAGAAAATAAAATATGAATTATCAACAAATGACTAACCGACAAGCTGTAAACCCCAATAACGCTGGAAAAAGTAAACAACAATTATTTGTTAGTAAACGAATGGCTAACCTTCAAGCTGTCAACCTCAATAACGCTGAAAAGAAGAGAAAATAATGTATGAATTATCAACGAATGACCAACTGAGAAGCCTAAAACCCCAATAACGCTGGAAATAGTAATAAACAATTATTTGTTAAAAAACAAATGGCTAACCTTCAAGCTGTAAACCCCAATAAGGCTGAAAAAATAAGAAAATAAAATATTAATTATCAACAAATGACTAACCGACAAGCCGTAAACCCCAATAACGCTGGAAAAAGTAAACAACAATTATTTGTTAGTAAACAAATGGCTAGCCTTCAAGCTGTAAACCTCAATAACGCCGAAAAAATGAGAAAATAAAATATTTATTATCATCAAATGACTAACCGGCAAAGCCGTAAACCCCAAGAACGCTGGAAAAAGTATTAAACAATTATTTGTTAATATACAAATGGCAAACCATCAAGCTGTAAACCCCAATAACGCTGAAAAAAGAGAAAATTAAATATAAATTATCAACAAATGACTAACCGACAAGCCGTAAACCTTAATAACGTTTGAAAAAGTAATAAACAATTATTGGTTAATAAACAAATGTCTAACCTTCACGCTGTAAATCTCAATAACGCTGTAAAGAAGAGAAAATAATGTATGAATTATCAAGGAATGACCAACTGAGAAGCCTAAAACCCCAATAACGCTGGAAATAGTAATAAACAATTATTTGTTTATAAACAAATGGCTAAGCTTCAAGCTGTGAGCCCACATTACGCTGAAAAAATGAGAAAATAAAATATTTATTATCAGCAAATGACTAACCGACAAGCCGTAAACCCCAATAACGCTGGAAAAAGTAAACAACAATTATTTGTTAGTAAACAAACGGCTTACCTTCAAGCTGTAAACCTCAATAATGCTGAAAAAAAGAGAAAATAAAATATTAATAATCAACAAATGACCACCTGACTAGCCTTAAACCTCAATAACGCTGGAAAAATTAATAAACTATTATTTGTTAAAAAACAAATGGCTAACCTTCAAGCTGTAAACCCCAATAAGGCTGAAAAAATAAGAAAATAAAATATTAATTATCAACAAATGACTAACCGACAAGCCGTAAACCCCAATAACGCTGGAAAAAGTAAACAACACTTATTTGTTAGTAAACAAATGGCTAACCTTCAAGCTGTCAACCTCAATAACGCTGAAAAGAAGAGAAAATAATATATGAATTATCAACAAATGACCAACTGAGAAGCCTTAAATCCCTATAACACTGGAAAAAGTAATAAACATTTCCTTGATAGTAAATAAACGGCTTACCTTCAAGCTGTAAACCTCAATAATGCTGAAAAAAAGAGAAAATAAAATATTAATTATCAACAAATGACCAACTGACTAGCCTTAAACCTCAATAACGCTGAAAAAATTAATAAACTATTATTTGTTAAAAAACAAATGGCTAACCTTCAAGCTGTAAGCCCCAATAAGGATGAAAAAATAAGAAAATAAAATATTAATTATCAATAATGACTAACCGATTAGCCATAAACCCAAATAACGCTGGAAAAAGTAATAAACAATTTTTTTTTAATAAACAAATGGCAAACCTTCAAGCTGTAACCCCCAATAACGCTGAAAAAAAGAGAAAATAAAATATAAATTATCATCAAATGACTAACCGCTAAGCCGTATACCCCAATAATGCTGGAAAAAGAAATAAACATATATTTCTTAATAAACAAATGGCTGACCTTTAAGCTGTAAACCCCAATAACGCTGAAAAAAAGAGAAAATAAAATATGAATTATCAACAAATGACCAACCGACAAACCTTAAACTCCAATAACGCTGGAAAAAATAATAAACAATCATTTGTTAATTAACAAATGGCTAACATTCAAGATGTAAGCCCCAATAACGCTGAAAAAATGAGAAAATATGAAATTTTTTATCAATAAATGACTAACCGACAAGCCGTAAACCCAAATAACGCTGAAAAACGTAAGAAACAATTATTTGTTAATAAACAAATGGCAAACCTTCAAGCTGTATTCCCCAATAACGCTGAAAAAAGAGAAAATAAAATATGAATTATCAACAAATGACTAACCGACAAGCCTTCAACTCCAAGAACGCTGGAAAAAGTAATAAACAATCATTTGTTAGTAAACAAATGGCAAAGCTTCAAGCTGTAAGCCCACATAACGCTGAAAAAATGAGAAAATAAAATATTTATTATCAACAAATGACTAACCGACAAGCCGTAAGCCCCAATAACGCTGGAAAAAGTAATAAACAATTATTTGTTAATAAACAAATGGCTGACCTTTAAGCTGTAAACTCCAATAACGCTGGAAAAAGTAATAAACAGTTATTTGTTAATAAACAAATGGCAAACCTTCAAGCTGTAACCCCAAATAACGCTGAAAAAAAGAGAAAATAAAATATGAATTATCAACAAATGGCTAACCGACCAGCCGTAAACCCCAATAACGCTGGAAAAAGTAATAAACAATTATTTGTTAATAAACAAATGGCTTACCTTCAAGCTGTAAGCCCCAATAACGCCGAAAAAATGAGAAAATAAAATATAAATTATCAACAAATGACTTACCGACAAGCCGTAAACCCCAATAACGCTGGAAAAAGTAATAAACAATTATTTGTTAATAAACAAATGGCTAACCTTGAAGCTGTTAGCCCCAATAACGCCGAAAAAATGAGAAAATAAAATATTAATTATCAATAATGACTAACCCACAAGCCGTCAACCCAAATAACGCTGGAAAAAGTAATAAACAATAATTTGTTAATAAACAAATGGCAAACCTTCAAGCTGTAACCCCCAATAACGCTGAAAAAAAAAAAAATAATATATGAATTATCAACAAATGACTAACTGACAAGCCTTAAACCCCAATAACGCTGGAAAAAGTAATAAACAATTATTTGTTAATAAACAAATCGCTGACCTTTAAGCTGTAAACCCCAATAACGCTTAAAAAAAGAGAAAATAAAATATTAATTACCAACAAATGACCAACCGACAAGCCTTAAACTCCAATAACGCTGGAAAAAATAATAAACAATCATTTGTTAATTAACAAATGGCTAACCTTCAAGATGTCAGCCCCAATAACGCTGAAAAAATGAGAAAATATAAAATTTTTTTCAATAAATGACTAACCGACAAGCCGTAATCCCAAATAACGCTGAAAAACGTAAGAAACAATTATTTGTTAATAAACAAATGGGAAACCTTCAAGCTGTATTCCCCATTAACGCTGAAAAAACAGAAAATAAAATATGAAGTATCAACAAATGACTAACCGACAAGCCTTAAACTCCAAGAACGCTGGAAAAAGTAATAAACAATTATTTGTGAATAAACAAATGGCTAAGCTTCAAGCTGTATGCCCACATAACGCTGAAAAAATGAGAAAATTAAATATTTATTATCAACAAATGACTAACCGACAAGCCGTAAACCCCAATAACGCTGGAAAAAGTAAACCACAATTATTTGTTAGTAAACAAATGACTAACCTTCAAGCTGTAAACCCCAATAACGCTGAAAAAAAGAGAAAATAATATATAAATTATCAACTAGTGACCAACTGAGAAGCCTTAAATCCCTATAAAACTGGAAAAAGTAATAAACAATTATTTTTTAATAAACAAATGTCAAACCTTCAAGCTGTAACCCCCAATAACGCCGAAAAAATGAGAAAATAAAATATTTATTATCAACAAATGACTAACCGACAAGCCGTAAACCCCAAGAACGCTGGAAAAAGTAATAAACAATTATTTGTTAATATACAAATGGCAAACCTTCAAGCCGTAAACCCTAATAACGCTGAAAAAAAGAGAAAATTAAACATTAATTATCAACAAATGATTAACTTACAAACCGTAAACCTTAATAACGTTTGAAAAAGTAATAAACAATTATTGGTTAATAAACAAATGTCTAACCTTCAAGCTGTAAACCTCAGTAACGCTGTAAAGAAGAGAAAATAATGTATGATGTATCAACTAATTACCAACTGAGAAGCCTAAAACCCCAATAACGCTGGAAAAAGTAATAAACAATTATTTGCTAATAAACAAATGGCTAAGCTTCAAGCTGTAAGCCCACATAACGCTGAAAAAAAGAGAAAATAAAATATGAATTATCAACAAATGACTATCCGACAAGCCTTCAACTCCAATAACGCTGGAAAAAGTAATAAACAATTATTTGTTTATAAACAAATGGCTAAGCTTCAAGCTGTGAGCCCACATTACGCTGAAAAAATGAGAAAATAAAATATTTATTATCAACAAATGACTAACCGACAAGCCGTAAACCCCAATAACGCTGGAAAAAGTAAACAACAATTATTTGTTAGTAAACAAATGGCTAACCTTCAAGCTGTCAACCTCAATAACGCTGAAAAGAAGAGAAAATAATATATGAATTATCAACAAATGACCAACTGAGAAGCCTTAAATCCCTATAACACTGGAAAAAGTAATAAACATTTATTTGATAGTAAACAAACGGCTTACCTTCAAGCTGTAAACCTCAATAATGCCGAAAAAAAGAGAAAATAAAATATTAATTATCAACAAATGACCACCTGACTAGCCTTAAACCTCAATAACGCTGGAAAAATTAATAAACTATTATTTGTTAAAAAACAAATGGCTAACCTTCAAGCTGTAAACCCCAATAAGGCTGAAAAAATAAGAAAATAAAATATTAATTATCAATAATGACTAACCGATTAGCCATAAACCCAAATAACGCTGGAAAAAGTAATAAACAATTATTTTTTAATATACAAATGGCAAACCTTCAAGCTGTAACCATCAATAACGCTGAAAAAAAGAGAAAATAAAATATAAATTATCAACAAATGACTAACCGCTAAGCCCTATACCCCAATAATGCTGGAAAAAGTAATAAACAATTATTTGTTAATAAACAAATGGCTGACCTTTAAGCTGTAAACCCCAATAACGCTGAAAAAAAGAGAAAATAAAATATGAATTATCAACAAATGACTAACTGACAAGCCTTAAACCCCAATAACGCTGGAAAAAGTAATAAACAATTATTTGTTAATAAACAAATGGCTAAGCTTCAAGCTGTAAGCCCACATAACGCTGAAAAAATGAGAAAATAAAATATTTATTATCAACAAATGACTAACCGAATTTCCTTCAACCCCAATAAGGCTGGAAAAAGTAAGAAACAATTATTTGTTAATGAACAAATGGCTGACTTTCAAGCTGTAAACTCCAATAACGCTGAAAAATAAAAAGAAAATAAAATATGAATTATCAACAAGTGACTAACCGACAAGCCTTAAACTCCAAGAACGCTGGAAAAAGTAATAAACAATTATTTGTTAATAAACAAATGGCTAAGCTTCAAGCTGTAAGCCCACATAACGCTGAAAAAATGAGAAAATAAAATATTTATTATCAACAATCGACTAACCGACAAGCTGTAAACCCCAATAACGCTGGAAAAAGTAAACAACAATTATTTGTTAGTAAACAAATGGCTAGCCTTCAAGCTGTAAACCTCAATAACGCCGAAAAAATGAGAAAATAAAATATTTATTATCATCAAATGACTAACCGGCAAAGCCGTAAACCCCAAGAACGCTGGAAAAAGTATTAAACAATTATTTGTTAATATACAAATGGCAAACCATCAAGCTGTAAACCCCAATAACGCTGAAAAAAGAGAAAATTAAATATAAATTATCAACAAATGACTAACCGACAAGCCGTAAACCTTAATAACGTTTGAAAAAGTAATAAACAATTATTGGTTAATAAACAAATGTCTAACCTTCACGCTGTAAACCTCAATAACGCTGTAAAGAAGAGAAAATAATGTATGAATTATCAAGGAATGACCAACTGAGAAGCCGAAAACCCCAATAACGCTGGAAATAGTAATCAACAATTATTTGTTAATAAACAAATGACTAAGCTTCAAGCTGTAAGCCCACATAACGCTGAAAAAAAGAGAAAATAAAATATGAATTATCAACAAATGACTAACCGACAAGCTGTAAACCCCAATAACGCTGGAAAAAGTAAACAACAATTATTTGTTAGTAAACAAATGGCTAACCTTCAAGCTGTAAACCTCAACAACGCTGAAAAGAAGAGAAAATAATGTATGAATTATCAACGAATGACCAACTGAGAAGCCTAAAACCCCAATAACGCTGGAAATAGTAATAAACAATTATTTGTTAATAAACAAATGACTAAGCTTCAAGCTGTAAGCCCACATAACGCTGAAAAAAAGAGAAAATAAAATATAAATTATCAACAAATGACTAACCGACAAGCCGTAAACCCCAATAACGCTGGAAAAAGTAAACAACAATTATTTGTTAGTAAACAAATGGCTAACCTTCAAGCTGTCAACCTCAATAACGCTGAAAAGAAGAGAAAATAATATATGAATTATCAACAAATGACCAACTGGGAAGCCTTAAATCCCTATAACACTGGAAAAAGTAATAAACATTTATTTGATAGTAAACAAACGGCTTACCTTCAAGCTGTAAACCTCAATAATGCTGAAAAAAAGAGAAAATAAAATATTAATTATCAACAAATGACCAACTGACTAGCCTTAAACCTCAATAACGCTGAAAAAATTAATAAACTATTATTTATTAAAAAACAAATGGCTAACCTTCAAGCTGTAAACCCCAATAAGGATGAAAAAAATAGAAAATAAAATATTAATTATCAATAATGACTAACCGATTAGCCATAAACCCAAATAACGCTGGAAAAAGTAATAAACAATTTTTTTTTAATAAACAAATGGCAATCCTTCAAGCTGTAACCCCCAATAACGCTGAAGAAAAGAGAAAATAAAATATAAATTATCAACAAATGACCAACCGACAAGCCTTAAACTCCAATAACGCTGGAAAAAACAATAAACAATCATTTGTTAATTAACAAATGGCTAACCTTCAAGATGTAAGCCCCAATAACGCTGAAAAAATGAGAAAATATAAAATTTTTTATCAATAAATGACTAACCGCTAAGCCGTATACCCCAATAATGCTGGAAAAAGTAATAAACAATTATTTGTTAATAAACAAATGGCTGACCTTTAAGCTGTAAACCCCAATAACGCTGAAAAAAAGAGAAAATAAAATATGAATTATCAACAAATGACCAACCGACAAGCCTTAAACTCCAATAACGCTGGAAAAAATAATAAACAATCATTTGTTAATTAACAAATGGCTAACCTTCAAGATGTCAGCCCCAATAACGCTGAAAAAATGAGAAAATATAAAATTTTTTTCAATAAATGACTAACCGACAAGCCGTAATCCCAAATAACGCTGAAAAACGTAAGAAACAATTATTTGTTAATAAACAAATGGGAAACCTTCAAGCTGTATTCCCCATTAACGCTGAAAAAACAGAAAATAAAATATGAAGTATCAACAAATGACTAACCGACAAGCCTTAAACTCCAAGAACGCTGGAAAAAGTAATAAACAATTATTTGTGAATAAACAAATGGCTAAGCTTCAAGCTGTAAGCCCACATAACGCTGAAAAAATGAGAAAATTAAATATTTATTATCAACAAATGACTAACCGACAAGCCGTAAACCCCAATAACGCTGGAAAAAGTAAACCACAATTATTTGTTAGTAAACAAATGACTAACCTTCAAGCTGTAAACCCCAATAACGCTGAAAAAAAGAGAAAATAATATATAAATTATCAACTAGTGACCAACTGAGAAGCCTTAAATCCCTATAAAACTGGAAAAAGTAATAAACAATTATTTTTTAATAAACAAATGTCAAACCTTCAAGCTGTAACCCCCAATAACGCCGAAAAAATGAGAAAATAAAATATTTATTATCAACAAATGACTAACCGACAAGCCGTAAACCCCAAGAACGCTGGAAAAAGTAATAAACAATTATTTGTTAATATACAAATGGCAAACCTTCAAGCCGTAAACCCTAATAACGCTGAAAAAAAGAGAAAATTAAACATTAATTATCAACAAATGATTAACTTACAAACCGTAAACCTTAATAACGTTTGAAAAAGTAATAAACAATTATTGGTTAATAAACAAATGTCTAACCTTCAAGCTGTAAACCTCAGTAATGCTGTAAAGAAGAGAAAATAATGTATGATGTATCAACTAATTACCAACTGAGAAGCCTAAAACCCCAATAACGCTGGAAAAAGTAATAAACAATTATTTGCTAATAAACAAATGGCTAAGCTTCAAGCTGTAAGCCCACATAACGCTGAAAAAAAGAGAAAATAAAATATGAATTATCAACAAATGACTATCCGACAAGCCTTCAACTTCAATAACGCTGGAAAAAGTAATAAACAATTATTTGTTTATAAACAAATGGCTAAGCTTCAAGCTGTGAGCCCACATTACGCTGAAAAAATGAGAAAATAAAATATTTATTATCAACAAATGACTAACCGACAAGCCGTAAACCCCAATAACGCTGGAAAAAGTAAACAACAATTATTTGTTAGTAAACAAATGGCTAACCTTCAAGCTGTCAACCTCAATAACGCTGAAAAGAAGAGAAAATAATATATGAATTATCAACAAATGACCAACTGAGAAGCCTTAAATCCCTATAACACTGGAAAAAGTAATAAACATTTATTTGATAGTAAACAAACGGCTTACCTTCAAGCTGTAAACCTCAATAATGCCGAAAAAAAGAGAAAATAAAATATTAATTATCAACAAATGACCACCTGACTAGCCTTAAACCTCAATAACGCTGGAAAAATTAATAAACTATTATTTGTTAAAAAACAAATGGCTAACCTTCAAGCTGTAAACCCCAATAACGCTGAAAAAAAGAGAAAATAATATATGAATTATCAACCAATGGCTAACCGACCAGCCGTAAACCCCAATAACGCTGGAAAAAGTAATAAACAATTATTTGTTAATAAACAAATGGCTGACCTTCAAGCTGTAAGCCCAAATAACGCTGAAAAAATGAGAAAATAAAATATAAATTATCAACAAATGACTTACCGACAAGCCGTAATCCCCAATAACGCTGGAAAAAGTAATAAACAATTATTTGTTAATAAACAAATGGCTACTCTTGAAGCTGTTAGCCCCAATAACGCCGAAAAAATGAGAAAATAAAATATTAATTATCAATAATGACTAACCGACAAGCCGTAAACCCAAATAACGCTGGAAAAAGTAAACAACAATTATTTGTTAGTAAACAAATGGCTAGCCTTCAAGCTGTAAACCTCAATAACGCCGAAAAAATGAGAAAATAAAATATTTATTATCATCAAATGACTAACCGGCAAAGCCGTAAACCCCAAGAACGCTGGAAAAAGTATTAAACAATTATTTGTTAATATACAAATGGCAAACCATCAAGCTGTAAACCCCAATAACGCTGAAAAAAGAGAAAATTAAATATAAATTATCAACAAATGACTAACCGACAAGCCGTAAACCTTAATAACGTTTGAAAAAGTAATAAACAATTATTGGTTAATAAACAAATGTCTAACCTTCACGCTGTAAATCTCAATAACGCTGTAAAGAAGAGAAAATAATGTATGAATTATCAAGGAATGACCAACTGAGAAGCCTAAAACCCCAATAACGCTGGAAATAGTAATAAACAATTATTTGTTAATAAACAAATGACTAAGCTTCAAGCTGTAAGCCCACATAACGCTGAAAAAAAGAGAAAATAAAATATGAATTATCAACAAATGACTAACCGACAAGCTGTAAACCCCAATAACGCTGGAAAAAGTAAACAACAATTATTTGTTAGTAAACGAATGGCTAACCTTCAAGCTGTCAACCTCAATAACGCTGAAAAGAAGAGAAAATAATGTATGAATTATCAACGAATGACCAACTGAGAAGCCTAAAACCCCAATAACGCTGGAAATAGTAATAAACAATTATTTGTTAAAAAACAAATGGCTAACCTTCAAGCTGTAAACCCCAATAAGGCTGAAAAAATAAGAAAATAAAATATTAATTATCAACAAATGACTAACCGACAAGCCGTAAACCCCAATAACGCTGGAAAAAGTAAACAACAATTATTTGTTAGTAAACAAATGGCTAGCCTTCAAGCTGTAAACCTCAATAACGCCGAAAAAATGAGAAAATAAAATATTTATTATCATCAAATGACTAACCGGCAAAGCCGTAAACCCCAAGAACGCTGGAAAAAGTATTAAACAATTATTTGTTAATATACAAATGGCAAACCATCAAGCTGTAAACCCCAATAACGCTGAAAAAAGAGAAAATTAAATATAAATTATCAACAAATGACTAACCGACAAGCCGTAAACCTTAATAACGTTTGAAAAAGTAATAAACAATTATTGGTTAATAAACAAATGTCTAACCTTCACGCTGTAAATCTCAATAACGCTGTAAAGAAGAGAAAATAATGTATGAATTATCAAGGAATGACCAACTGAGAAGCCTAAAACCCCAATAACGCTGGAAATAGTAATAAACAATTATTTGTTTATAAACAAATGGCTAAGCTTCAAGCTGTGAGCCCACATTACGCTGAAAAAATGAGAAAATAAAATATTTATTATCAGCAAATGACTAACCGACAAGCCGTAAACCCCAATAACGCTGGAAAAAGTAAACAACAATTATTTGTTAGTAAACAAACGGCTTACCTTCAAGCTGTAAACCTCAATAATGCTGAAAAAAAGAGAAAATAAAATATTAATAATCAACAAATGACCACCTGACTAGCCTTAAACCTCAATAACGCTGGAAAAATTAATAAACTATTATTTGTTAAAAAACAAATGGCTAACCTTCAAGCTGTAAACCCCAATAAGGCTGAAAAAATAAGAAAATAAAATATTAATTATCAACAAATGACTAACCGACAAGCCGTAAACCCCAATAACGCTGGAAAAAGTAAACAACACTTATTTGTTAGTAAACAAATGGCTAACCTTCAAGCTGTCAACCTCAATAACGCTGAAAAGAAGAGAAAATAATATATGAATTATCAACAAATGACCAACTGAGAAGCCTTAAATCCCTATAACACTGGAAAAAGTAATAAACATTTCCTTGATAGTAAATAAACGGCTTACCTTCAAGCTGTAAACCTCAATAATGCTGAAAAAAAGAGAAAATAAAATATTAATTATCAACAAATGACCAACTGACTAGCCTTAAACCTCAATAACGCTGAAAAAATTAATAAACTATTATTTGTTAAAAAACAAATGGCTAACCTTCAAGCTGTAAGCCCCAATAAGGATGAAAAAATAAGAAAATAAAATATTAATTATCAATAATGACTAACCGATTAGCCATAAACCCAAATAACGCTGGAAAAAGTAATAAACAATTTTTTTTTAATAAACAAATGGCAAACCTTCAAGCTGTAACCCCCAATAACGCTGAAAAAAAGAGAAAATAAAATATAAATTATCATCAAATGACTAACCGCTAAGCCGCATACCCCAATAATGCTGGAAAAAGAAATAAACATATATTTCTTAATAAACAAATGGCTGACCTTTAAGCTGTAAACCCCAATAACGCTGAAAAAAAGAGAAAATAAAATATGAATTATCAACAAATGACCAACCGACAAACCTTAAACTCCAATAACGCTGGAAAAAATAATAAACAATCATTTGTTAATTAACAAATGGCTAACATTCAAGATGTAAGCCCCAATAACGCTGAAAAAATGAGAAAATATGAAATTTTTTATCAATAAATGACTAACCGACAAGCCGTAAACCCAAATAACGCTGAAAAACGTAAGAAACAATTATTTGTTAATAAACAAATGGCAAACCTTCAAGCTGTATTCCCCAATAACGCTGAAAAAAGAGAAAATAAAATATGAATTATCAACAAATGACTAACCGACAAGCCTTCAACTCCAAGAACGCTGGAAAAAGTAATAAACAATCATTTGTTAGTAAACAAATGGCAAAGCTTCAAGCTGTAAGCCCACATAACGCTGAAAAAATGAGAAAATAAAATATTTATTATCAACAAATGACTAACCGACAAGCCGTAAGCCCCAATAACGCTGGAAAAAGTAATAAACAATTATTTGTTAATAAACAAATGGCTGACCTTTAAGCTGTAAACTCCAATAACGCTGGAAAAAGTAATAAACAGTTATTTGTTAATAAACAAATGGCAAACCTTCAAGCTGTAACCCCAAATAACGCTGAAAAAAAGAGAAAATAAAATATGAATTATCAACAAATGGCTAACCGACCAGCCGTAAACCCCAATAACGCTGGAAAAAGTAATAAACAATTATTTGTTAATAAACAAATGGCTTACCTTCAAGCTGTAAGCCCCAATAACGCCGAAAAAATGAGAAAATAAAATATAAATTATCAACAAATGACTTACCGACAAGCCGTAAACCCCAATAACGCTGGAAAAAGTAATAAACAATTATTTGTTAATAAACAAATGGCTAACCTTGAAGCTGTTAGCCCCAATAACGCCGAAAAAATGAGAAAATAAAATATTAATTATCAATAATGACTAACCCACAAGCCGTCAACCCAAATAACGCTGGAAAAAGTAATAAACAATAATTTGTTAATAAACAAATGGCAAACCTTCAAGCTGTAACCCCCAATAACGCTGAAAAAAAAAAAAATAATATATGAATTATCAACAAATGACTAACTGACAAGCCTTAAACCCCAATAACGCTGGAAAAAGTAATAAACAATTATTTGTTAATAAACAAATCGCTGACCTTTAAGCTGTAAACCCCAATAACGCTTAAAAAAAGAGAAAATAAAATATTAATTACCAACAAATGACCAACCGACAAGCCTTAAACTCCAATAACGCTGGAAAAAATAATAAACAATCATTTGTTAATTAACAAATGGCTAACCTTCAAGATGTCAGCCCCAATAACGCTGAAAAAATGAGAAAATATAAAATTTTTTTCAATAAATGACTAACCGACAAGCCGTAATCCCAAATAACGCTGAAAAACGTAAGAAACAATTATTTGTTAATAAACAAATGGGAAACCTTCAAGCTGTATTCCCCATTAACGCTGAAAAAACAGAAAATAAAATATGAAGTATCAACAAATGACTAACCGACAAGCCTTAAACTCCAAGAACGCTGGAAAAAGTAATAAACAATTATTTGTGAATAAACAAATGGCTAAGCTTCAAGCTGTATGCCCACATAACGCTGAAAAAATGAGAAAATTAAATATTTATTATCAACAAATGACTAACCGACAAGCCGTAAACCCCAATAACGCTGGAAAAAGTAAACCACAATTATTTGTTAGTAAACAAATGACTAACCTTCAAGCTGTAAACCCCAATAACGCTGAAAAAAAGAGAAAATAATATATAAATTATCAACTAGTGACCAACTGAGAAGCCTTAAATCCCTATAAAACTGGAAAAAGTAATAAACAATTATTTTTTAATAAACAAATGTCAAACCTTCAAGCTGTAACCCCCAATAACGCCGAAAAAATGAGAAAATAAAATATTTATTATCAACAAATGACTAACCGACAAGCCGTAAACCCCAAGAACGCTGGAAAAAGTAATAAACAATTATTTGTTAATATACAAATGGCAAACCTTCAAGCCGTAAACCCTAATAACGCTGAAAAAAAGAGAAAATTAAACATTAATTATCAACAAATGATTAACTTACAAACCGTAAACCTTAATAACGTTTGAAAAAGTAATAAACAATTATTGGTTAATAAACAAATGTCTAACCTTCAAGCTGTAAACCTCAGTAACGCTGTAAAGAAGAGAAAATAATGTATGATGTATCAACTAATTACCAACTGAGAAGCCTAAAACCCCAATAACGCTGGAAAAAGTAATAAACAATTATTTGCTAATAAACAAATGGCTAAGCTTCAAGCTGTAAGCCCACATAACGCTGAAAAAAAGAGAAAATAAAATATGAATTATCAACAAATGACTATCCGACAAGCCTTCAACTCCAATAACGCTGGAAAAAGTAATAAACAATTATTTGTTTATAAACAAATGGCTAAGCTTCAAGCTGTGAGCCCACATTACGCTGAAAAAATGAGAAAATAAAATATTTATTATCAACAAATGACTAACCGACAAGCCGTAAACCCCAATAACGCTGGAAAAAGTAAACAACAATTATTTGTTAGTAAACAAATGGCTAACCTTCAAGCTGTCAACCTCAATAACGCTGAAAAGAAGAGAAAATAATATATGAATTATCAACAAATGACCAACTGAGAAGCCTTAAATCCCTATAACACTGGAAAAAGTAATAAACATTTATTTGATAGTAAACAAACGGCTTACCTTCAAGCTGTAAACCTCAATAATGCCGAAAAAAAGAGAAAATAAAATATTAATTATCAACAAATGACCACCTGACTAGCCTTAAACCTCAATAACGCTGGAAAAATTAATAAACTATTATTTGTTAAAAAACAAATGGCTAACCTTCAAGCTGTAAACCCCAATAAGGCTGAAAAAATAAGAAAATAAAATATTAATTATCAATAATGACTAACCGATTAGCCATAAACCCAAATAACGCTGGAAAAAGTAATAAACAATTATTTTTTAATATACAAATGGCAAACCTTCAAGCTGTAACCATCAATAACGCTGAAAAAAAGAGAAAATAAAATATAAATTATCAACAAATGACTAACCGCTAAGCCCTATACCCCAATAATGCTGGAAAAAGTAATAAACAATTATTTGTTAATAAACAAATGGCTGACCTTTAAGCTGTAAACCCCAATAACGCTGAAAAAAAGAGAAAATAAAATATGAATTATCAACAAATGACTAACTGACAAGCCTTAAACCCCAATAACGCTGGAAAAAGTAATAAACAATTATTTGTTAATAAACAAATGGCTAAGCTTCAAGCTGTAAGCCCACATAACGCTGAAAAAATGAGAAAATAAAATATTTATTATCAACAAATGACTAACCGAATTTCCTTCAACCCCAATAAGGCTGGAAAAAGTAAGAAACAATTATTTGTTAATGAACAAATGGCTGACTTTCAAGCTGTAAACTCCAATAACGCTGAAAAATAAAAAGAAAATAAAATATGAATTATCAACAAGTGACTAACCGACAAGCCTTAAACTCCAAGAACGCTGGAAAAAGTAATAAACAATTATTTGTTAATAAACAAATGGCTAAGCTTCAAGCTGTAAGCCCACATAACGCTGAAAAAATGAGAAAATAAAATATTTATTATCAACAATCGACTAACCGACAAGCTGTAAACCCCAATAACGCTGGAAAAAGTAAACAACAATTATTTGTTAGTAAACAAATGGCTAGCCTTCAAGCTGTAAACCTCAATAACGCCGAAAAAATGAGAAAATAAAATATTTATTATCATCAAATGACTAACCGGCAAAGCCGTAAACCCCAAGAACGCTGGAAAAAGTATTAAACAATTATTTGTTAATATACAAATGGCAAACCATCAAGCTGTAAACCCCAATAACGCTGAAAAAAGAGAAAATTAAATATAAATTATCAACAAATGACTAACCGACAAGCCGTAAACCTTAATAACGTTTGAAAAAGTAATAAACAATTATTGGTTAATAAACAAATGTCTAACCTTCACGCTGTAAACCTCAATAACGCTGTAAAGAAGAGAAAATAATGTATGAATTATCAAGGAATGACCAACTGAGAAGCCGAAAACCCCAATAACGCTGGAAATAGTAATCAACAATTATTTGTTAATAAACAAATGACTAAGCTTCAAGCTGTAAGCCCACATAACGCTGAAAAAAAGAGAAAATAAAATATGAATTATCAACAAATGACTAACCGACAAGCTGTAAACCCCAATAACGCTGGAAAAAGTAAACAACAATTATTTGTTAGTAAACAAATGGCTAACCTTCAAGCTGTAAACCTCAACAACGCTGAAAAGAAGAGAAAATAATGTATGAATTATCAACGAATGACCAACTGAGAAGCCTAAAACCCCAATAACGCTGGAAATAGTAATAAACAATTATTTGTTAATAAACAAATGACTAAGCTTCAAGCTGTAAGCCCACATAACGCTGAAAAAAAGAGAAAATAAAATATAAATTATCAACAAATGACTAACCGACAAGCCGTAAACCCCAATAACGCTGGAAAAAGTAAACAACAATTATTTGTTAGTAAACAAATGGCTAACCTTCAAGCTGTCAACCTCAATAACGCTGAAAAGAAGAGAAAATAATATATGAATTATCAACAAATGACCAACTGGGAAGCCTTAAATCCCTATAACACTGGAAAAAGTAATAAACATTTATTTGATAGTAAACAAACGGCTTACCTTCAAGCTGTAAACCTCAATAATGCTGAAAAAAAGAGAAAATAAAATATTAATTATCAACAAATGACCAACTGACTAGCCTTAAACCTCAATAACGCTGAAAAAATTAATAAACTATTATTTATTAAAAAACAAATGGCTAACCTTCAAGCTGTAAACCCCAATAAGGATGAAAAAAATAGAAAATAAAATATTAATTATCAATAATGACTAACCGATTAGCCATAAACCCAAATAACGCTGGAAAAAGTAATAAACAATTTTTTTTTAATAAACAAATGGCAATCCTTCAAGCTGTAACCCCCAATAACGCTGAAGAAAAGAGAAAATAAAATATAAATTATCAACAAATGACCAACCGACAAGCCTTAAACTCCAATAACGCTGGAAAAAACAATAAACAATCATTTGTTAATTAACAAATGGCTAACCTTCAAGATGTAAGCCCCAATAACGCTGAAAAAATGAGAAAATATAAAATTTTTTATCAATAAATGACTAACCGCTAAGCCGTATACCCCAATAATGCTGGAAAAAGTAATAAACAATTATTTGTTAATAAACAAATGGCTAAGCTTCAAGCTGTGAGCCCACATTACGCTGAAAAAATGAGAAAATAAAATATTTATTATCAACAAATGACTAACCGACAAGCCGTAAACCCCAATAACGCTGGAAAAAGTAAACAACAATTATTTGTTAGTAAACAAATGGCTAACCTTCAAGCTGTCAACCTCAATAACGCTGAAAAGAAGAGAAAATAATATATGAATTATCAACAAATGACCAACTGAGAAGCCTTAAATCCCTATAACACTGGAAAAAGTAATAAACATTTATTTGATAGTAAACAAACGGCTTACCTTCAAGCTGTAAACCTCAATAATGCCGAAAAAAAGAGAAAATAAAATATTAATTATCAACAAATGACCACCTGACTAGCCTTAAACCTCAATAACGCTGGAAAAATTAATAAACTATTATTTGTTAAAAAACAAATGGCTAACCTTCAAGCTGTAAACCCCAATAACGCTGAAAAAAAGAGAAAATAATATATGAATTATCAACCAATGGCTAACCGACCAGCCGTAAACCCCAATAACGCTGGAAAAAGTAATAAACAATTATTTGTTAATAAACAAATGGCTGACCTTCAAGCTGTAAGCCCAAATAACGCTGAAAAAATGAGAAAATAAAATATAAATTATCAACAAATGACTTACCGACAAGCCGTAATCCCCAATAACGCTGGAAAAAGTAATAAACAATTATTTGTTAATAAACAAATGGCTACTCTTGAAGCTGTTAGCCCCAATAACGCCGAAAAAATGAGAAAATAAAATATTAATTATCAATAATGACTAACCGACAAGCCGTAAACCCAAATAACGCTGGAAAAAGTAAACAACAATTATTTGTTAGTAAACAAATGGCTAGCCTTCAAGCTGTAAACCTCAATAACGCCGAAAAAATGAGAAAATAAAATATTTATTATCATCAAATGACTAACCGGCAAAGCCGTAAACCCCAAGAACGCTGGAAAAAGTATTAAACAATTATTTGTTAATATACAAATGGCAAACCATCAAGCTGTAAACCCCAATAACGCTGAAAAAAGAGAAAATTAAATATAAATTATCAACAAATGACTAACCGACAAGCCGTAAACCTTAATAACGTTTGAAAAAGTAATAAACAATTATTGGTTAATAAACAAATGTCTAACCTTCACGCTGTAAATCTCAATAACGCTGTAAAGAAGAGAAAATAATGTATGAATTATCAAGGAATGACCAACTGAGAAGCCTAAAACCCCAATAACGCTGGAAATAGTAATAAACAATTATTTGTTAATAAACAAATGACTAAGCTTCAAGCTGTAAGCCCACATAACGCTGAAAAAAAGAGAAAATAAAATATGAATTATCAACAAATGACTAACCGACAAGCTGTAAACCCCAATAACGCTGGAAAAAGTAAACAACAATTATTTGTTAGTAAACGAATGGCTAACCTTCAAGCTGTCAACCTCAATAACGCTGAAAAGAAGAGAAAATAATGTATGAATTATCAACGAATGACCAACTGAGAAGCCTAAAACCCCAATAACGCTGGAAATAGTAATAAACAATTATTTGTTAAAAAACAAATGGCTAACCTTCAAGCTGTAAACCCCAATAAGGCTGAAAAAATAAGAAAATAAAATATTAATTATCAACAAATGACTAACCGACAAGCCGTAAACCCCAATAACGCTGGAAAAAGTAAACAACAATTATTTGTTAGTAAACAAATGGCTAGCCTTCAAGCTGTAAACCTCAATAACGCCGAAAAAATGAGAAAATAAAATATTTATTATCATCAAATGACTAACCGGCAAAGCCGTAAACCCCAAGAACGCTGGAAAAAGTATTAAACAATTATTTGTTAATATACAAATGGCAAACCATCAAGCTGTAAACCCCAATAACGCTGAAAAAAGAGAAAATTAAATATAAATTATCAACAAATGACTAACCGACAAGCCGTAAACCTTAATAACGTTTGAAAAAGTAATAAACAATTATTGGTTAATAAACAAATGTCTAACCTTCACGCTGTAAATCTCAATAACGCTGTAAAGAAGAGAAAATAATGTATGAATTATCAAGGAATGACCAACTGAGAAGCCTAAAACCCCAATAACGCTGGAAATAGTAATAAACAATTATTTGTTTATAAACAAATGGCTAAGCTTCAAGCTGTGAGCCCACATTACGCTGAAAAAATGAGAAAATAAAATATTTATTATCAGCAAATGACTAACCGACAAGCCGTAAACCCCAATAACGCTGGAAAAAGTAAACAACAATTATTTGTTAGTAAACAAACGGCTTACCTTCAAGCTGTAAACCTCAATAATGCTGAAAAAAAGAGAAAATAAAATATTAATAATCAACAAATGACCACCTGACTAGCCTTAAACCTCAATAACGCTGGAAAAATTAATAAACTATTATTTGTTAAAAAACAAATGGCTAACCTTCAAGCTGTAAACCCCAATAAGGCTGAAAAAATAAGAAAATAAAATATTAATTATCAACAAATGACTAACCGACAAGCCGTAAACCCCAATAACGCTGGAAAAAGTAAACAACACTTATTTGTTAGTAAACAAATGGCTAACCTTCAAGCTGTCAACCTCAATAACGCTGAAAAGAAGAGAAAATAATATATGAATTATCAACAAATGACCAACTGAGAAGCCTTAAATCCCTATAACACTGGAAAAAGTAATAAACATTTATTTGATAGTAAACAAACGGCTTACCTTCAAGCTGTAAACCTCAATAATGCCGAAAAAAAGAGAAAATAAAATATTAATTATCAACAAATGACCACCTGACTAGCCTTAAACCTCAATAACGCTGGAAAAATTAATAAACTATTATTTGTTAAAAAACAAATGGCTAACCTTCAAGCTGTAAACCCCAATAAGGCTGAAAAAATAAGAAAATAAAATATTAATTATCAATAATGACTAACCGATTAGCCATAAACCCAAATAACGCTGGAAAAAGTAATAAACAATTATTTTTTAATATACAAATGGCAAACCTTCAAGCTGTAACCATCAATAACGCTGAAAAAAAGAGAAAATAAAATATAAATTATCAACAAATGACTAACCGCTAAGCCCTATACCCCAATAATGCTGGAAAAAGTAATTAATAAACAATTATTTGTTAATAAACAAATGGCTGACCTTTAAGCTGTAAACCCCAATAACGCTGAAAAAAAGAGAAAATAAAATATGAATTGTCAACAAATGACCAACCGACAAGCCTTAAACTCCAATAACGCTGAAAATAAAATATTTATTATCAACAAATGACTAACCGACAAGCCGTAAGCCCCAATAACGCTGGAAAAAGTAATAAACAATTATTTGTTAATAAACAAATGGCTGACCTTTAAGCTGTAAACTCCAATAACGCTGGAAAAAGTAATAAACAGTTATTTGTTAATAAACAAATGGCAAACCTTCAAGCTGTAACCCCAAATAACGCTGAAAAAAAGAGAAAATAAAATATGAATTATCAACAAATGGCTAACCGACCAGCCGTAAACCCCAATAACGCTGGAAAAAGTAATAAACAATTATTTGTTAATAAACAAATGGCTTACCTTCAAGCTGTAAGCCCCAATAACGCCGAAAAAATGAGAAAATAAAATATAAATTATCAACAAATGACTTACCGACAAGCCGTAAACCCCAATAACGCTGGAAAAAGTAATAAACAATTATTTGTTAATAAACAAATGGCTAACCTTGAAGCTGTTAGCCCCAATAACGCCGAAAAAATGAGAAAATAAAATATTAATTATCAATAATGACTAACCGATTAGCCATAAACCCAAATAACGCTGGAAAAAGTAATAAACAATTATTTTTTAATATACAAATGGCAAACCTTCAAGCTGTAACCATCAATAACGCTGAAAAAAAGAGAAAATAAAATATAAATTATCAACAAATGACTAACCGCTAAGCCCTATACCCCAATAATGCTGGAAAAAGTAATAAACAATTATTTGTTAATAAACAAATGGCTGACCTTTAAGCTGTAAACCCCAATAACGCTGAAAAAAAGAGAAAATAAAATATGAATTGTCAACAAATGACCAACCGACAAGCCTTAAACTCCAATAACGCTGGAAAAAATAATAAACAATCATTTGTTAATTAACAAATGGCTAACCTTCAAGATGTTAGCCTTAATAACGCTGAAATACGTAAGAAACAATTATTTGTTAATAAACAAATGGCAAACCTTCAAGCTGTATTCCCCAATAACGCTGAAAAAAAGACACAATAAAATCTAAATTATCAACAAATCACTCACCGACAAGACGTAAACCCCAATAACGTTGGAAAAACCAATAAACAATTATTTGTTAATAAACAAATGGCTAACCTTCAAGCTGTCAACCCCAATAACGCTGAAAAAAAGAGAAAATAAAATATAAATAATCAACAAATGACTAACCGGCTGGTCTTCAACCCCAATAACGCTGGAAAAAGTAAGAAACAATTATTTGTTAGTAAACAAATGGCTAACATTCAAGCTGTAAACCTCAATAACGCTGAAAAGAAGAGAAAATAATATATGAATTATCAACAAATGACTAACCGACAAGCCGTAAACTCAAATAACGCTGGAAAAAGTAATAAACAATTATTTGTTAATAAACAAATGGCTAACTTTCAAGCTGTTAACCCCAATAACGCTGAAAAAAAGAGAAAATAAAATATTAATTATCAACAAATGACTAACCGACTGGCCTTCAACCCCGATAACGCTGGAAAAAGTAAGAAACAATTATTTGTTAATAAACAAATGGCTGACCTTCTAATTAAATTGTATAATTTGAAAGAAATTTCATAATCCACACGGTGGATGATTTAACATCAAATCCACACAGTGGATAAATAAACACATCTATTTATATAAAAAGAAATAAGACAAGTAAACCTCAGCCACTCCAGGTCTGCTTCAGCAGTTTGAATGGGCAATAATCCTCACTTAATCTGATTTTAGCTACCAGGGTCAGGACCTGAATCAAACACAGTATTGATTCAGGTAGAATTTTATTTGAAAAAATTTCACAGCTTCACTGTGAAAAATATTACATTGGTGGTTGCGGTGAGGGATGTCAGCCAACCACTAGAAGTGCTTGGATTTTCTTGTCTTTAATACTTTATTTACTTACACAATAATCGCATGTCTAATTATAAGGAAATAAAACTTGCACTTTTTATTCTATTCTGACCAAAGTCTGACGCACATAAAACCTTCATATATTTTGTTTTATTTATATATAATCAAACATTGTCGTCTGCTGTCGACAGTAACAGTACGCCTTTGCTTTGCTCCGTATTATTATTATACTTTTAACAGTTATTTTTTATCTTACAATAGTGCTAATAAGTTCAATTTTTTCATAAATTTTCTGATCATCTTTTGAAGTTATACTTTTTTATTATTTAACTTTATTTTGATTAAATTAACTGAGTTTAAGTTTACCTCGTGTTCACCTAACCTCAAACATTTACTATGAAGGAGTGTAGTTTTACTGGGTGCAAAGATTCATCACCTGCTGAAATCGCTTGCTCTAGTTGCCATAAATGTTTTCATCGTCATTGTGCTCAAGTATCACAAACCGCACTAACTATTCACGATGATGGAACTACGGAAGCTATCTGTCGCAACTGTATCAACTACATGGTGCATTTTAAAAATACCATCACCAACTCTACAGCTTTTGAACAAACTCTCAAGAATATTGACAATTTAAATAATTCTAGTTTTATGGACACAACAACCAGTGTTAACAATGGTGCCAGTAAGGCTGAAATTGAGAACATTTTTAAAACTCATTTTGATTCTCTCAACAGTAATATTGACTCCAAATTTGATAACATTCAATCGCAATTTAGTGCAATCAATGATAAATTCACTGAACTCCAGAAACCTGCAGTTATTACCAATCTTCTCTCCGATACAGTCTGCTTCAATACCATTGTTTCAACTATAATTAATGAAGCTGATAATATAAAATACAGATCCAATAATATTATTCTATGTGGCCTCCAAGAGCAACAAAACCATAGAGATGATACTCTCCTTGCTAACTCTACACTATCAAAGATTCCTGGTATCAGTCTTGATAATAAGGTTATTTTCTCTAGAATAGGTAAGTTGACACTTGGTAAAAATAGACCACTAAAAGTCAAACTCTGTTCATCTAATGATGTCTATACTGTCTTCAAACATTCTAAGTCGCTTCCGGCTGGTGTTACAGTCTCTGGAGACTTGACTAAGTCCCAGATGGATCAAAAAGTGTATCTTTCCAAACTTGTTCAAGATCATAACCAGAAAAATCCAACCAACATCTACAAAGTAAGAATGAGAAGGAACTCACCAGCGGTAGTTAATTCAAATGGAAAAAATTGTTTACCCTACCCAATACCCAATTGCTAAACCAACTGGTACTTCAACATCTACAACATCAACACCTATGCCTAATACTGATTACCCTCATCAAGATCTTCAACCTGTATTGGCTAATAATCCAACGTTTGTTCCAGCTTTGAATTTAAATACACTTGGCTCTCAAACTATGTCTCAGTTTCAACCTCCTAATATCACTCAGCATTTTCGTTAGCTTATCAAGCCACAAAATTTTGGTCACACAATAAATCTTTTTCAGACTCTATAAAATATTTATTTAATAAATCCAAATTTATTAATTCAGCTAAATATAATCATAGATCTCAATTTAATCAATGCCATGCGACATTTTTATATCTGAACGCTCACTCGCTCCATGGTAAACTTGAAACTTTTAAGAATAACTTTCATCTTTTTAATAATACTCCTGATGTTCTTGGTATCTCAGAAACTTGGCTCAACGACAGCATAAATAATAATAAACTTGCACTTCTTGCGCATAATACATATAGATGTGATAGAGTATCTGATATATTAATTAAAGGTGGTGGTACATTACTAGCTATCAATAAAAGATTTAAATCCAGGCTTTTACTCTCTTCATCTGATCATTGTGATCAACTTTTCATTGAAGCCAATATTTATGGTATTAATTATATTATTGGTTGCATTTATATTCCTCACAGTTGTCCTCAAGATTACTCAGCCTTACAAATAAACATTGAAAATCTCTGCATTAAATGCCCTGATCACAAAATTATTTTAATTGGAGACTTCAATTTACCACATATTAAATGGACAAATTCACCTCTAAATTACTTTGAATCATCAACTTCTACCTCTAATATTCAAATTTGTGCTTCGACTCTTCACTCTACGATTAATCAATTGGATCTTCATCAACTATATCCTGACCACCATTCTAAGGATTACACTCTAGACCTGTTATTTGCCTCTGGTGATGGTACTATTTCTTTATTGGAAAATGATGAAACTCTACTAATCACTGACTCTCACCATGATCAACTACTCTTTAGAATCAACACAGTGCCTCCAAGTAGCTACAAGATATCTGATAACCGCCAAATCTTCAGGAATTACCATAAAGCAAACTTTGGGAACATAATTACTCATCTAAAGGAACTTAATTGGAGTGATTTACTCAATGACTGTGATATTAATAATAACTTAATTGAATTCTATGGTATTTTGAATAATGTTATTGATATGCATTTTCCTTTTCAGCTTACTAGATGTCCTAAATATCCTGAATGGTATGACCACGAACTGATTGACCTGATTGAGCGCAAGAAACATCATCACTTTTTCTAGAAATCATCTGGTAATGATAATGAGCATATTGAGTTCAAACGACTTAGGGCACTTTGTTTAAGGTATTCCCGCATTAAACATCGTAAGTATATTACCTCGGTGAAAAAATCGATTAAATTGAATTCCAAAAAATTTTGGAATTATTTCAACAAACTTAATAACACCAACTCTATTCCAACTAATGTTTTCCTTAACTCAATTAAAGCAGATACTGTTCAAGACTCTACTAGCCTTTTTGCTCAACATTTCAAATCATTCTTTAAATCTGAATCTTTATCTTATTATCACTCTCAACCTTATCAACTTAATGATAACCATTTCTCTTTTACCGTCACATTAGAGGATTTAGATCTAATTATCAATGACACCAATGGCTCCCTTAATTCAGGCCCTGACAATATTCCTAATCTTTTTATTAAAAAATGTTGGCCCCAGATTCGATTACCCATACATAAATTATTCAATCAATCTATATCATCTGGGAGTTTTCCATCTCAATGGAAATCTGTCTATGTTCTACCTATCTTTCAAAATGATGACCACAATAATATTAAAAATTACCGCCCAATTTCAGTATTTTGTTCCATCTCCAAAATCTTTGATGCTTTAGTTGCTAAACATCTATCTAGCTTTATTTCCGACAAAATTATTAATGAACAACATGGTTTTACTAAAAATAAATCTACTTTGTCTAATCTTCTTGTTTTTACATCGTTTATTACTGAGCCCTTAATAATTATTTAAACTGGTTCTCCACTTTTGTTAAAGATCGTAGTTTATCAGTTTGAATTAATAATTCTACATCATCGCCTTTTTTAATGCAATCAGGTGTTCCCCAAGGGTCGCACCTTGGTCCACTTTTGTTCATTCTTTACATAAACGATATTTTTTGTGCCATTAAACACTCGAGATTATTACTATACGCAGATGATCTTAAAATTTTCAAACTTATCAACTCTCCACTTGATGCTGAAAGATAGCAAATTGATATTGATGCTATTTACCAATGGTCAATCACAAATGGCTTAAGCCCAAACATTAACAAGTGCCACTCTTTCTCTTTCTCTCGCTCAGCTGATCCAAATTGCTACAACTATTCAATTAATAATATCACTCTTGATCATCCGAAAGTTACTAAGGACCTAGGTGTTGTATTGGACACTAAACTTGAATTCAGAAATCATATTGATATTATTTGTCGCAAAGCCTCAAAATCACTTGGCTTCGTAAAACGTTCTACTCGCTCATTTAATGACCCCTCTACCATTATCTTACTATATAAGTCTTTAGTTCTACCTCACTTCCTATATTGTTCACCAATATGGTCTCCCTATCAACGATACTTAAGCTCGAAGCTCGAAACTATACATCATTCTTTTCTCAGATACCTTGCCTTTAAAGCTAAAATTCCCCTCGATAGATTTAATCACGATTATAGTCATATTGCTTTTAACTTTAGAATACCCCCAGTTTCATCAATTCACCTTTATAATAATTACCTTCTCTCTTATAAAATCTTTTACAATTCCTTCAAAGATGATCATATCTCATCATTATTCACCCATAGACCTATCACCTACAATCTTAGAAATCAAAAACAACTTAAAGAAAATATTAGCAACCTCAATTACAAATATTACTGCGCCTCAAACAGGTTAATCAGGTCTTGGAATACACTTCGGATTGACACTAAAAAAGCAGGTATTGGAGCGTTTAAAAAATCTATTAAACATCTTTTTTATTGTTACGTTTAATAATTTAAATTGTAATTACTTATTAGTTATTTACTTTACTCAAATGTATTGGACAGTTATGTCCGTTATGCTTAATAAATAAATAAATAAATAAATATAATCAGTTTTGAGGCAGGAGCGTTACAAGTTAAACTTTGCTCTACTCACTCACATACATATATATAATTTACATAGTAAGCAACTTTCAGACAGCAATTACTAATTAGTTTACACTTTTACTTACCCAAAATAATTTTTTAAAGTTAAGACGGATTTTGTTGACACTTTTAGGAAATTTTCACATACACAACACACACATATTACAAACACTTTTCTTTTTCTTGGTGGAGGTTCTTGTAGCTTTTGGTAGATTTTTAGTTGAGAGATAGAAGAAGTCGATAAGCAAAGTTGGTTTTGGCCCACCCCCCTCTAAAACAATAATAATAAACAAAAACAAAAATATCCCCCCCCCCAACAAATAGTAAATAAAAACAATCATAATAAACAATAACAACAACCATAATAATAAAATAGTAACGATAATATAATAAAAATAACAATAAAAAAATAACAACAACAACAATAATAGTGATAACGATAATAAAAATAACAACAATAATAATAATAGTAAAAAAAGAAAAAAGAAATTTTAAAAAATGCGCGCCAGCGAGCGTAGCAGCAAAGCTCTATCGCGCCAGCATGCGCAGCAGCCGAGACGTCGTCTGCTGGCAACAGACCGCGTGATACTGTCAATGCCGGTTAAAGTTCTCGCGTGTTGTGATATTAGTGATTAAAAAAAGGATTTAATGTAAGTATGTATGTAAGCAAGACTAATACTATTAGTCTTGCTATCATTAGTAGTAGTGTTTAATTAATCGTGGAATGAATGTGAGTGAGAACGTGTTTTTTTTTGTTTTTGTTTGTTTTGTTTTTGAGTGTTCAAGAGGTAGGCGTGCATGTAATGTATGATTAGTGTTTTTTTTTTATGTTCAAGAGGTAGGTGTGGCTCCAGGGTATGAGTTTGTGTGTGTGTGAGTGTGTATGTGTATGTATGGGTATGTATGATAGAAAAATTTAGAAATTAAGATTAGAATTTATAGTGTAAACAAAGAAAGTTCTAGACTTTCTTTGTTTGAAAATCAAAACAAACTTTGATTTTCAGTTGTTTTGAAGTATATATTCCAACCGTAATTTCTGAAATTTTTCAGTTCGCTTGCAGCAGTCGTGTGCAGCAGTCAGAAGCAGCAGCAGCAGCAGTAACCACCCGCAGCACCAAGAGTTAACCCCGCGACTTGTAGCAGCACCCGGGTAAGTTTTTGAAAAAAAAAGTGTTCGAGAAGATGGTGTTCGTCGCGGAGTGTTAGTGTGCGAAGATTTTTGTCGAGGGTTAGGGAGCGTACACAAACTACGTTGCCTTATTTAGGGGAGGGGGGGGTTTCATGAATGTCTACGCTGGGCCACGTGGGGGGGGCAGAGCTTATATCACGTGCCTTTTTTTTAGGGAGCTGCTGTTGGAAAAAAAAAATTTTTACTATAAAATTTCAATGACGCGCCACGAGTTCAATAAATAATCTGATCAGCTATCCCTCAAGCTCTAAGCCTCCAAAACCCTGGGCATCGAGTTCAACAAATAATCTGATTAGTTATCCCCCAAGCTCTAAGCCCCCAAAACCCTGGGCGCCGAGTTCAATAAATAGACTGGTCAATTATCCCCCAAGCTCTAAACCTCCAAAACCCTGGGCGCCAGAGCTCAACTAAAAAACGTATCACCTATCCCCCAAGCTCTAAGCCCCCAAAACCCTGGGCGCCAAGTTCAATAAATAGACCGGTCAATTATCCCCCAAGCTCTAAACCTCCAAAACCCTGGGCGCCAGAGTTCAACTAAAAAACTTATCAGCTATCCCCCAAGCTCTAAGCCCCAAAACCCTGGGCGTCGAGTTCAATAAATAATCTGATTAGCTATCCCCCAAGCTCTAAGCCCCCAAAACCCTGGGCGCCGAGTTCAATAAATAGACTGGTCAATAATCCCCCAAGCTCTAAACCTCCAAAACCCTGGGCGCCAGAGTTCAACCAAAAAACTTATCAGCTTTCCCCCAAGCTCTAAGCCTTCAAAACCCTGGGCGTTAAGTCAATAAATAGACTGGTTAATTATCCCCCAAGCCTTGAATTTCCAAAACGATGGAAGCTAGAGTTCAATAAAAAAACTGATCAGTTCCCCTTGAAGCTCTAAACCTCCCAAAACTCTGGTTACCGAGTGAAAATATTACAAAATGATATAAAATCAGTATAAAATAAAAAAAATAAATGACCATTAGACAAACAAAAATTTTTGCGCTTTTCTCGAAAAGTGTCTCATTCGTAGAAACATTCAATTTATAGTTAAAAAAAAAAAAAATTTGTTAATAATGTTGCAAACAAAGAGTTAAACAATAAGTAAAAACTTATAGTTTTCTAGTGAACCACGCCATTTTGGAGTTAAAAATTTCAGATTTAAAACTTTATGATATAATAGCACCAGTGCGTCGTAATTAGGTATTGTTATAAATTATTCATTTCGTGCTTAAGTTAACTAAAATGCAGTCATTTTTTTGGAATAATTCAACTCGGGCTCCCAAGGTTTTTGGGGGTTTAGAGCTTGGGGGATAGCTCATCAGCTCTTTTGTTGAACTCGGGCGCCCAGGGTTTCAGAGGTCTAGAGCTTGGAGGATGGCTAATCAGTTTTTTTGTTGATCTCGGGCGCCCAGGGTATTTGGGGGTATAGAGCTTGAAGAATAGCTGATCAGTTTTTTTGTTGAACTCGACGCTTATGGTTTTGGGGGCTTAGAGCTTGGGGGATAGCTGATCAGTTTTTTTGTTGAACTCGGGCGCCCAGGGTATTTAGGGGTTTACAATTTGGGGGTTGGCTGATAAGTTTATTTATTGAACTCAACGCCCAGGGTTTTGGGGGTTTAGAGCTTGGGGGATAGCTGATCAGTTTTTTTATTGAACTCGGGCGCCCAGGATTTTGGGGGCTTAGAGCTTGGGGGATAGCTGATAAGTTTTTTTGTTGAACTCGACGCCCAGGGTTTTTGGGGGTTTAGAGCTTGAGGGATAGCTGATCAATCATTTATTGAACTCAGCGCTCAGTGTTTTTGGGGTTTAAAGCTTGGTGAATACTTGATTGATTATTCTTGGATCCCAGCGCGACTTTTGGTTCTGGATTTCCAGACCGGAAATTTTTCGACTCTTGATGCATCCATACCCACTATATGGGAAATAACGCCCCTGAGTCATGGTGATATTCACGGAAGACATAGACTAGATTGAACTTATTTCTGAATTAAAGTTTGTGATCTCATTACAATTATTTATAATTAGTTGAAAAAAGCTTGTCCTTCAAAAAATGTAAGTAAATGTTAGATATAATATTATAAATAAAATAATGTAAGTATCATTATCAAAAGTTTTTAATTCTATAAGAAACAGTAAAAATTTTTTGAGAAAAAAATCTACGTTCTACTGGGGGGGGGTCGACGAAAAATCTTCATTGAGTCACATGGGGGTAGGGGGGGGGGGGGTCGAAATACTCCTAAAATTAGGCTATGAAGTTTGTTTACGCTCCCTTAGTGCGCGGTTAGGGTTAGTGTATGTTTTTTTTTTTTTTTTCTGGAGATGGTGTTTGTGTGCTTGGGGATGATCGTCATCGAGGGTTCGCGGGTCGGTTTTCTATTGTTGTTGATCTTTTTGTTTGCCGGTGCGCGGGGAAGGTGCTCATCGTGAACGCGTGGGCGGGCCGGTTTTTCTCTTTGTTTTTTTTTTTCGTCGGTTCTCGGGGAAGGTTTTGTCTTGGGTGCGCGGTCGGTTTTTTCTTTATTTTTTTTTTTTTTGCATGTGCGCGGGGAAGGTGCTCGTCGTGAACGCGTGGGCGGGCCGGTTTTTTTCTTTGTTTTTTTTTTCGTCGGTTCTCGGGGAAGGTTTTGTCTTGGGTGCGCGATCGGTTTTTTCTTTATTTTTTTTTTGCCTGTCCGCGGGGAGGTTCTCGTCTAGGGGCACGTGCTTGGGCGTTTTTTTCTTAGTTTTTTTTTTTTTTTCGATGGTTCTCGGGGAAGGTTTTGTCTTGCGCGCGCGGTCGGTTTTTTCTTTATTTTTTTTTGCCTGTACGCGGGGAAGGTGCTCGTCTAGGGGCACGTGTTTGGACGTTTTTTTCTTTGTTTTTTTTTTTTTTTTTCGTTGGTTCTCGTGGAAGGTTTTGTCTTGGGTGCGGGGTCAGTTTTTTCTTTATTTTTATTTGTCGGTGCGCGGGGGAGGTGCTCATCGTGGGGCACGCGGGTTGGGCTTTTTTTTTTTGTTTTGTTTTTATAGGTACGCGGGGATGACGCCCGTCTAGGGTACGCGGGTTGGGCTTTTTTTTTGTTTTGTTTTTATAAGTATGCGGGGATTCTTTATTTTTTTTAATTTGAGTTTAATTTAATTTTCTAGGTAAAAATGGCTCGATCAAGGTCCTCATCGTCGTCCTCGTCATCGTCGTCTTCATCGTCTTTATCGTCTTCATCGTCGTCATCGTCAACCGAATCATCGCGAAGTACTTCAACTCCTCGTACAAAGTGCATGTGTAGTGAAAATCTACTTACACGCATTGATATACTAGAACGTAGGGTCAATAATTTGCTTAAAGAGAAAGAAGAACAAGCTAGAAGAAATAAAATACATTTAGAGGAGAAAAAAAATCTGAAGTTATTTTACTTGACAGTGATGATGAGAAAACAGCCCCAGCATCTTCAACACAAATTGGTAATTTGAGATAAAAATTTGTAAATAAAATAAAAATTTATTATATTATACATGTTATATATGTAACATTCTTTTTTTGTTGCAGTCAAAGAATCAAAAGGGCCCACAGCCAAATATTATGAGCAGACAGGCTCAATAATTGTAAGTTTTTCTCATTAATCACTTTTACAATGATTTTTTAAATGATTCCAAACAATGATTTTTTTTAATTTTAGGATTATAAAATTCGCAAGTTAACCTCATCCGCAGCAACATTACCAAAACCTACAGCACCAACAAAAGCAATCCTAAAAAATGTAAGTTTAACTGTTTTTTTTAATTTAGTTTTTTTTTTATTCAATTTATTTAACAAAAACATTATTATTTTTTAGTTAGAGAGCTCTGGAATAAAGCAATCAAGGTCCACCTCTACTCCAGTTAAACCTAAGATACCGGTATGAAATTTATTTCATTTTTAATATAAACTCTTTGTTCATTTATAAAATTTTTTTAAATCCTCTTTTTTTTCAGAAAACTAACTGGGATGTTAAAACAGCATCTACTTAGCCACGTCAACCGCGTCAGCCACGTCAGTCGGGTGGATCTTATGGCTCGAACTCTAGATCACGATCAATACCTCAAGAAAAAAAACAACCGCAAAAGCTAGAACAGCAAGCTAAGCCACAGCAGCAGCAGCAGCAGCAGCAGATCCTGCCTAGCAGGGTAAAAACGGACCCTCTACCAGTGAAACGCCAAGTGCAGCGACCTCAACAACTAAAACAGGTTTTTACATCTTGTACCGCAACAACAACCGGTAGCGCATGTTAAACCACAACAGCAACAATCTACTGTACTTGTAAGTTTAATTTTCTTTTAATTACAATACTAAAATGGAAATATAATTATTATTTTTTTTATTTAATAATGAAACTTTTTTTTTTTTTCACAGCCAAGTATAGAGTCAACCTTGGAAGAACTGTTGTTTGGTCTTGAACATGAGTTCGAGTTCAATCCTCTACCACCAATCGAGCAATTACAGCATCCCTTAACCACGACGCAAGCTGACGCAATGCAACCCTTAGTCTCGCCACGAGCCTATCAGACTCCGGTGGCCCCTCCACCGTCACCTGTCCAGCCTCAACTGGTCCAGGCTCCGTTGGTCCCACCACCACTACAACCAGTCCAGCCCCAGCTAGTTCAGGCTCCGGTGACCCCGCCACTGCAACCAGTCCAGCCCCAGCTGGTCCAGGCTCCGTTGGTCCCGCCACAGTCACCAGTCCAGCCCCAGCTAGTTCAGGCTCCGGTGACCCCGCCACTGTAACCAGTCCAGCCCCAGCTGGTCCAGGCTCCGATAACCCCGCCACTGCAACCAGTTTCACAGCTTAACAAAAAAGAAAAGAAAAAGAAACGATCGAGAGAAGAAGAAGAAGACGACAGCGATGAAAGGAAAAAGAAAAAGAAGAAGAAAGACAAGCGTGAATCAAAGATAAGAAAAATAAAGATAAAGATCACAAGGACAAAAAAAAATCACGATAAAGAGGGAAAAGAAAACAAATAAAAAAAAATCATTCATTTTTTAAAATTAGCTTACAAACTTTTTTTAGTTTTTACCATACTTTGTATGTTTTTTGTAATAATTATTACATTTTCTTTAAAAAAAAAAAAACTGTATTTGAAATTTATAAATAATATTTACATAATTTTTTGTATCAGTATTGAATGTATGGTGTATGTAAAAAAAAAAACGATGACAGTTTTAGACTTTTTTTCTCTGAAACAGTAATGTAGATTTTTTATAAGAATAATTTTGTTTGTAAACAGTTTAATTAATTAAAAAAGTTTATTTCTAAAAAAAAAAGAATGTTTGTATTTATTATACCTACTATATAAAATTATTAATAAAAAAGAAAATAATAATAATAATAGTAATGATAATAGAAAAAAAAAACTACCTCAATTTATTTATTTGATATTTATAAAATTAAAAAATCAATAAATTGTTTATTTAATTATTTAAACACACACACACACGATAAATAGGTAAAAAAAAAGTATATCAGTTAAAATAATTGTAATAAATACCTATTAACCCATTAGGTCCCAAGAGTTATGAATTTTTTTTGTACTTTGAGCTTATAAATCAAAGCGAAAAAGTTGAAAAATAATTTAAAAAATACCCTACCCCCCTATTTTCGGATATGCCCTACACGATGGCATTGTTTAAAATACTCAAAAATAACATTTTAATTTGTTAATAAACAAATTTAAAAAAAAAATGAAAATTTTTACGTCATTTTTTTTTTTTCAAGCTGGTGAACAATGCCAAAAAAATTATTTTTGCCCTCAAAAAGTTGACCACAGGTGTTCACATTAGTTGAACTTTACGTGCATATTTGATTTTTTCGATTTTTTTAAACAAAATGGCGGACTAAAAACTTCAACGCCAATAATTGTACGGCAGCGCATGGTTGAATAAATACCGAAAAATTATTTTTTATAAAAAATGACTGTGGTTCCTAAGATTTTTATGGTCGCTGATTATGAATCTGAGATCAGAATATCAAAATTGTAAGAATTGGGCCCAATACCATAGGACCCAATACTCAAAGTTAAGATTTTATAAAAACAAAAAATATCATCATATTTTACGTAGAATTTCAAGATCAAAGTATACGTGGTCGTTTTTCGAAAAAAATCGTCATTTTCGAGTAAAAAATCAAAAAAAGTTCAAAGTATTGGATTTACTTCCAGAGATCCACAACAGCTCGTCCCCGTGTGCCTGTAACGAATTGAACACAACTTTTGAGATGGCAAAAATATATTTACGAGGTTTTTGGGTTGCTGATAGTGTATCTGAGGTAAAAACAGGAAAATCCCAAATATAGGGCCCAATACCGTAGGACCCAATAGTAAAAATTGGGATATCATAAAAATAAAAAATGCCATCTTATTCTGCGCAAAATTTCAAGATCAAAGTATACTTGGTCGTTTTTCGAAGAAAATCGTCATTTTCGAGTAAAAAATCAAAAAAAGTTCAAAGTATTGGATTTACTTCCAGAGATCCACAACAGCTCGTCCCCGTGTGCCTGTAACGAATTGAACACAACTTTTGAGATGGCAAAAATATATTTACGAGGTTTTTGGGTTGCTGATAGTGTATCTGAGGTAAAAACATGAAAATCCCAAGTATAAGGCCCAATACCGAAGGACCCAATAGTAAAAATTGAGATATCATAAAAATAAAAAATGAGATAAAAAATCTGTGCAGAGATCCTGCATTCTAATCATTTCACGTGAGTTACGTCGTATAAAAAGATCGACGAAATAAAAAACAAAAAGTAAAAAATTTTTTTTAAAACCACGTGGTGCTGCATGTCCTTGAGTCCCTTTATTTGGAATTTTCTTGTTATTACCTCAGATACCCTATTAGCTACCCTAAATATATTTTTGCCATCTCAAAAGTTGTGTTCAATTCGTTACAGGCACAAGGGGACGAGCTGTTGTGGATCTATGAAAGTAAATCCAATACTTTGAACTTTTTTTGATTTTTTACTCGAAAATGACGATTTTCTTCGAAAAACGACCAAGTATACTTTGATCTTGAAATTTTGCGCAGAATAAGATGGCATTTTTTATTTTTATGATATCTCAATTTTTACTATTGGGTCCTACGGTATTGGGCCCTATATTTGGGATTTTCCTGTTTTTACCTCAGATACACTATCAGCAACCCAAAAACCTCGTAAATATATTTTTGCCATCTCAAAAGTTGTGTTCAATTCGTTACAGGCACACGGGGACGAGCTGTTGTGGATCTCTGGAAGTAAATCCAATACTTTGAACTTTTTTTGATTTTTTACTCGAAAATGACGATTTTTTTCGAAAAACGACCACGTATACTTTGATCTTGAAATTCTACGTAAAATATGATGATATTTTTTGTTTTTATAAAATCTTAACTTTGAGTATTGGGTCCTATGGTATTGGGCCCAATTCTTACAATTTTGATATTCTGATCTCAGATTCATAATCAGCGACCATAAAAATCTTAGGAGCCACAGTCATTTTTTATAAAAAATAATTTTTCGGTATTTATTCAACCATGCGCTGCCGTACAATTATTGGCGTTGAAGTTTTTAGTCCGCCATTTTGTTTAAAAAAATCGAAACCAAAAAAATCAAATATGCATGTAAAGTTCAACTAATGTGAACACCCGTGGTCAACTTTTTGAGGGCAAAAATAATTCCTTTTGGCATTGTTCACCAGCTTGAAAAAAAAAAAATGACGTAAAAATTTTCATTTTTTTTTAAATTTGTTTATTAACAAATTAAAATGTTATTTTTGAGTATTTTAAACAATGCCATCGTGTAGGGCATATCCGAAAATAGGGGGGTAGGGTATTTTTTAAATTGTTTTTCAACTTTTTCGCTTTGATTTATAAGCTCAAAGTACAAAAAAAAATTCATAACTCTTGGGACCTAATGGGTTAAATTATCAATCGTTAAATTATTATACTTACTTGTAAATAAATCAAATTTTACTCTATTTTATGACTTCATATATTTAAAAAAAAGCAACCAAAAAAAAACGATATCAATTTAAATAATCCTCTACACAGAGAACTACGCTATAACGGTTATAGCGCAGTTCTCTGTGTGTATTATATTAATGAGTTTATTTTCGTCCTCGTAGTCGTCATCGCTGTAGACATTCTTTTTCAAAAAAAAAAATAATAATAATAATAACAAATGATGAATGATAATAAAAAAAAAAAATTAAAAATTGAAATAACAAATTAAAAAAAAATAATTTTAGAAAAAAAAAAAAACATGTATTTAAATAAATATTTATGGTTTTAGGTATGTATAAACAAATTAAATTGATATAATATATTCTTTCAACAGAATGAATTATGAAAAAAAAAATTATAATAAAATTGAATGATTTTATTAGTAAATATTTATATTATCCACTATTAAAAGAGAGCATATTGCGTAAACTTTTTTTTTCGTGAGCTGATTGGTGTAGAAGATTTTTTTAAATATTCGAAAAGTGCAATTTTAGGTTAAAATTTTTTTTTCTATGCGTGCTTGCAACGCGCTGAGGGGTCCTAGTATTTTAAACTAATGAGATTGATATTGGAAATATTGTATTTGATTAAAAAAAAAAAAAAACAAACAAAAAAATGTGTAGTAAAAATAGTTTATTATTAAAATTAGTTTATAATTAAATTTACAGAACCAAGTGTTTAAAAAAAATTTACAAAAAAGAGAACGGTCTGGAAAACGGGGTAGAAAATATAAAAGGGTGATCACATCCACAGTCACCTTCGTCTCGATCTTGATGAAGATTTTCGGCTACCCAAGATCTTAAATTGATGACGTTTTTCGCTGCACAGCTCCAGCTCCGGTAAGTATCGATGCTGTGATTTGTGCAAAGCACCTCCTCCTCACATGAGAGCTTTTTTAGTGTTTGACATCCTAGGTTTTCCATGTCAACTATGAAACTGTAAACAAACAAAAAAAAATCATGCAAATTAATATTTTTCAATAATAATAACAATAGTAAAAAGAAAAAAAAAAGTTGAAAAAAAAAAATTAATTACAACAATAGTATAAAAAAATAAATAAATGATAACAATAGAAAACAATAATAATAAAAAAAAAGTAAATAAAAACAATAGTTATAATAATAATAATACTTACACATCAGTTACTTGTTTTTGAAGAAAATTTTTCTTCTGTTGGCCCTTGACATAGATTTTCTTCGCGTTTTTCAAATACTTTTCCAAAACCTCCGGGAGTTGCTCGTATGGAATTTTCCCTGAACTCCAGGGGATTCCATGAAAGTTATGCTCTAACCAGCGCGTGGTACACTGTTCGTCAGTAGTTAACTTTGACCAGGGTATGGACGGCTTGAAGGTCAAGACGAGTGGCATGAAGGACTCTCCAACCCCCAAAATAGCTACCTCCTTGGCTATGAAGTCATTTTTTGACCTTATAAAGCCTTGAATATCTACTATCAGCTCCATGATCTAAACTTCTCGGTGAACCAACCAAAAGTGATGAGTGCACCGACTCAATGCTTAATTTATACCTACAGAATACCCCCCACCCCTGTCAATCGCATTCTTTTGTTTTTAAGAGTTTGTTATGGTGTTTTGTTTTTTGAATCTTTTTTTGTTTTACCCCCTCCCTTTTGAATTGAGTGTATAAAAGTCAGTGACACATACGCAGCAGACACAGTTCCAGTCTAGACTCAACACTAAGCAGTAATAAAACTAAACAATTCAGATTATAAATAAACAATTCAGATAATAAATAAACAATACGATCAACAAGGTAGGTATTATTATGAACTTTATTTTTTTTCTTACATCTTTTGTTTTTACTCCCCTTCCCTTTCAGAATAATTGTATAAAGGACTGAAACTCGTGAGCTGTGGTTACAGTTCCAGTCTAGTCTCAGCAGATATAAGATCTTGCTAGTATCTCAGTATTGCTTTTGTTTATCGTTATAGACATCATGGAATCTCAAGGTGACAACTCACAAGGTCCATCAAGTGGCTTATTAGACAGTGTCCAGGAGGCTGCTGATGGGTTGTTTGAAATGATTACCCACATCGAGGACGTTGATGACTTAGAGAAATGGATTGGAATGATAAATGATGAGATTGATTTCTTAGTGGAATCAATGCCTAAGCTTCCTAGAAATGAGAAGAAAAAGTGCGAGACTTTCATAACCAAGTTTATCTTCATCAAGCATAAATTTGAGAATGCATTGAAAGTGGGCGGTGATCTGCAGGCTCAAACTCCGGAATCAAAAGACAAAGTCAAATACGATGATTTTGACTCTGCTTTCGACTGTCGAATCAAGTCAGGTAAGGACTGTTTTTATTTTTATTAAACTAAATTAATTATATTGTGACTTCATCTATAATTTTGTTTTGTTTTAGGAGTCATTAGTAACCTTGAACACAAGGATCTTGTTTCGTTTTTAAATGAATCGTATGGACACTTAGAAAAGAAAATCAAAGAATCTCTGCGAGAGTTCAATTCGGTCAAGTCCAACGCGATGTTGTCGGCTGAGTTTATCCATCAGAAGAGCGATTCTTCAAATTTGGAGGTCAAGTACTTCTCGACTGAGAATGACGTCATCTACGGCTTGACGAATCTGGAACGCTTCTTCGAAGACAAGATCTGTCAACCGCTGCTGCGAGAGCTAGAAGATTTTCAAGCCCGAGACTCTGGTTGGTCGCTTCTACAGATTCTCAGCCTGACAATTAACATACCGATGAGGGGGAGCTCGTACATTGAGCTTCCCAAGTCAATAGAAAACAAGCATGCTTGTATCAATTTTCAAAATATGGATGAAGAGTGCTTGTATCCAAAGACAAACAATCCATTCCGTGTTGCTCAATACAAAAGAGATGAAGCTTTAGGTGAGGTTAGTTTCGAAGGATTAACCTTTCCAACACCACCCAAACAAATTGGGGTTTTTGAAAAAAATAACGAGAATATCTCAATTAACCTCTATACCCTCAAAAAGAAAGATGGGAAATTTGATGTTTATCCTTGCTATCTTACTTCTGTGAAGAAAGATAAGCATATTCATTTGCTTTACATTCATGAAGAATCATACTATGTAGATGAAGATGATGATGATCAGCTCACAGATGATGATGAGATAAACATTCCACTAAAATATCACTATTTATGGATAAAGAATCTAAGCAGGCTCGTTCGAAAACAGTATACGAATAGACAAAATAAGGCTTATATTTGTGATAACTGTTTACATTTTTTCTGGTCGCAAGAAAAACTAGATAACCATGAAAAAATTTGTTCTGTCACAAATAAATGTAAGATAACATTGCCTACAGAAAGAAACAAGAAACTTTCTTTCAAGAATTTTAATCACAAAGAACAAGTTCCTTTCATTATTTATGCAGACTTTGAATGTTTATTAAAGCTCTTGGATTCTAAAGCTCCTGAAGGTAAAACTCAAAGCTTTCAGCAACATGAAGCTTACAGCATAGGGTTTTACCTCAAAAACAGTTTTTACGATGAGCTAACTGGTTATCGAAGCTATCGGCAAGAAAATGAAGATCAAGAGTCACCAGCTCAGTGGTTCGTCAGACAGCTTGCAGAACTTACACCGGAAATTCAAAGAATCATGTCCACCAACGAGGATATGAAGTTTACAGCCAAGGACAAATTGGCTTTTGAAAAAGCCAAAAAATGTCATATCTGTAGAAAGTTCTTCAAACCTGGTGACATTAAAGTTCGCGATCATTGCCACTTTACTTCAGCGTAAGTAGTTTTCAAGAAATTCAACTTTTTTAACTTTTTTATGTTTATTTTTATTGCTACCACGGCGCCACGCATCAAATTTGCAACGTAAACTATAAAAACGCTAGATATGTTCCCGTGGCATTTCACAACTTTACAGGTTATGACTCTCACTTTATCATCAAGGAGATAGCGTCTGCCAAGAACCTTAAGGGCAGGATTCGTCTGATCGCGCAAAACAACGAAAGATACATCTCCTTCACCAAGTACGTCGAAGGCACAAACATAAGCTTTAGATTTATTGACTCATTCAAGTTCATGAGCTCATCCTTGGACAAGTTGGCATCATACCTGGAGAACTTCGAGATCGTCGACTCAGAATTTGCCAAGGATGGATATGAGGACATCTCTCTTCTGAAGCAGAAGGGAGTCTTCCCATATGATTATGTCTCAGATCTTGCTAAGTTGAAAAGTGAACAATTGCCAACGCAGGATGAGTTTTTCAGCAAGTTGACTGACAGTGGAATCGATGATTCGGCCTACGCCCACGCCCAGAAAGTTTGGAGTACTTTCAATATTGATGGAACTCTCGGAACATACTCTGATCTCTATCTGAAAACAGATGTACTACTTTTGGCGGAGGTCTTTGATAATTTCAGATCAACGTGTAGAAATGCATATGGGCTAGACCCCGCTCATCATTACACAACGCCAGGGCTGACGTGGGATGCGATGCTAAAAACCACTGAGGTTGAGTTGGAGCTTCTCACCGACATCGACATGCTCATGTTCGTGGAAAAGGGTAAGTCAAGGTTACTTTTTATTAAAAAACAAAACTTACGAGTTGATTTCATTACAGGGATACGCGGAGGAGTCAGTCAGTGTTCCAATAGATATGCCAAGGCCAATAACGAATACATGGGTGATGGTTATGACCCAGAGGAAGATGACAAGTACCTCGTGTACCTGGACATAAATAATCTCTACGGTAGTTTTAGCTTGATATTTACCACCATTAACATTTTTATTAACAACAGTACTAAGGTTTTTTTATTTTTTAGGTTGGGCTATTACACAGTCGCTTCCGTATGCAGGATTCGAGTGGGTTTCAAGTCCTGAGGAAATCAACGTCCTGGAGGTTGATGATGACGCTCCTTATGGATACTTTCTCGAGGTTGACCTCGCCTATCCAGAGAGCTTCCACGATGAACATAAAGATCTGCCTTTATGCCCTGAGCATGCCTCTGCACCAAACTCCAAACAAGGGAGGTTGATGACTAGGCTAACCGACAAGACGAATTACGTTATCCATTATAGAGCTTTAAAACAAGCTCTAAATAATGGATTAAAGCTGACAAAGATTCACAAGGCTCTACGCTTCCAGCAAAAGGCTTGGCTTGCTCCATACGTGGAGTACAACACTTTGAAGAGGATGCAAGCTACCAACGAGTTCGAGAAGAACTACTTCAAGCTCATGATTAACAGCGTCTATGGAAAAACGATGGAAAACCAGCGGAATAGGTCTGATATACGATTGGTAAATCATTGGGATGGACGCGATGGAGCTGAAGCCCTGATCGCCACTCCATTCTTCAAAAATTGTATCATTTTAGACGAGGACATGGTGGCAATACAAATGAAACCCCTTGAAGTCAGCATTATGAAACCTATATACATTGGCCTTGCAGTTCTAGATCTCTCCAAAACCAAGGTCTATGATTTCCATTACGGATTCATGAAAAAAACAGTCGGGGAGGCATCTAAGCTTCTGTATACAGATACCGACAGTCTGATCTATGAAATCACGAGTGTCGACATCTACAAAGTCATCAAAAACAACTTATCCGAATTTGATACTTCCGACTATGCCGAGGATAATCCATTTGGTATACCCCAGGTAAACAAAAAAGTTCTTGGGGTCATGAAAGACGAATGCTCTGGAAAGGTCATGGTTGAGTTCATTGGGATTAGGAGTAAGCTCTATAACATCGAAGTACAAGGGCAACAAAAGCCCATCATGAAAGCTAAGGGTGAAAAGGGTTGCGTTCTCAAGACCGTCATTACACCTGAGGACTTTAGAAAATGCCTATTTGAAAATCAAGTTAAGAGGGTGTTTCAGTGTAATATAAGGTCTAAAGCTCATGTTGTCAAAACCGAAAGAGGTTCCAAGGTTTAAGCCCTTAAGACGAGAAGCGATACCTAATCCCAGGAAGTACCGATACCCTGCCTTGGGGACACTATGCTATTCCCGAGGAAGAGGTGGACGATCAGCTGGTTGAAAGAAACGACTATCACGAAACAATTGAATTGAAAGCCGAAGTGGAGAGGGGTGAGCTACTTAATGAGGAGCTGCAGCCCGAAGAACTCATTAAGTCAGATCAGCTTGAGCGAGAGCATCTTAAGAGACATCTCACCAGTGAAGACGAACTATCTGCTAAAAGAGTCAAAGGTATAACCCTATACAGATTTTATTGTTTACATTTTTTAAATAATTTACATAAAACTTACCTTTTTGGTTTCTATTTTTGTTTCAGATGGATCTTACAAGCTTGAACCAGATTGGTAATCCAGCCTACAGATTTCAAGCTGCAACACCAATCAACAGTCTGGTCATTGATCAACAGTATCTTGTAATTAGATTCAGAATTGCAAACACTAAATATGGTCAAAAGATTATAGCTCATTTAGATAACAATGGCCACATATTTCTCCCAACCAGGATGAGTAATTATCTACTCAAAGAGGAACAGCATTCTCATTCCCTTGAAGATGCTGCAAACAAGCTCAAACGTGTCATTATTCCACGTGGTGGAAATAAAATACAATTTGAAATTGTATAAGAAAAAGAAAAAAGACTCGATCTGTGATTATAGAAAGTAATTTTATATGATTATTTTAAAAAATAAACAAAAAAATGAATCACTCTCTGTTTTTTATTCATTGACCTTCTTTACCAAAAAAAAAAAATAATAATAATAATAATAATGCTAATAAATAAAAACTTTGAAATATAAAAAAAAGAAATAGAAGTAGTGGTAAATGTAAATTTAAAAAAAAAAACAATAATAATAATGACTTTGTTTAATTAAAATTTAAAAAAAAATTAACTTTATAAAATGTTACTACAAATAATTTGAAAAGGAGTAATAAATAATAACTAATAATTTTTATATTGATAAAAATATTTATTAACAACTTTATTTTTTACAAATTAATTAAATTTTTATAAATTAGAATCAGTCACTTTTTGATATAAATAAAAAAATGTTTTTCTAAAACAGGATTAAGAATTTCTCCAATGCGTTCTATTCGAAAACGAAATCTTTCTCTGTCACGGGCTGCTTGCTCCCATTATCCTCGACGCGCCATCTTGTGAGCAAAAGACCAAACATACATTGAATGTATGCACACATTGTTATCGAAACGAACTTTCTTGATTTTTTTTTCTCTATTTGATTCATGGCTAATAAGCTTTATTTTCAAATCCTTTTTCCTGTGGATCGATATAACTCTTGAAGGTTTCTTGTTTAGGAGCTGAAAACTTCTTTTTATTGTCTGTATTTTTCCCCTTTCTTTCGCAGGAAGGTTTATTGTTATCTGTACGACTTTGACAAGACCCCATTGTCGAATGATGAGACAAAACTAAAATACATCGGTATTTATAGATTTTCTTTGTTGGTCCAGCTATTGTGAGAACTATCAAATCCAAGCCATTTGACATATATTTGATCACCACGAGTTTATAGAACTTTTTCAATTAGACATACATCTAGATACTTTGCTTTTTTAACTCAAATTCATAGAAACCACCTGCGATTGGTTCATCTCGATAATCTTTAAGGTAGTACATTACTGGATCGGTAGGAGCTACTCGAACTATTGTAAATATCTCAGTTGACCAGTTCGGTGTATAACCTTTCTCAAAAATGAGTTTAACTTTACTCACTCTAACTTTATCACCTACTTTGAATTTTGGTTTTTGTTTTTTAGTTTTACATTGTTGTGAAAACTTTTTTAAGACTTCTACTTCATTTTTCTTATTGACATCTGCAGGCTTCATTCCAATTGTTCGATGTTTTCTATTATTGTAATCCTTAACCAAGCCAGGTAACATATCCAACCATTTATAGTTTCGATTTAAGCTGAATTGAACCCACATTTTATTCTTAAGCGTACGATTGAATCGTTCTACTATAGATGCTTTGAGATTCGAGTATGTTGAATACAGATGAATATTATATTTCTTCATAAGTGTTTCAAAGTTTGAATTATAAAATTCTTTACCCTAATCGGTATGAAGATTTTTAGGTACTCGGCTTTGTTTCAACACCGATTCCATTGCTTCGGTAACGTCTTGTCCATTTTTACGCTTCACTGGAACGGCCCATGCATACTTTGAAAATACATCTACAATAGTTAGCATGTACCTAAAACCTTTGTTATCTCTAGCATAAGGTATCATTTCAACAAGATCAGCTTGCCATGTTTCATCAAGAACACGAACTTCAAATTTCCGTCGTTGATAGTTTCGTCGAGCAGGCTTATGAAGTTCTTCTACAACTCTACATCGCTCCGTTGTTAATGATATTTGTATGAAAATGTTACTGCTTTTATATACTGTCATTTGTCGATAACGAAATTTCATTTATTAAGGTCCGAAGGTCATTTTGAATCTGAGCTATATGTTTATAAACAGTATGTCTAAAATCATCCACTATACTTAATGTTAAATTAGTATCAGTATCAAATTTTTGTGAAAGCTTATCAATTTCAGCTTTCAAATCATTTCCGGATATTAAATTTTCACTCATTTTTTCCACACTAATTTTTCTTGATTCAACGATTTTTTCATCCAGCTGCTGGAAAAGGTTTTCAATCAAAGGCTCAAAATTTTTTGTTGCATCTTCTTTGATTTTTCTTTGACTGTTAGTCATTCGCTTTTTCAGGATATGCAGACTGACTGCATCATCATTATTTATCGGATCAGCAAGGTTACAGAGTTTATTTTTATTAACATCATATTGTCCATCCTGGGTTAGTTTATAACCTACTCCTGGAGGTCCTCGAGTACGAGCTGTTATTGCTGATTTTGTATCAGCCCGACCAAATACGTCAACACTCATTTTGAAACTGATTGAAATTTTTGTATGTAAATCTAATATATATACCCAGCCTCTCTAAGTTCTTCGATGATGGCTTCAATCTCGTTCTCATGATTGTTATTTCCGGCATCTCTTTCTGCGAAAAGTAAACGAAGTCGATCTACCAGTTCATTAGGATCATCCCAGTATTTATAGTCTGTTAATGCGTTACGTTGAACAATCTTGAATTTTGGTAAGTTGTTTCGTTTGAAGCGAGATAAAACTCCTTTACCTTTATATTTAGACATAGGAGCGATTACATCATTGAATTTAGAACTGCTAGGGTGAACTCTTAATTCACCATTTTTTGTCAAATGTGCTCTTGATTTTTCCAATATTTCCTTATAGATTGTTTCATCTTCTTTTTTTACAGAATTTGATGGACGCTTAAGAATGAGTAACTTGCTTAATCCAATTGTTCTTGGATATTTTTTATTACCAACGGTGATCTCAGCTTGCGAAAATGTAATAGGTAAATTACCGATTTCAAATTCATTATCTTTTTTTCTTCGTACTCCATAAATTTGATCTACTGTAGTGTCTTTGTTCTTGATGAGTTGAATATACTCATCATCAATACTAGTTAAAGGAGTATATTTTGATTCAACAGGATGTTCAAAAATAGTTTGATTAAAGTCTGATTTGGAAAAATTCATTGGTTCTCTTTCACCAAACTTATGCGAACTCTTTGTGGGAGTACTATGATGAAATGAAGGAAGCTTCACTTGCGATAGCCCAGGATTAATTTTAGGTGTACTAAAATTCAATATTCGGTTTTCAGGTAAATTTTGTGATTGATCGAATTTATGAGTCTGAATTTCAGTTTTAAGTAAAAGACCAGCATCACTTTCATTCGAAGGCTTTTTAACCATATCAGTAGCAATTTTTTGAAGGGGTTCAACTATTGGTTGAAACGTTTCTTTTAAAGCTTGTTCTGTACTAGCTTTGTTATATTAAATCAGTTTATACTTCCGTTTGATCGAGTCTCTCGCTTGAACGAAGTTATGAAGAATATCTTTCTGTTTTTAAAATCCATCATGTTGGCACTTCAATGATGAAAAGATAAATGAATAAACATACTAGCAATTCGTTGTATTCATAGCAAAACAATCAAATCCCTTTCTATATCTGCCATTATCAATTGGATCATCTTTAATTATAACCAAGAATCCATGTTTGTTATCATTCCAACATGCTGAGCATAAATCTTTAAACTGATTATAGGACATGTCAGTGTTTACGTGATCGTCATAAATATGTTTCAAATTTACTTCATCTTGACGAAACACAACCAGTAGGTTAACATTATCTCGAACTAGATGTTTGGGAATGCGAGCATACGATTGACACAAGTAAAAACAATCGACATTTTTGTGTCTGCCCATGCAGAAGAAAGCTCTGACGTTATCTTGCTTTTCTGTGGTAATATCATCGAAGATCATCATTGACTTTGGTAGCGTATCGTTCGGAGCAACGACTTCTTCATGTTCACTGAAAGAAAAAAATTGCATCCCATCCAGAGGGCGCAACAGCTCTTTCAAATACAAGTACTTTGGTTGGTTGAGAGATTTTGAATAGAGATAAATATTTTCAAAGCGAACACCATTTGGTTCAGTGATGAGAGAAAGTAAAGCGTTTGTTTTTCCGCAATTTGAAGGTCAGCAGAAAACAGCGCGTATACTATCTGGAAGTAAATTACCATGTCGTTTGACTCTCTTCTCTCTTTCCATTACAGAATCAAAGTTGTCAATAGGCAACTTGATATTCTGCTCCTTAAAATTCATGTTGACTTGATGAAATTTGATTAACAAATGACGAGCGAAGTATAAATAGAACGCTTTTATACCTTTAAGTTCATTCGAACACAGACTTTTAAAGAGTAATGATCACTTATGGGAGCGGATTGCTAAATAATTTTATCAATAAACTACCATTCGAAGCTCATATACCTGGATATCAGTATTGCGGTCCTTGTACAAACTTAGAAAAACGTCTCGCTAGAGGGGATACAGGTTTCAATCCTTTAGACGCGGCTTGTAAAGAACACGACATATCTTATTCGCAAAATCGTAATAACATCGAACTTCGAAACACAGCCGATCGCGTACTTGCAGATAAAGCTTGGCAACGAGTTTTAGCTAAAGACGCTAGTATTGGTGAAAAATCAGCTGCTTACGCTGTAACTAACATCATGAAGCTAAAAAATAAACTAGGTATGGGAATTTCTTTCCAAAAAATAGTAAAAGCTGCTTCCATTTCAAAGCTTAAAAATAAAAAAGCTGCAGCTGCGATTCGTACAGCTTTGAAAAAAAGCACGAACCTCTGTCAAAGCTGGTGGAGGGAAAACAAGGGTTAAGATGCCTAAAGTTCTTCCAGTTCCCAAAAACAGAATAGGAGGATTTCTTGTACCATTATTTGCCGGTTTGAGTGCTACTGGTGCGCTTGCAGGTGGAGCAGCTGGTACAGCAAAAGCTGTTAATGATTACCATACTGCTAAAAAACAGTTGGATGAATCGCAAAGACATAACAAAACAATGGAAGCTATTGCCCTTGGAAAAGGATTGTATTTGAAAAATTATAAAAAAGGTTATGGTTTATATCTTAAACATCAATTACCAGGTTATGGTTTGAATAAAAAAAAAAATTTTTTTAAAAAGAGACCTTTGGGTAAAGGATTGAAACATAAAAATTTAAAAAAAAAAAAATCTTCAAAATGCCGCAAAGGGCATTAACAAACGTCGATATTATTAAATATGCTAAAAAATTTAAAATTCCGAATTTTAGAGGAGTATTCATGAGAGATAAATTACCAAAATCAGGGCCATGGATTAATGAATCTGCCGTAATAAATCTTGATATTGCAAGTGGCTCTGGAACTCACTGGGTTGCTTATAAAAAACAAGGTGATGAGGTTGAATATTTTGATAGCTTTGGAGACTTACAACCTCCGATAGATCTTTTATTGTACCTTGGAACATCAAACGTTAGGTATAATTACGATAAATTTCAAGATTTCGGTTCCTACAATTGCGGACATTTATGTTTAAAGTTTCTTTCAGAAACTATATAAGAAATAAATGGGAGTAAATTATCTCATTCCTATTTCAACTGTCATGGATGAAACACTATCATTAATTTTGAGTGGAAACTCTTCAGTTCTTGCATCTCGTTATTTTCCACCTATCGAATTATCTCCAAATAAAAATTACGTTCTTGGATTAGTTGAATTCTTAACGTATCATTCTATTCCAAATATTGATTCGGAAAAAAATAAATTTTACGTAGGTGATACAGTAGTTAGTATACCCACAGGTGCTTACGATATAACTGACATAGAAACACTTTTGTTAAAAGAACTTACACCAAAAGGTATAACCTTAAGTTTAAAACCAAATAATCATACATTGCGAAGTATTATTAAGTCGAGTGAACCCATTGACTTCACAAAAAGTGACTCTATTGGCACTTGGTTAGGATTCTCATCGAAAATTCTCGATAAAAATATTGAACACGAATCTGACTTACCTGTTAGTGTACTCAAAGTTCAATCTGTTAGAATTGAGTGTAACATAGTTGGTGGTTCATATCTAAACGATAAAAGAGTTCATACTATTCATCAATTTTTCCCGAAAGTAAACCCTGGCTTTAAAATTATTGAAGTGCCAGTTAACGTTATATACCTTCCTATTACTGTACAAAGCATAGATTTTTTAGAGCTTCGAATAATTGATCAAGACGGAGATCTGATCAATTTTCAAGGTGAAGAAATAACGGTTAGAATTCATATTAAAACTTTATAACTCGAGAAAGTATATAAACGAACCAATATGGAGACCTCCCATCAGTCGTCAACGAACTGTCAATGCGTTAACGCAACGAAACATTCAGTTTCTCAAAAAAATAGGTCTAAAAGTCGTCCGTGGTGGTGCTGCTTAATTTTCTGCTGCAATGGCCGGAATTCTAAATATTCAATCTCCGATCGTCTTCGACGATTCCATAAAAAATTATGAAATCCATTCTCTTCAACCATACACAATCTCTGAATATAAAAATACTGATGAAATTCGTATTTTTATTCAACATCAAGACTTGTGTGTTTTACCATCGCGAAGTTCATTGCATATTAATGGTAAAATTACTAAATTAAATGGTACTGCATTAGCGCATACAGAATTCGTAAATAGTGCCATCTGCCATTTATTTGAAGAGTTTCGTTATGAAATGAATGGTGTAGAAATTGATAAATGTAAAAATCCAGGTATAACTTCTACTATGAAAGGATGGTTATCGTTCACTCATGGGCAATATAACACATTATTAAATACAGGTTGGCTAGGATCAGCAAATGAATCGCTTACCGATGATGCTGGTAACTTCGATGTTTCCATTCCTCTGAATATGATCTTTGGATTCGCTGAAGATTATGATAAAATTGTTGTCAACATGAAACATGAATTCGTTCTCATTCGATCAAGAAACGATATGAATGCTGTTTTACAAGCAAATACAGCAGCTCAAGGAGCAGCAGCTGCATATGAAGATTTTAAAATAGTAATAAATAGGATAGAGTGGTTAATGCCATACGTTACTGTGTCCGATAAATTTAAAATTAATCTTTTAAATTTCATTGGTAAAGGTCGATCAATCGATATGAGTTTTCTAGCTTGGGAACTGTTTGAGTACCCGCAACTTCCAACTACTAATCGTCATGTGTGGACGGTTAAAACATCCAATCAGTTAGAAAAACCTCGATTTATCATTTTAAGCTTTCAAACGAATCGCAAAGATAATGAAAGTGAAAATGCTAGTCTTTTTGATCATTGTGATATTCGTAATTTTAAACTTTATCTTAACTCACAATATTATCCATATGGTAATTTGAATCTTGATATAAATCAAAATCAATATGCTATATTGTTTGATATGTATGTAAAGTTTCAAAATTCTTATTATAACAAAAATTCTGACCCTCTGATGACAAAAGAAGGCTTTAAAATGTACATGCCCCTTATTGTTACAGATTGTTCTAAACAAGATGAATCTTTAAAAAATGCTCCAGTTGACATAAGATTAGAATTTGAAACAAAAACAAATTTTCCTGCTAATACTGCAGCCTATTGTCTTATCCTCCACGATCGCATAGTTCAATGCAACCCAATGTCGGGTGATGTTCGTAAACTTATTTAAAACGTATATATACGTTAACTACTTTCATTAAAAATTCATTTGATTATCATGGAGCCTCATGAAAAGACGTCACTGCTCTCCGGTGATTCTAAAAAATATTCTAAAAAATATGATTACCAAACTCAATCCAAGAAAAAAGATGAACCTTCAAAAAAGTATGAATGTAAATATGAAAAAATGAAATATGATGGATTTTCAGCAAGTACCAGTGATGGTTATGTATCGAAAACATACATAAGTAAATTTAAAGATTCATAAATAGAGAATAAATTATTGGGGAGATAAACAAAAGTGGATGTATCTCACAGGGAAGAGCGTTGGTTGGAGCTCTTTCCACTTTCTCTATCCAACATCAAATAAAAATTATATCTTTTTATTTATGTTTTTGTTTTTTATTTTTGTTTGTTCCAAGGGGAAGGGGGGTTGTTCCAGATTCTATTATTATTATTATTATTATTATTGTTCCAGAGGGGGTGTTCCAGAGGAGGAATTATTGTTGTTTTTGTTTTTGTTTATTATTATTATTATTGTTTTAGAGGAGGTGTTCCATATTCTATTATTATTATTTTTAATAATAATAATAATTATTATTATTATTGTTATTATTATTATTATTATCATTGTTATTGTTATTATTATTGTGCCAGGGGGGGGGATTTTTTTTTTTTTGTTTATTATCATTGTTTTAGAGGGGGGTGGGCCAAAACCAACTTTGCTTATCTACTAGAAGACAAAACTTTTCACCCCATTTTGTTTACATCCTCTTGTGTCAGCAACAAAAGTGTTTTAGTTAAGATCCTCTTCATGAAAGCCAGATTCTGAACCAAAATCCTGTCAGCCAACTGTTGAAGTTGCAGGAAGAAATTTTAAATCATCCTTTCTGTTTATGACCCTTTTGACAATCAAAAGTTGACGGCTCGCTGAATTTTAATTTAAGTTCCTATAAAGTAAGATAGCATTTAGTGGTAAGATTTTATATTTTAGACTGATTACAGTAATTGTGACTTACCTCAGAGTGCAATATTTATCTTGAAATCTTGTTTTGGTTCCACCTCCAGTCATTTTGACTAGTTGTTTTCTTTTTATTTTTGCCTCAAGTTGATTCAAGGTAGAAAAGTTTGACTTTGCTTTGTCGCTTTTGACCCATACTCTTTTCCATTTGATTGAACCCAGCCGGAAAGATAGGAAAGGAAAATACACAAAGTTTTACATTCTTTGAGTTTGAAAGGAAATTGTTCAAAATTTAGAAATTTTTGTGCACACTTATCTGATAATCTTTTGATTTTGATTTTTCACCTCAACACCAACAGGACACCTTGATGACATTGTTTGAATACCAAAAACACTTTTAGGATAGATAAATCACTTAAATTATTTATTTAAGTGTCAGTTAAATTTTGAATCAAAAACGTGGTAATAGCTGTTAGTAGTAGGAAGTTAGCACCCACTTTTGTAAAATAATTTAAATTTATGTTTAAAAAATTGTTAATTTCTCCCTCTTTACGAATATGTTATTTAAAAAATTGTTAGTCGATTAGTTTTTGATTTATTGATAAAAAAGTGACGGGTACTGGAAAAAATAAAATCTCAATTTTTTGGATAAAAATATTTTTTTTTTTCAATTAATAGTGCTTAATCGACAGATATTTCAACTAACAATTAGTACTGATTAGTTTTTTTAACTAAAAACGAATATTTTTGATAAAATTTATTGCTAAAATACTGGCCGATTGATGCCTTCGTCCCCCGCAGTCCACGTTTCCATTCTTCGTTTCTAACATTTCAACTACCCATGATGGCGGAGTTTTGGCGCGTAAACGGTACTTTTTTTTTTTTTTTAATCAAATTATGTTCAAAAAATTACAAGTATTTCACTGATTAAAATGCGCTGAAAAAAAATGCTAGTCGCTTGGTTTTTTTATAAATAAATAAAAAGTGGTAGATGCTGGGCGACCACTGGATTCGGTTTATTTTAATGAATATTAATTTAATCGGTACATTTTTTATGCTCAATCGAAAGATGATTTGACTAGAAATTAGCATCTTTTGGTTTCACGAAGCTAGCACAATTATTTTTTAAGATACATATTAATTAGTTTTTTCTCCGGTTCCAAATGAATTAAATAATAACTAGTTCTTGCGTTGGTCAATTTTAAAAATAAACGCTGAACTCGTAATTTGCACCCTCAAGAACACACATTCCAAGTTTGAAAAAAAAAGTTATTTAAGATATATTTTTACTTTAAACAAGTAGACCTTATCTAGGTCAATTTTAAAGTCGGAGGTCAGATTTCTAATGAGCGCTCTCAAAAACCCTACTTTAATGAAACTTTGGAGGTAATTTTCTGGTACCGAATGATGAGCGAAAGTCTAACAATATTTCAGCTCTGAATGGGTTTTTCTACCGGTTTGCCATGTAAATTATCAGTAGATATACAGAGCCGATTTTGGAACACCCCCTCTGGAACACCCAGACAAAAAACGTAAACATAAACAAAAACATCCCCTCTAGAACACCCCCCCCCAAATCAAAAACAAAATAAAAACAAAACAAATAAATAAAAACATTCATATTTGATAGAGAAAGTGGAAAGAGCTCCAACCAACGCTCTCCCCTGTGAGATACATCCACTTTTGCTTATCTCCCCAATAATTTATTCTCTATTTACGAATCTTTAAATTTACTTATGTATGTTTTCGATACATAACCATCACTGGTACTTGCTGAAAATCAATCATATTTCATTTTTTCATATTTACATTCATACTTTTTTGAGGGTTCATCTTTTTTTTTAGATTGAGTTTGATAATCATATTTTTTAGAATATTTTTTAGAATCACCGGAGAGCAGTGACGTCTTTTCATGAGGCTCCATGATAATCAAATGAATTTTTAATGAAAGTAGTTAACGTATATATACGTTTTAAATAAGTTTACGAACATCACCCGACATTGGGTTGCATTGAACTATGCGATCGTGGAGGATAAGACAATAAGCTGCAGTATTAGCAGGAAAATTCGTTTTTGTTTCAAATTCTAATCTTATGTCAACTGGAGCATTTTTTAAAGATTCATCTTGTTTAGAACAATCTATAACAATAAGGGGCATGTACATTTTAAATCCTTCTTTTGTCATCAAAGGGTCAGAATTTTTGTTATAATAAGAATTTTAAAACTTCACATACATATCATACAATATAGCATATTGATTTTGATTTATATCAAGATTCAAATTACCATATGGATAATATTGTGAGTTAAGATAAAGTTTAAAATTACGAATATCACAATGATCAAAAAGACTAGCATTTTCACTATCATTATCTTTGCGATTCGTTTGAAAGCTTAAAATGATAAACCGAGGTTTTTCTAACTGATTGGATGTTTTAACCGTCCACACATGACGATTAGTAGTTGGAAGTTGTGGGTACTCATACAGTTCCAAAGCTCGAAAACTAATATCGATTGATCGACTTTTACCAATGAAATTTAAAAGATTAATTTTAAATTTATCGGACACAGTAACGTATGGCATTAACCACTCTATCCTATTTATTACTATTTTAAAATCTTCATATGCAGCTGCTGCTCCTTGAGCTGCTGTATTTGCTTGTAAAACAGCATTCATATCGTTTCTTGATCGAATGAGAACGTGTTCATGTTTCATGTTGACAACAATTTTATCATAATCTTCAGCGAATCCAAAGATCATATTCAGAGGAATGGAAACATCGAAGTTACCAGCATCATCGGTAAGCGATTCATTGGTTGATACTAGCCAACCTGTATTTAATAATGTGTTATATTGCCCATGAGTAAACGATAACCATCCTTTAATAGTCGAAGTTATACCTGGATTTTTACATTTATCAATTTCTACACCATTCATTTCATAACGAAACTCTTCAAATAAATGGCAGATGGCACTATTTATGAATTCTGTATGCGCTAATGCAGTACCATTTAATTTAGTAATTTTAACATTAATATGCAATGAACTTGACGATGGTAAAACACACAAGTCTTGATGTTGAATAGAAATACGAATTTCATCAGTATTTTTATATTCAGAGATTGTGTATGGTTGATGAGAATGGATTTCATAATTTTTTATCGAATCGTCGAAGACGATCGGAGATTGAATATTTAGAATTCCGGCCATTGCAGCAGAAAATTAAGCAGCACCACCACGGACGACTTTTAGACCTATTTTTTTGAGAAACTGAATGTTTCGTTGCGTTAACGCATTGACTGTTCGTTGACGACTGATGGGAGGTCTCCATATTGGTTCGTTTATATACTTTCTCGAGTTATAAATGATACCCATTATAAAGTTTTAATATGAATTCTAACCGTTATTTCTTCACCTTGAAAATTGATCAGATCTCCGTCTTGATCAATTATTCGAAGCTCTAAAAAATCTATGTTTTGTACAGTAATAGGAAGGTATATAACGTTTGCTGGCACTTCAATAATTTTAAAGCCAGGGTTTACTTTCGGGAAAAATTGATGAATAGTATGATCTCTTTTATCGTTTAGATATGAACCACCAACTATGTTACACTCAATTCTAACAGATTGAACTTTGAGTACACTAACAGGTAAGTCAGATTCGTGTTCAATATTTTTATCAAGAATTTTCGATGAGAATCCTAACCAAGTACCAATAGAGTCACTTTTTGTGAAATCAATCGGTTCACTTGACTTAATAATACTTCGTAACGTATTATTATTTGGTTTTAAACTTATGGTTATACCTTTTGGAGTAAGTTCTTTTAACAAAAGTGTTTCTATGTTAGTGATATCGTAAGCACCTGTGGGTATACTAACTACTGTATCACCTACATAAAATTTGTTTTTATCCGAATCAATATTTGGAATAGAATGATACGTTAAGAATTCAACTAATCCAAGAACGTAATTTTTATTCGGAGATAATTCGATAGGCGGAAAATAACGAGATGCAAGAACTAAAGAGTTACCGCTCAATATTAATGATAGTGTTTCATCCATGACAGTTGAAATGTGAATGAGATAATTTACTCCCATTTATTTCTTATATAGTTTCTGAAAGAAACTTTAAACATAAATGTCCGCAATTGTAGGAACCGAAATCTTGAAATCTATCGTAATTATACTTAACGTTTGATGTTCCAAGGTATAATAAAAGATCTATCGGAGGTTGTAAGTCTCCAAAGCTATCAAAATATACAACCTCATCACCTTGTTTTTTATAAGCTACCCAGTGAGTTCCAGAACCACTTGCATTATCAAGATTTATTACGGCGGATTCATTAATCAATGGCCCCGATTTTGGTAATTTATCTCTCATGAATACTCCTCTAAAATTCGGAATTTTAAGTTCTTTAGCATATTTAATAATATCGACGTTTGTTAATGCCCTTTGCGGCATTTTGAAGATTTTTTTTTTTTTTAATTTTTATGTTTTAATCCTTTACCTGAAGGTCTCTTTTTTTTTAAACATTTTTTTTTCAAACCATAACCTGGTAATTGATGTTTAAGATATAAACCATAGCCTTTTTTATAATTTTTCAAACACAATCCTTTTCCAAGGGCAATAGCTTCCATTGTTTTGTTATGTCTTTGCGATTCATCCAACTGTTTTTTAGCAGTATGGTAATCATTAACAGCTTTTGCTATACCAGCTGCTCCACCTGCAAGCGCACCAGTAGCACTCAAACCGGCAAATAATGGTACAAGAAATCCTCCCATTCTGTTTTTGGGAACTGGAAGAACTTTAGGCATCTTAACCCTTGTTTTCCCTCCACCAGCTTTGACAGAGGTTCGTGCTTTTTTCAAAGCTGTACGAATCGCAGCTGCAGCTTTTTTATTTTTAAGCTTTGAAATGGAAGCAGCTTTTACTATTTTTTGGAAAGAAATTTCCATACCTAGTTTATTTTTTAGCTTCATGATGTTAGTTACAGCGTAAGCAGCTGATTTTTCACCAATACTAGCGTCTTTAGCTAAAACTCGTTGCCAAGCTTTATCTGCAAGTACGCGATCGGCTGTGTTTCGAAGTTCGATGTTATTACGATTTTGCGAATAAGATATGTCGTGTTCTTTACAAGCAGCGTCTAAAGGATTTATACTTGTATCCCCTCTAGCGAGACGTTTTTCTAAGTTTGTACCAGGACCGCAATACTGATATCCAGGTATATGAGCTTCGAATGGTAGTTTATTGGTAAAATTATTTAGCAATCCGCTCCCATAAGTGATCATTACTCTTTAAAAGTCTGTGTTCGAATGAACTTAAAGGTATAAAAGCGTTCTATTTATACTTCGCTCGTCATTTGTTAATCAAATTTCATCAAGTCAACATGAATTTTAAGGAGCAGAATATCAAGTTGCCTATTGACAACTTTGATTCTGTAATGGAAAGAGAGAAGAGAGTCAAACGACATGGTAATTTACTTCCAGATAGTATACGCGCTGTTTTCTGCGGACCTTTAAATTGCGGAAAAACAAACGCTTTACTTTCTCTCATCACTGAACCAAATGGTGTTCGCTTTGAAAATATTTATCTCTATTCAAAATCTCTCAACCAACCAAAGTACTTGTATTTGAAAGAGCTGTTGCGCCCTCTGGATGGGATGCAATTTTTTTCTTTCAGTGAACATGAGGAAGTCGTTGCTCCGAACGATACGCTACCAAAGTCAATGATGATCTTCGATGATATTGCCACAGAAAAGCAAGATAACGTCAGAGCTTTCTTCTGCATGGGCAGACACAAAAATGTCGATTGTTTTTACTTGTGTCAATCGTATGCTCGCATTCCCAAACATCTAGTTCGAGATAATGTTAACCTACTGGTTGTGTTTCGTCAAGATGAAGTAAATTTGAAACATATTTATGACGATCACGTAAACACTGACATGTCCTATAATCAGTTTAAAGATTTATGCTCAGCATGTTGGAATGATAACAAACATGGATTCTTGGTTATATATAAAGATGATCCAATTGATAATGGCAGATATAGAAAGGGATTTGATTGTTTTGCTATAAATACAACGAATTGCTAGTATGTTTATTCATTTATCTTTTTATCATTGAAGTGCCAACATGATAGATTTTCAAAAACAGAATGATATTCTTCATAAACTCGTTCAAGCGAGAGACTCGATCAAACGGAAGTATAAACTGATTAAATATAACAAAGCTAGTACAGAACAAGCTTTAAAAGAAACGTTTCAACCAATAGTTGAACCCCTTCAAAAAATTGCTACTGATATGGTTAAAAAGCCTTCGAATGAAAGTGATGCCGGTCTTTTACTTAAAACTGAAATTCAGACTCATAAATTCGATCAATCACAAAATTTACCTGAAAACCGAATATTGAATTTTAGTACACCTAAAATTAATCCTGGGCTATCGCAAGTGAAGCTTCCTTCATTTCATCATAGCACTCCCACAAAGAGTTCGCATAAGTTTGGTGACAGAGAACTAATGAATTTTTCCAAATCAGACTTTGATCAAACTATTTTTGTACATCCTGTTGAATCAAAATATACTCCTTTAACTAGTATTGATGATGAGTATATTCAACTCATCAAGAACAAAGACACTACAGTAGATCAAATTTATGGTGTACGAAGAAAAAAAGATAATGAATTTGAAATCGGTAATTTACCTGTTACATTTTCGCAAGCTGAGATCACTGTTGGTAATAAAAAATATCCAAGAACAATTGGATTAACCGAGTTACTCATTCTTAAGCGTCCATCAAATTCTGTTAATAAGAAGATGAACCAATCTATAAGGAAATATTGGAAAAATCAAGAGCACATTTGGCAAAAAATGGTGAATTAAGAGTTCACCCTAGCAGTTCTAAATTCAATGATGTAATCGCTCCTATGTCTAAATATAAAGGTAAAGGAGTTTTATCTCGCTTCAAACGGAACAACTTACCAACATTCAAGATTGTTCAACGTAACGCGTTAACAGACTATAAATACTGGGATGATCCTAATGAACTGGTAGATCGGCTTCGTTTACTTTTCGCAGAAAGAGATGCTGGAAATAACAATCATGAGAACGAGATTTTAGCCATCATCGAAGAACTTAGAGAGGCGAGGTATATATATTAGATTTACATACAAAAATTTCAATCAGTTTCAAAATGAGTGTTGACGTGTTTGGTCGGGCTGATACAAAATCAGCAATAACAGCTCGTACTCGAGGACCTCCAGGAGTGGGTTATAAACTAACCCAGGATGGACAATATGATGTTCATAAAAAAAGACTCTGTAACCTTGCTGATCCGATAAATAATGATGATGCAGTCAGTCTGCATATCCTGAAAAAGCGAATGACTAACAGTCAAAGAAAAATCAAAGAAGATGTAACGAAAAATTTTGAGTCTTTGATTGAAAACCTTTTCCAGCAGCTGGATGAAAAAATCGTTGAATCAAGAAAAATTATTGTGGAAAAAATGAGTGAAAATTTAATATCCGGAAATGATTTGAAAGCTGAAATTGATAAGCTTTCACAAAAATTTGATACTGATACTAATTTAACATTAACTATAGTGGATGATTTTAGACATACTGTTTATAAACATATAGCTCAGATTCAAAATGACCTTCGGACCTTAATAAATAAAATTTCGTTATCGACAAATGACAGTATATAAAAGCAGTAACATTTTCATACAAAAATCATTAACAACGGAGCGACGTAGAGTTGTAGAAGAACTTCATAAGCCTGCTCGACGAAACTATCAACGACGGAAATTTGAAGTTCGTGTTCTTGATGAAACATGGCAAGCTGATCTTGTTGAAATGATACCTTATGCTAGAGATAACAAAGGTTTTAGGTACATGCTAACTATTGTAGATGTATTTTCAAAGTATGCATGGGCCGTTCCAGTGAAGCGTAAAAATGGACAAGACGTTACCGAAGCAATGGATCCGGTGTTGAAACAAAGCCGAGTACCTAAAAATCTTCATACCGATCAGGGTAAAGAATTTTATAATTCAAAGTTTGAAACACTTATGAAGAAATATAATATTCATCTGTATTCTACATACTCGAATCTAAAAGCATCTATAGTAGAACGATTCAATCGTACGCTTAAGAATAAAATGTGGGTTCAATTCAGCTTAAATCGAAACTATAAATGGTTGGATATGTTACCTGGCTTGGTTAAGGATTACAATAATAGAAAACATCGAACAATTGGAATGAAGCCTGCAGATGTCAATAAGAAAAATGAAGTAGAAGTCTTTAAAAAGTTTTCACAACAATGTAAAACTAAAAAACAAAAACCAAAATTCAAAGTAGGTGATAAAGTTAGAGTGAGTAAAGTTAAACGCATTTTTGAGAAAGGTTATACACCAAACTGGTCAACTGAGATATTTACAATAGTTCGAGTAGCTCCTACCGATCCAGTAATGTACTACCTTAAAGATTATCGAGATGAACCAATCGCGGGTGGTTTCTATGAATTTGAGTTACAAAAAGCAAAGTATCCAGATGTATATCTAATTGAAAAAGTTCTAAAAACTCGTGGTGATCAAATATATGTCAAATGGCTTGGATTTGATAGTTCTCACAATAGCTGGACCAACAAAGAAAATCTATAAATACCGATGCAATATAGTTTTGATTCATCATTTGACAATGGGGTCTTGTCAAAGTCGTACAGATAATAATAAACCTTCCTGCAAGGGAAAGGAGAATAAAAAGAAGTTTTCAGCTCCTAAACAAGAAACCTTCAAGAGTTATATTGATCCACAGAAAAGAGGATTTGAAAATAGAGCTTTTAAGTCATGAATCAAACAGAATCAAAAGAAAAAATCAAGAAAGTTCGTTTCGATGACAACGTGTGCATACATTCAATGTATGTTTGGTCTTTTGCTCACAAGATAGCGCGTCGAGGAAAATGGGAGCAAGCAGCACGTGACAGAGAAAGATTTCGTTTTCGAATAGAACGCATTGGAGAAATTCTTAATCCTGTTTTAGAAAAACATTTTTTTTATTTATATCAAAAAGTGAATGATTCTAATTTATAAAAAATTTAATTAATTTGTAAAAAATAAAGTTGTTAATAAATATTTTTATTATATAAAAATTATTAGTTATTATTTATTACTCCTTTTCAAATTATTTGTAGTAACATTTTATAAAGTTAATTTTTTTTTTAATTTTAACTAAACAAAGTCATTATCATTATTATTATTTTTTTTTTTTATTGGAAAAGAAGGTCAATGAATAAAAACAAAGAGTGATTCATTTTTTTGTTTATTTTTAAAATAATCATATAAAGTTACATTAGTATAATCACAGATCGAGTTTATTTATACAATTTTAAGTTCTAATTTATTTCCGCCACGTGGAATAATTACAAGTTGGAACTTGCTGGCGGCATCTTCAAGGGAATGAAAATGCTGTTCCTCTTTTAGCAGGAAATTACTCATCCTGCTTGGGAGAAATATGTGACCATTATCCTCTAATTCAGCTATAATCTCTTGACCATATTTAGTGTTTGCAATTCTGAATCTAATTACAAGATACTGTTGATCAATGACCAGACTGTTGATTGGTGTTGCAGCTTGAAATCTGTAGGCTGGATTACCAATCTGGTTCAAGCTTGTAAGATCCATCTGAAACAAAAAACCAAAAAGGTAAGTTTTATGTAAATAATTTAAAAAGTGTAAACAATAAAATCTGTATAGGCTTATACCTTTGACTCTTTTAGCAGATAGTTCGTCTTCAACGGTGAGATGTCTCTTAAGGTGCTCTCGCTCAAGCTGATCTGACTGAATGAGTTCTTCGAGCTGCAGCTCCTCATTAAGTAGCTCACCCCCCTCCACTTCGGCTTTCACTTCAATTGTTTCGTGATCGTCGTTTCTTTCAACCAGCTGATCGTCCACCTCTTCCTCGGGAATAGCATAGTGTCCCCAAGGCAGGGTATCGGTACTTCCTGGAATTAGGTATCGCTTCTCGTCGTAAGGGCTTAAAGCGACCTTGGAACCTCTCTCGGTTTTGACAACATGAGCTTTAGACCTTATATTACACTGAAACACCCTCTTAACTTGATTTTCAAATAGGCATTTTGGGTCTGTCCGTATAAAAACGAACCTCAGAGTAAAAAATTAAATTATGAAAAAAAAATATATAAACCGTTTTTTCTGGTCAGAAATTATATGTAGTTTCTGGAACTATACTGGTTCTACCACTTTTTTTTTTAATTTAAAATTTTTTATCCTGTTGATGAATCTATGAACACCACCGGCCTGACTTGTGTGATTCTAGTGCAAAGTTGGTAGCACTGTAAATCGTTCGATATCAACAAAGATTTATAAGTTATGTTTCACTCTCTAGAATGCAGTGTGATTGAGCTCTCAGCAAAGTTTCAATTTGTTTCGGTAATGACAGAAAATTTTGTGCTGTGGTAAAGATTCTTATTTCTCTGTAACACCCGGAACGCTAAAAAAGGGTATTGTTTGTATAGTGACTTGAGTTTTTAATATTTTTACTCAGCTTCTTGTTTACAAAGCTATCTTAAGATAACTAATCCCCCCCTACTCTAGAAAAATTTTTTGAGACTCCTCTTTCCGAAAAAATGCGTTCCGGGTGTTACATGTCACGGACGTCGCTGTTAAAGTGCACTTGAATCTTTCAGAATTAATACATTATTTAAGCAGAAAAAAGTTTAATATTACTAAAGCATTAAAAAGAAACAATACAGATATCTTTTTTTTTTTTTTCACTTTTAAACGTATTTTAGAGCATTGGTCTTTTTGCCTCCGTTCAATCTTTTGGACTCATGTTTTCGATGAAAAAAATTTTTTTTTAATATTTTTCAGCTAAAAATAAGTCGAAAATGTAAGTGGACTTTTTTTCGTAAAGTCAATAGTTTTCGGGAAAAAAATCATCAAAGTTTCAAAAAACTTATAAGGTGCATTCACAGTGGAGGGTATTAGCTATGTAACTATGGAAATGTTAGAAATTTCCAGAAAAAACTAAAAATTATAACAAGGAAGTCACTTGGAAAAAAAAAATTAATTTGACAAACTAACTAGGCATTTTATAGAAATAACATTTTCATCTAACTAGGTAGTCACATGGATAAAAATTTATTTATTTCTATGGTAAACCTACTAGTATGTAGTAGTTTTTTGCAATTATTTGGATAGTAGTTTCGAAACTAAGGTGACAAGAGTGACGTTTCCCGATTAAATATTAAAAATGACGTCATTCAAGCGGTAGAAACAAATGAAGGTTCAGGAGTAAAAACAAATGTAAAAACGAGGGTAGGTACGTGAGTGGAAACGTAGGTAGGCACTGTACTAGGAACGAGGTTAGGTTCAAGGATAGAAAATTAGGTAGAAAATCTGGTAGAAGTGGGTGTATGAGCAAATATAAGAACAAAAGTAGAAATCTAGGTAGAGTCAGATGTAGAAACGAGCATTGCTTCAGGGTTAGAAATCTGAGTAGAAAAAGTGTAGTAACAAGGGTAGAAACTAGACTAGGTGTGGAAGCAAAATAGGTGTAGAAATGAGAGTAGTTACAAGAGTGGAAATCTAGGTAGAAAAAGGCTTAAGTACAAGGATAGAAACAAGCCTAGTGAAAGGGGTGAAAATGAGAGTAGGCACAAACACAGGAACAAAGGTAGGCACTGGGGTTGAGATAATAGTAGGTACAAAGGTACTACAGTAAGTTCAAAAGTAAGTAAAGGAACGGGAACGACATGAGACACAAGAGTAAGCACAAGGATAGAAATGAGGGTAGGAAAAGAAGTAGCCCAGGAGTAGGTGTGAAGACAGGCATCATATGAGATACGAGGGTGGGCATAAGGACAGGCAAGATATAAAATACGAGGGTGAGCACAAAGATAGGAACAACGATAGCACAAGGATAGAAATAAGAGTAGGCACGAGGGAAGACACAGGAATAGGTACAAGGGTAGAAACAGGGGTAGGTACAAAGGTAGGCACGAGGGTAGAAACAGGGGTAGGTACGAGGGTAGGCACGAGGGTAGAAACAGGGGTGGGTACAAGGGTAGGCACGAGGGTAGAAACAGGGGTAGGTACGAGAGTAGAAACAGGGATAGGTACGAGGGTAGAAACAGGGGTAGGTACAAGGGTAGGCAAGAGGGTAGAAACAGAGGTAGGTACGAGGGTAGGCACGAGGGTAGAAACAGGGGTGGGTACAAGGGTAGGCACGAGGGTAGAAACAGGGGTGGGTACAAGGGTAGAAACAGGGGTAGGCACGAGGGTAGAAACAGGGGTAGGTACGAGGGTAGGTACAAGGGTAGGCACGAGGGTAGGTACGAGGGTAGAAACAGGGGTAGGTACAAGGGTAGGCACGAGGGTAGGTACAAGGGTAGGAACGAGGGTAGGTACAAGGGTAGGCACGAGGGTAGGTACAAGGGTAGGCACGAGGGTAGAAACAGGGGTAGGTACAATGTAGGCACGAGAGTAGGTACAAGGGTAGGCACGAGGGTAGGTACAAGGGTAGGTACAAGGGTAGGCACGAGGGTAGAAACAGGGGTAGGTACGAGGGTAGGTACGAGGGTAGAAACAGGGGTAGGTACAAGGGTAGAAACAGGGGTAGGTACAAGGGTAGGCACGAGGGTAGAAACAGGGGTAGGTACGAGGGTAGAAACAGGGGTAGGTACGAGGGTAGGTACAAGGGTAGGTACAAGGGTAGGCACGAGGGTAGGTACGAGGGAAGGTACGAGGGTAGAAACAGGGGTAGGTACAAGGGTAGGCACGAGGGTAGGTACAAGGGTAGGCACGAGGGTAGGTACAAGGGTAGGTACAAGGGTAGGCACGAGGGTAGGTACAAGGGTAGGCACGAGGGTAGGTACGAGGGTAGGTACAAGGGTAGGCACGAGGGTAGGTACAAGGGTAGGCACGAGGGTAGGTACAAGGGTAGGTACAAGGGTAGGTACAAGGGTAGAAACAGGGGTAGGTACGAGGGTAGAAACAGGGGTAGGTACGAGGGTAGGTACAAGGGTAGGTACAAGGGTAGGCACGAGGGTAGGTACGAGGGAAGGTACGAGGGTAGAAACAGGGGTAGGTACAAGGGTAGGCACGAGGGTAGGTACAAGGGTAGGCACGAGGGTAGGTACAAGGGTAGGTACAAGGGTAGGCACGAGGGTAGGTACAAGGGTAGGCACGAGGGTAGGTACGAGGGTAGGTACAAGGGTAGGCACGAGGGTAGGTACAAGAGTAGGCACGAGGGTAGGTACAAGGGTAGGTACAAGGGTAGGTACAAGGGTAGGAACGAGGGTAGGTACAAGGGTAGGCACGAGGGTAGGCACGAGGGTAGGTACAAGGGTAGGTACAAGGGTAGGAACGAGGGTAGGTACAAGGGTAGGCACGAGGGTAGGCACGAGGGTAGGTACAAGGGTAGGTACAAGGGTAGGTACAAGGGTAGGCACGAGGGTAGGTACAAGGGTAGGTACAAGGGTAGGTACAAGGGTAGGCACGAGGGTAGGTACGAGGGAAGGTACGAGGGTAGAAACAGGGGTAGGTACAAGGGTAGGCACGAGGGTAGGTACAAGGGTAGGCACGAGGGTAGGTACAAGGGTAGGTACAAGGGTAGGCACGAGGGTAGGTACAAGGGTAGGCACGAGGGTAGGTACGAGGGTAGGTACAAGGGTAGGCACGAGGGTAGGTACAAGGGTAGGCACGAGGGTAGGTACAAGGGTAGGTACAAGGGTAGGTACAAGGGTAGGAACGAGGGTAGGTACAAGGGTAGGCACGAGGGTAGGCACGAGGGTAGGTACAAGGGTAGGTACAAGGGTAGGTACAAGGGTAGGCACGAGGGTAGGTACAAGGGTAGGCACGAGGGTAGGTACAAGGGTAGGCACGAGGGTAGGTACGAGGGTAGGTACAAGGGTAGGCACGAGGGTAGGTACAAGGGTAGGCACGAGGGTAGGTACAAGGGTAGGTACAAGGGTAGGTACAAGGGTAGGAACGAGGGTAGGTACAAGGGTAGGCACGAGGGTAGGTACAAGGGTAGGCACGAGGGTAGGTACGAGGGAAGGTACGAGGGTAGAAACAGGGGTAGGTACAAGGGTAGGCACGAGGGTAGGTACAAGGGTAGGCACGAGGGTAGGTACAAGGGTAGGTACAAGGGTAGGCACGAGGGTAGGTACAAGGGTAGGCACGAGGGTAGGTACGAGGGTAGGTACAAGGGTAGGCACGAGGGTAGGTACAAGGGTAGGCACGAGGGTAGGTACAAGGGTAGGTACAAGGGTAGGTACAAGGGTAGGAACGAGGGTAGGTACAAGGGTAGGCACGAGGGTAGGCACGAGGGTAGGTACAAGGGTAGGTACAAGGGTAGGTACAAGGGTAGGCACGAGGGTAGGTACAAGGGTAGGCACGAGGGTAGGTACAAGGGTAGGCACGAGGGTAGAAACAGGGGTAGGTACAAGGGTAGGCACGAGGGTAGGTACAAGGGTAGGCACGGAAGCATTTAACGGCTGACTGCGGAGCCGCTGAGCACAGCAGCTTGTCATGTTTTATGAGCAATAACTTTTTTATAAATAAATGATTGTCATAGAATAACAACAGTACTGAAGACCCTTATTTTCATTATATATTAAATAAGTGGTAGAATTTATAATTATTAATTTGTTTAATTTCAATAAAAGAGTATGAAATAAATAATCTCTACAGTCTTTTTATGATCATCATCAAAGATTTTTCAATTATTGTGGTGTGCCCTGTGAGTTGATAATAATTGTGCTGTGGTTGTGTTGGGGACCTGATGGCTGGAGGTGCATATTGGCAATATTAAAAATAAAGTTTTTTCTGAATGAGTGTGTTTGTGGGTGTGTGTGTGTGTGTCAGGTTGAACTTGCAAATTACTTTTTTATAATCCGGCCACCCAACTTGCAAATTGCAAAAGGTGCAATTGCAGCACATAATGTCATTGTCATACGCATTATCGCTTAATTTCATAGAATCATCATAGAAATATATATGCTCTGAGCCAATACACTTGAACTGTTAAAGTTTTGTAATCCTACCCTTTTTCAAAAATAAACTTGATGTCTGAAAGTTTTGTAATCCCACCTTTTTTCTAAAATAAACTTGATGTCTGACAATGAATTTTAATTTTGATTGTAACTGTTACATTCACTCAGGGTGTTAATGATAAGTATATTTAAGTCAACATGAATCAATTATTAAAATTTTTTATCTTTTTTGTTGTCTGTATGCAAGCTTAAGTTATGTGGCCAAAGTGATTTTACATTTTAAAATTGGTTAATTAAGAAGTACAAAAGAAATAGATAGTTTTGGCTCTAGGTATTCAGTAGACCAGAAATTATGAATTCTATTTGGCATGGATTTTTAAAGTACGGGTGAGCATTTGCTTCATTATTTTTAAAGTGGATTTAGTTTGTCCATCTATTATGTATGCAAAATGAATTCAAAAGTACTTCATAACAGTAAATTATGTCTATGATTTTTATGTGTTCTGACTAATGATAAAATTTATATAAAAGAAATTTAAACCTAAAGAACTAGATATATCCAAGTCAACATGAATCAATTATTAAAAATTTTTATCTTTTTTGTTTTCTCTAAGCAAGCTTAAGTTATGCGGCCAAAGTGATTTTAAATTTTAAAATTGGTTAATTTTTTTTTACAAGAATTAAAAAGTACAATAGAAATAGATAGTTTTGGGTCTAGGTATCCAGTGGACCAAAAATTATGAATTCTATTTGGCATGGATTTTTAAAGTACGGATGAGCATTTGCTCCATTATTTTTAAAGTGGATTTAGTTTGTCCATCTATTATGTATGCAAAATGAATTCAAAAGTACTTCATAACAGTAAATTATGTCTATGATTAAGACTGTAGAGATTATTTATTTCATACTCTTTTATTGAAATTAAACAAATTAATAATTATAAATTCTACCACTTATTTAATATATAATGAAAATAAGGGTCTTCAGTACTGTTGTTATTCTATGACAATCATTTATTTATAAAAAAGTTATTGCTCATAAAACATTACAAGCTGCTGTGCTCAGCGGCTCCGCAGTCAGCTGTAGTCAGCTGTAGGGAGCTGCTAATTGATACAGCGCCACCAGTCGCCTCATGGCTACAGGCTCGGGCCTACATGCCCCCGTCTGCCGCGGTAGGTAAGCCGTATGAGTAAGACAGCAAAAATAGACACGCCTACCGCTTACGTCACGTCCGGTTAAGTCTACAGAGAGCGCAGGCAGAGAGACCGGATGCTCGAAACTGAAATCGAATGTCCCCTGACTACCGTGAGCCAAAAGAAATTAGCGTTTCGAAAAATAAAACGTTCATAACTTTTCAATGCGGGCTTTGTTCGGGATAATTTTATTTTAAATTACTCAGGGGATCATCAGCTACGCGCGGGATGTATAATATAAATGAAATAATCATCCTAAAATAGTTTTTCTTTGAAGCGTCCTATCCTAAAACCAAAAATCAAAGTATATAAAGCCCTGCAGGCTTTTACGGCAGTCGGTTTAAAAAAAACCAAATCGCCGTTAAATGCTTCCGTGCCTACCCTTGTACCTACCCTCGTGCCTACCCTTGTACCTACCCTCGTACCTACCCCTGTTTCTACCCTCGTGCCTACCCTTGTACCTACCCTCGTACCTACCCTCGTGCCTACCCTTGTACCTACCCTCGTGCCTACCCTTGTACCTACCCTCGTGCCTACCCTTGTACCTACCCTTGTACCTACCCTTGTACCTACCCTCGTGCCTACCATCGTGCCTACCCTCGTACCTACCCCTGTTTCTACCCTCGTACCTACCCTCGTGCCTACCCTTGTACCTACCCTCGTACCTACCCTCGTGCCTACCCTTGTACCTACCCTCGTGCCTACCCTTGTACCTACCCTCGTACCTACCCCTGTTTCTACCCTCGTACCTACCCCCGTGCCTACCCTTGTACCTACCCTCGTGCCTACCCTTGTACCTACCCTCGTGCCTACCCTCGTGCCTACCCTCGTACCTACCCCTGTTTCTACCCTTGTACCTACCCTCGTGCCCACCCTCGTGCCTACCCTCGTACCTACCCCTGTTTCTACCCTCGTACCTACCCCTGTTTCTACCCTTGTACCTACCCTCGTGCCTACCCTTGTACCTACCCTCGTACCTACCCCTGTTTCTACCCTCGTGCCTACCCTTGTACCTACCCTCGTACCTACCCTCGTGCCTACCCTTGTACCTACCCTCGTGCCTACCCCTGTTTCTACCCCTGTTTCTACCCTCGTACCTTCCCTCGTACCTACCCTCGTGCCTACCCTCGTGCCTACCCTCGTACCTACCCCTGTTTCTACCCTTGTACCTACCCTCGTGCCTACCCTTGTACCTACCCTCGTACCTACCCCTGTTTCTACCCTCGTGCCTACCCTTGTACCTACCCTCGTACCTACCCCTGTTTCTACCCTCGTGCCTACCCTTGTACCTACCCTTGTACCTACCCTCGTGCCTACCCTCGTGCCTACCCTCGTACCTACCCCTGTTTCTACCCTTGTACCTACCCTCGTGCCCACCCTCGTGCCTACCCTCGTACCTACCCCTGTTTCTACCCTCGTACCTACCCTTGTACCTACCCTCGTACCTACCCTCGTGCCTACCCTTGTACCTACCCTCGTGCCTACCCTAGTACCTACCCCTGTTTCTACCCTCGTACCTTCCCTCGTACCTACCCTCGTGCCTACCCTTGTACCTACCCTCGTACCTACCCCTGTTTCTACCCTCGTGCCTACCCCTGTTTCTACCCTTGTACCCACCCCTGTTTCTACCCTCGTGCCTACCCTTGTACCCACCCCTGTTTCTACCCTCGTGCCTACCCTCGTACCTACCTCTGTTTCTACCCTCTTGCCTAGCCTTGTACCTACCCCTGTTTCTACCCTCGTACCTATCCCTGTTTCTACTCTCGTACCTACCCCTGTTTCTACCCTCGTACCTCTGTTTCTACCCTTGTACCTATTCCTGTGTCTTCCCTCGTGCCTACTCTTATTTCTATCCTTGTGCTATCGTTGTTCCTATCTTTGTGCTCACCCTCGTATTTTATATCTTGCCTGTCCTTATGCCCACCCTCGTATCTCATATGATGCCTGTCTTCACACCTACTTCTGGGCTACTTCTTTTCCTACCCTCATTTCTATCCTTGTGCTTACTCTTGTGTCTCATGTCGTTCCCGTTCCTTTACTTACTTTTGAACTTACTTTAGTACCATTGTACCTACTATTATCTCAACCCCAGTGCCTACCTTTGTTCCTGTGTTTGTGCCTACTCTCATTTTCACCCCTTTCACTAGGCTTGTTTCTATCCTTGTACCTAAGCCTTTTTCTACCTAGATTTCCACTCTTGTAACTACTCTCATTTCTACACCTATTTTGCTTCCACACCTAGTCTAGTTTCTACCCTTGTTACTACACTTTTTCTACTCAGATTTCTAACCCTGAAGCAATGCTCGTTTCTACATCTGACTCTACCTAGATTTCTACTTTTGTTCTTATATTTGCTCATACACCCACTTCTACCAGATTTTCTACCTAATTTTCTATCCTTGAACCTAACCTCGTTCCTAGTACAGTGCCTACCTACGTTTCCACTCACGTACCTACCCTCGTTTTTACATTTGTTTTTACTCCTGAACCTTCATTTGTTTCTACCGCTTGAATGACGTCATTTTAATATTTAATCGGGAAACGTCACTCTTGTCACCTTAGTTTCGAAACTACTATCCAAATAATTGCAAAAAACTACTACATACTAGTAGGTCTACCATAGAAATAAATAAATTTTTATCCATGTGACTACCTAGTTAGATGAAAATGTTATTTCTATAAAATGCCTAGTTAGTTTGTCAAATTAATTTTTTTTTTCCAAGTGACTTCCTCGTTATAATTTTTAGTTTTTTCTGGAAATTTCTTACATTTCCATAGTTACATAGCTAATACCCTCCACTGTGAATGCACCTATACTCCGGCCGCCATGGTAGGCTCGACTGATTTTCTACAGATGCACGGTTTTTTTAAACTTTGATGATTTTTTTCTCGAAAACTATTGACTTTACAAATAAAAGTCCACTTACATTTTCAACTTATTTTTAGCTGAAAAATATTAAAAAAAATTTTTTTCATCGAAAAAAATGACTTTTTTACTTTGTTATTTGTTTAAATAATTGTAAGCGAATTTTTCCGTCCACCCTCGAAATTCTTCATTAGGAGGTCAAAATACATCTTTTAAGCCTGGGTGGATCGCTGACCGCTATCGGGTCACGAAAACCCCTACGGCGCCCAGACTATAAAGAAAGAATCAGAGATAAAAAGAGACGAAAAAAGAAAAAATTACTTTTAAAAAAAGATTCCGTTGAATTAAATGAGATAAAATATTAAAAAATATATTCATGGTGATCAATTTGACTATTAGATCTTATATTATCAAAGATTTTAATTTAAGTAGTATTATAGAACAATGTTTATATTATACACCCGTTAAAAATGTAAAATCTTCAAAAAATATTTTTTCTTAAAAAACTGCTTCAGAGTTTTTCAATAGATGATTTTTAATTTAATAGTATCAAATATGTATCAGAAATCATTTTCTCAGTGTTCTGCAAGAAATTTATTCGTACGCGTAACACCCGGAACAAATTCGTGTAACACCCGGAACATAAAGATAAATTTTTATTAAGTAAAAAAAATGAAAAATACAAAAACTTTTATATGAGCGTAAAAGTTTCAAGACTTAACTTTAACATGAATTTTTTTCAGAACTGCATCATTTCATAATTCGCTGAGTTCTTGTATTCTTACCGGTAACATCAGAACCACTTCTGTTTTCAGTAACGCCCGGAACGGACTTTGCATTAAATTTTTAGAAAAATGAAAGATGTGAAAAATTTTTGAATGACATGAAAATTTTCTAAAAAAAAAGTATTTCCCTTTAGTATCAATTTTTTTTTTTTTTTTTAGTATTCTATGTTCATAAATATTTGAAAAACTGTGTACGATGTAACACCCGTCACATACGGACAGACCCTTTTCTAAAGTCCTCAGGTGTAATGACGGTCTTGAGAACGCAACCCTTTACACCTTTAGCTTTCATGATGGGTTTTTGTTGCCCTTGTACTTCGATGTTATAGAGCTTACTCCTAATCCCAATGAACTCAAGCATGACCTTTCCAGAGCATTCGTCTTTCATGACCCCAAGAACTTTTTTGTTTACCTGGGGTATGTCAAATTGATTGTCTTCGGCAAAGTCGGAAGTATCAAATTCGGATAAGTTGTTTTTGATGACTTTGTAGATGTCGACGTTCGTGATTTCATAGATCAGACTGTCAGTATCTGTATACAGAAGCTTAGATGCCTCCCCGACTGTTTTTTTCATGAATCCGTAATGGAAATCATAGACCTTGGTTTTGGAGAGATCTAGAACTGCAAGGCCAATGTATATAGGTTTCATAATGCTGACTTCGAGGGGTTTCATTTGTATTGCCACCAAGTCCTCGTCTAAAATGATACAATTTTTGAAGTATGGAGTGGCGATCAGGGCTTCAGCTCCATAGCGTCCATCCCAATGATTTACCAATCGTATATCAGACCTTTTCCGCTGGTTTTCCATTGTTTTTTCATAGACGCTGTTAATCATGAGCTTGAAGTAGTTCTTCTCGAACTTGTTGGTAGCTTGCATCCTCTTCAAGGTGTTGTACTCCACGTACGGAGCAAGCCAAGCCTTTTGCTGAAAGCGTAGAGCCTTGTGAATCTTTGTCAGCTTTAATCCATTATTTAGAGCTTGTTTTAAAGCTCTATAATGGATAACGTAATTCGTCTTGTCGGTTAGCCTAGTCATCAACCTCTCTTGTTTGGAGTTTGGTGCAGAGGCATGCTCAGGGCATAAAGGCAGATCTTTATGTTCATCGTGCAAGCTCTCTGGATAGGTGAGGTCAACTTCGAGAAAGTATCCATAAGTGTCGTCATCATCAACCTCCAGGACGTTGATTTCCTCAGGACTTGAAACCCACTCGAATCCTGCATACGGAAGCGACTGTGTAATAGCCCAACCTAAAAAATAAAAAAACCTTAGTACTGATGTTAATAAAAATTTTAATCGTGGTAAATATCAAGCTAAAACTACCGTAGAGATTATTTATGTCCAGGTACACGAGGTACTTATCATCTTCCTCTGGGTCATAACCATCACCCATGTATTCGTTATTGGCCTTGGCATACCTATTGGAACATTGGCTGACACCTCCACGAATTTCTAGAATGAAAAAATAGTCTGTAAGTTTACTTTTTTTTTTATAAAAAGCTTTGTTGACTCACCTTTTTCCACGAACATGAGCATATCGATGTCAGTGAGAAGCTCCAACTCAACCTCAGTGGTTTTTAGCATCGCATCCCACGTCAGCCCTGGCGTTGTGTAATAATGAGCGGGGTCTAGCCCATATGCATTTCTACACGTTGATCTGAAATTATCAAAGACCTCCGCCAAAAGTAGTACATCTGTTTTCAGATAGAGATCAGAGTATGTTCCGAGAGTTCCACCACTATTGAAAGTACTCCAAACTTTCTGGGCGTGGGCGTATGCTGAATCATCGATTCCACTGTCAGTCAACTTGCTGAAAAACTCATCCTGCGTTGGCAATTGTTCACTTTTCAACTTAGCAAGATCTGAGACATAATCATACGGGAAGACTCCCTTCTGCTTCAGAAGAGAGATGTCCTCATATCCATCCTTGGCAAATTCTGAGTCGATGATGTCAAAGTTTTTCAGGTACGATGCCAACTTGTCCAAGGATGAGCTCATGAACTTGAACGAGTCAATAAATCTGAAGCTTATGTTTGTGCCTTCGACGTACTTAGTGAAGGAGATGTATCTTTCGTTGTTTTGAGCGATCAGACGAACCCTGCCCTTAAGGTTCTTGGCAGACGCTATCTCCTTGATGATAAAGTGAGAGTCATAACCTGTAAGGTTGTGAAATGCCACGGGAACATATCTAGCGTTTTTATAGTTTACGTTGCAAATTTGATGCGCGGCGCCGCGGTAGCTATAAAAATAAGTGTAAAAAGTTAAAAAATAAGTGTAAAAAGTTAAAAAATAAGTGTAAAAGTTAAAAAATAAGTATTAAAAAGTTAAATTTCATGAAAAATTACTTACACTGAAGTAAAGTGACAGTGATCGCGAACTTTAATGTCACCGGGAGCAAAGAGCTTTCGATAGATGTGACATCTTTTGGCATTTTCAAAAGCCCATTTGTCCTTGGCTGTAAACTTCATGTCCTCGTTGGTGGACACGATTCTTTGAATTTCCGGTGTAAGTTCTGCAAGCTGTCTGACGAACCACTGAGCTGGTGACTCTTGATCTTCATTTTCTTGTCGATAGCTCCGATAACCAGTTAGTTCATCGCTAAAATTGTTTTTAAGGTAAAAACCAATGCTGTAAGCTTCATGTTGCTGAAAGCTTTCAGTTTTATCTTCAGGAGCTTTAGTATCCAAGGGCTTTAATAAACATTCAAAGTCCGCATAAATAATGAAAGGAACTTGTTCTTTGTGATTAAAATTCTTGAAAGAAAGTTTCTTGTTTTTTTCTGCCGGCAATGTTATCTTACATTTATTTGTTACAGAACAAATTTTTTCATGGTTATCTAGTTTTTCTTGAGACCAGAAGAAATGTAAACAACGATCACAGATATGATCCATATTTTGTCTATTTGAATATTGTTTACTAACGAGTCTGGATAGATTTTTTATTCACACATAGTGATAATTTGGTGGAATGTCATCATCGTCGTTATCTATGAACTGATCATCATCATCATCATCATCATCTACATAGTATGACTCTTCATGAATGTAAAGCAAATGAATATGCTCATCTTTCTTCACAGAAGTAAGATAGCAAGGATAAACATCAAATTTCCCATCTTTCTTTTTGAGGGTATAGAGGTTAATCGAGATATTCTGGTTATTTTTTTCAAAAACCTCGATTTGTTTGGGTGGTGTCGGAAAGGTTAAGCCTTCGAAACTAACCTCACCTAAAGCTTCATCTCTCTTGTATGGCGCAACACGATGTGGATTATCATTCTTTGGGTATAGCGCTGACAATACGGCCCATTTGAAACACTCCTCATCCATATTTTGAACATTGATACAAGCATGCTTGTTTTGTATTGTCTTGGGAAGCTCAATGTATGAACTCCCTCTCATCGGTTGATGCTTGTTGATGTTGATCGTGAGGCTGAGGATTTGACGAAGAGACCATCCTGAGTCACGAGCTTGAAAATCTTCCACCTCTCGCAACAGTGGTTGACAGATCTTGTCTTCGAAGAAGCGTTCCAGATTCGTCAAGCCGTAGATGACGTCATTCTAAGTCGAGAAGTACTTGACCTCCAAATTTGAAGAATCGCTCTTCTGATGGATAAACTCAGCCGACAACATCGCGTTGGACTTGACCGAATTGAACTCTCGCAGAGATTCTTTGATTTTCTTTTCAAAGTGTCCATACGATTCATTTAAAAATGAAACAAGATCCTTGTGTTCAAGGTTACTAATGACTCCTAAAACAAAAAAAATTATAGATAAAGTCACAATATAATTAATTTAGTTTAATAAAAATAAAAACAGTCCTTACCTGACTTGATTCGACAGTCAAAAGCAGAGTCAAAATCATCGTATTTGACTTTGTCTTTTGATTCCGGAGTTTGAGCCTGCAGATCACCACCCACTTTCAACGCATTCTCAAATTTATGCTTGATGAAGATAAACTTGGTTATGAAAGTCTCGCACTTTTTCTTCTCATTTCTAGGAAGCTTAGGCATTGATTCCACTAAGAAATCAATCTCATCATTTATCATTCCAATCCATTTCTCCAAGTCTACAACGTCTTCAATGTGGCTAACTAACTCGAACAAACTGTCAACAGCTTCTTGGATACCGTCCAATAAGTTTGAGACTGGATATGACGTGTGTTCCATTGTTTGGCTTAAAGATCACAAGCTCTTTTGAAAATTAATTTTACAAACAAAGACATACAATTTTATTCAAGTCAGTTCAATTTTATCACCGAATCCCGTGCATGTTATTTAACTACATTGCAGCCACTTTAATCAAAGATTCGGATCACCATCAAGGAGTTTGCCAAGTCTTTATGACGCTGCGAATAGGAACTGTGCCACGCAAGCTAGACAAGACGTACCAAGATGAAATCACTTCTGCAGAACGATTTACGAATATGCTAGAGGATTAGAGGTTACATTAAAACTAACTCAAGATAATTAGTTAAATCTTTGGAGGAACTGAGACTTGAAAGTACGTCACAGACTTATTTATTCCTTCATCAATGTTAGAGAAAAAAGGAAAAATAGAACATACTTACCTTATACCTGATAATCTGAATTGTTTATTTTATAATCTGAGTTGGTTACTGGTTGGTGTTAAGGCAGTTGATGCTGCGCTAGAACTGTGTCTGCAGCGGGCATGTCATGGTCTTTATTACACTCAATTCACAAGAGAGGGGGTAAAACAAAAGAAGATTGAAACAACCATAACAAACTCTTAAAAACAAAAGAACTCAATGTGGGGGGGGGGGGGGTATTCTGTATGTATAAATTAAGCATTGAGTCGGTCCAATCATCACTTTTGGTTGGTTCACCGAGACGTACAGATCATGGAGTTGATAGTAGATTTTCAGGGCTTTGTGAAGTCAAAAAATGACTTCATAGCCAAGGAACTAGCAATTTTGGGTGTTGAAGAAACTTTTATGCCCCTCGTCTTCACCTTCAAGCCACCTACGTTATGGTCAAACTTGACAGTGGATGAGCAGTGTACCACACGTTGGTTGGAACATAACTTCCATGGCATCCCATGGAGTTCAGGGAAAATTCCGTACGATCAGCTGGTAGACATTTTGGAAAAATATTTGAAAAACGCCGAGAAAATCTACGTCAAGGGCCTACAGAAGAAAAATTTCCTGCAAAGACTGATACGTAGCGCGTAAGTATTATTATTTTTATTTTTTACTATTGTTATTGTTTTTTTTTTTTCTTACTCTTGTTAATTTTATTTATTTATTTATTAATTATTATTTTTACTATTGTTTATTTTATTTATTAATTATTATTATTATTATTATTGTTGTTGTTTTTTATTTTTACTATTGTTATTATTATTAATTTGCATGATTTTTTTTTGTTTGTTTATAGTTTCATTGTTGATCTGGAAAACTTGGGGTGTCAAACGCTTAAAAAGCTCTCGTGTGAGGAGGAGGTGCTGTGTACTAACCACAGTATTGATACTTGCCGGAGCTGGACCTATGCTGCTAAAAACGTCATCAACTTGAGGTCATGGATATCTGAAAATCTTCAGCCAGATCAAGACGAAGGTGACTGTGGATGTGATCACCCTTTTGTTTTTTCACGCCCATTTTCTTTTTATAAATTTTAAAAAACAATTTAAAATATGTATATAATTTTGATAACAATAAACTAATTTTACCATACACTTTTTTTTTTTTCTTTTCAAATTCCTATTGTTTATAGATAGAAAAGCTTTATTATTTTAATAATCAAATTAAATCAATTTCTTTTGTACTTAATCATCTTTTTAAATTGCTATAATTGAGTAAAGTCAGTTTTTTTTTATAATAAATTTAATTGATTTTTTTTTTGTTTTTTTTTTTTAATTTTAAAGTTAACAAATTTTAAATTTGAACAAGTGTTTTTTTTAAGGTATACATAGGAAAACCTACTTTGTTTGTTTATTGTTATAAGTAAAAAGTAAAAATGTATAACAATCAAATTAATTTTTTTTTTTTTAAGTATATAAAATTCAATCAATTCAAAATTTTTTATCCAATTTAAAACCAATTAACAATATTAAATTTCAATTTAGTTTAGATTTTTTTTTTTTTTTTTTTAAGATCAATTTTTGTTTTTTTATAATAAATATAAACAATTTGTTACAAATAAAATTTAATTTATTAAAATTACAACGTTGTTATTAATATAATTTTAAGTACATATATTGAAGATTTAAACAAATAATAATCTAATGCATCTTGCATTTAAAAAAGAATAAAAAATCGGTTACAATAGGATATTAAATCTATTCTAGAATATGAATTATTCTTTTTTTTTTTCTACTTCAAAACTTATAATTAAAAAAAACCTACTCAAAAGTCTTCTCTACAAACATGTAAAATTTACAAAAGCAAATTAGTTATAAAAAGTAAAATATTAATAATTATAAAAAAGTATAAAATTAAGTTATAAATAACCAGTTAGTTTCTGGTATTTTCTTCATACTCTTTAGAGCTTCTCTTTTATTTTTATTTTTTTTCCTTTAAATGCTTGGAACTTTTCTTTTTATCTTTTTCTTCCTTTTTGTCTTTCTTCTTCTTCTTTTTCTTTTCCTTATCATCATCCTTATCCTCCCTCTTTCTTTTTTTTTTTTCTTCTTGGGCCTGGGGTTGCTTAGTTTGCAACACTTGTACCTGCGTTGACGGTGGCGGAACCATCGGAGCCGGGGCTGGAGGCGGCATCGAGGAGGCCGAGACCGGAGCCGGAGCCAGGGTTGGAGGCGACATCGAGTAGTCCAAGGCCGGAGCCGGAGCCGGGGCTGGAGGCGGCATCGAGTAGTCAAAGACCGGAGCCGGAGCCTGGGCTGGAGGCTGCATCGAGTAGATCGAGACTGGAACCTGGACAGGTGAGGGTGATGGTGCTACTGGAACCTCATAGTTCAGTGCCTGAATTGACTGCTGCAACTGCTCTACTTGCGAAGTATGTGTAAAATCATCTTCCAAGCATTCTAGCAGTTCTTCCAAGGTTGGCACGTTACCTGGCTGTAATAAAAAAAATTTCATTATTAAATAAAAAAAAAATTTTATTATGATTACACTTTATTATTTAAATTAAAAAAAAAATTAAACTTACTGCTACTTGTTGGTTGCTATTAGGAGAAACCAAGGCTATTTTTTGTTGCTGCTGCTACTGCTGTTGCAACTGGATTTTTTTTTGGGGTTTTATTTGTTGTTGGACTGGTTTGGGTCTTGATGCTTTAACATCCCACCCTGACTGCTTTACTGATTCCTAAAAAAAAAGAAACAAAATAATTTTATTTTAAATATATTTATTAAAACCTAAAACAAGAAAATGGTTACACTTACTTTCACAATTGGTGAGTGAACCGTCGTGGCTGCTCGTGTTTTCTTGACTTCAACACCACTTAGCTAAAAAAAAAATTTTTAGTATTTATCTATTTACTAGTAAAACATACATTTAGATATTGGAAATAAAAAAATTACTTACATTTGCTAAAATTGTTTGTGTGGGGGTTGAATTATTGTGTTTATTCGAAGCTCGCTGTTCACCCGAAGCTCTCTGCATACTTGACGACTGATTTTTAATTAATCCTCCATGTTGGTCAGAGGCTCGATGATCTGATGATTTTATGTCACGCTCTTTGGATGAGTTTGATCCATTGCTTGTCGAGGATGCCTTCTTGGTAATTTTCATTTTTTTCTAAAAAAAAAGATAAACAAATAATAAAACAATAAAATTAAATAAGTAAATAAGAAAATAAAAATAAAAACTTAGCAAATCTTGTCCTACTGCTTCATAAAAATTTTTTACATCAATTTTTAAGCAAAAACATTAATTTAAAAAGTTTATTGACTAACCTTAAAAATTATGATAATACATTTTTTTTCAGTAAATTAATAATTAAAACAGTTTTTAACTAACCTTTAAACATCATTGGAATTGGCACGGGTCCTTTTTCCATCAACTCGACTTCGTCATCGACTTTCGTCCACTCCTTCTTTACATCTTTAGCATTCTTCTTCTTTTCATCTGTGTTTGTTTTATTTACCATGTGCAATATTTCTTTTATGTTTTTTGAAATACTACCGACTTCCCTACCCAAATAATCTAACCTTAATAGAATAAGGGAACATTTGGCGGATCTAGACGACTGAGTAGATGATGTGGATCCTGACGAGCTCGATGACGATGAGCTTGATGAACTCGAAGAAGATCTTGATCGATCCATTTTATCTAGAAAATTTAATTAAACTCAAATTAAAAATTAAGAAAAATTTAATTAAACTCGAATAAAAAAAATTTAAACATACATGTACACGCACGCTTTGTTTACATGCACACACACACACACACACACACACACACACACACACACACACACACACACACACACACAAGTACTCTTTATAAAAAAAATTATCTACGAGCAAGAAAAAAAAAAAAAAAAAAAAAACTTGCCCCACGTACCCTAGACGGACGTCATCCCCGCATACCGAAAAAATCAAAACAAAACAAAAAAAAAACATGCCCCACATACCCTAGATGGACCCCATCCCCGCATACCGACAAAAATCGAAAGAAAAAAAAAACACGCCCCCGCGTACCCTATACGAACGTCATCCCCATGTACCGATAAAAAAAAAAAAAAAACAAAACAGAAACACAACCCGAGTATCCTGGACGAGCAGCATCCCCACGTACAAATCAAAACAAAACAAAAAATCCGCCCGCACACCGACTACAAAGACCTTCCCCAAGAACTCACAAACTAAGAACAAAGAAAGCCGATAAAAAACTCACCCACGTACCCACGATGAAAACCTTCACCGAGAACCTACAAAGAAAGCCGATCAAAAAGCCTGACTCGTGTACCCTAGACTAGCGTCATCCCCGCGTATCGATAAAAACAAAGAAAAAAAAGCCCGACCCGCGTACCCTAGACTAGCGTCATCCCCGCGTATCGATGAAAAGAAAACAAAGAAAAAAAAGCCCGGCTCGCGTACCCTCAACGAGCAGCATCCCCGCGTATCGATGAAAAGAAAACAAAGAAAAAAAAAGCCCGGCTCGCGTACCCTCGACGAGCAGCATCCCCGCGTACAAATCAAAAAAAACAAAACAAAAACAAAAAACACGCCCCGCGTATCTTAGACGAGCGTCACCCCCGCGTACCAAAATAGTAAAACATAGAAAGCCGATAAAAAAAAAACTCGCCCACGCGTTCACGACGAGGACCTTCTTCTCGCACTAACACTCTCCAGCACTATCACTCTCCAGCACCATCACTCCGCGACGAGCACTATCTCCTTGAGGTCTTCAAAAACTTACCCGGGTACTGCTGTCGCGTGAGGATATCTCGACGTCCTGGTGTTGCTACTATGCTGATGTTGCTGGACTGATGCGATTATGACGACTGCTGCGAGCAAACTGAAAAATTTAAGAAATTACGGTTGGATTTTATAATGTAAAACAAACGAAGATCAAAGTTTGTTTTGATTTTCAAACAAAGAAAGTCTAGAACTTTCTTTGTTTACAAAATAAAATCTAATCGTAATTTCTTAAATTTTTCAATTAAACTGCTGTAAACATTCAATTTTATCAATTACACTTGCACACCCACACACACACAATAAAACTCGCACTCGTACTCTACATCTTCTCCTGGTACAAAACAATAAAAAAACGCTCGAATTATGTACGTACGTGGTTCGTACCATGCACCTACGCCATCCTCTCAAAAAAATAAAATATAATAAAGCTCGTACTCTCCTCAAACACTCATTTTCTTATACACTGCAAACAAAACAACAAACACTTGTCATACCCTAGACATACGCCATCTACTTGCTGAAAACTAAAAAAATAAACATTCACTCATACTCTACGCTTAAACCTCCTTCTTGAAAATTTAAAACAAAACTCATGTTCGATCAGTACTCATACCCCAGGACATGTATCATCCTCTCGAACTTAAAAAAACAAAAACAGCACTTGCATAAACACCTACTTATACCTTTCACTCAAAAATTAAACACACGCTGAACAAAAATACTCTACCCTGCATCTACACTTTGCACTAACATTTTACTTTCGTAATCATACTTACCGGAAAAATTAAAAATACACTTTTTTATTTACTGTAACACTCACGCGCGAGAAAAAAAGCTGCAGCCTTGACCGAGAATTTCGACCGGCAGCGGCAGTACCACGCGGTCGGTCACAGGCAGACGACGCGTACGCTTGGCTGCTGCATTCGCTCGCGCGCCAACTCGACTGTCCAGCGCGCGTCTTTTTAAAAATTCCTTTTTTCTTTTTTTACTATTATTATTATTGTTGTTATTTTTATTATCGTTATCACTATTATTGTTGTTGTTGTTATTTTTTTATTGTTATTTTTATTATATTATCGTTACTATTTTATTATTATGGTTGTTGCTATTGTTTATTATGATTGTTTTTATTTACTATTTATTGGGGGGGGGGTATTTTTGTTTTTGTTTATTGTTATTGTTTTACAGGGGGTGTTCCAGGGGGGGGGTATTTTTGTTTTTGTTTTTGTTATTGTTTTACAGGGGGTGGGGGCGTTCTAGAGGGGATGTTTTTGTTTATGTTTTCGTTTTTTGTTTGGATGTTCCAGAGGGGGTGTTCCAAAATCGGCTCTGTACATCTACTATTATCAGCAATTTTTAGCATTTTTTTCATTTCTTAGTTAATTTTTAAAAAATTCGTGTTCAAAGCCTATTGCATTTACAGTGATGCGAGACCTCGCATTTTTTTCGTCTTTCTATGATACTGGAAGTACCTATTAGCATTTTCTAAGTCTTAAAACATAATTATTCATGGTCAAATTATTTGAACTAAGATTTGAAAATATTTTTCTCAGTTCAAAAAGAGACAAAAAAAAATCCGCATCTCCGTAAGTGCAATAGGCTTTAAATACGAATTTTTTGAAAATTACCTAAAAAACCAAAAAAGTGACCCAAATGTCTGGACCTGGCCTTGTAAGTTTAAAAAAAACTATATTGAAAATAAATTATTACTTTAAACAAATAGACCTAACGTAAGTCAATTTTAAAAATCAAGGTCACATTCGTTGTTAGCTTACAAAAAAATCCTGTAAATAATTGATTTTTCCGTTAACAAAGCAGCCCTTATGTAGGATAAATTAAAAAATGAAGATCAGATTTGTCATTGGTGACCTCAAAAATCTCCGAGAACTCAATTTCTAATTATTAATCATAAATAGCAGCCTTGAATAAGTAGAGCTTCGGTAGGACAAATTTTAAAATTAATGTTAGATTCGTAATCAGCAGCCTAAAAACTCCCCGAGAGTCAAATATTTCTAATTGATATGAGAAGTCAAGTCACTTTTTTGAAAAGAAAAGTCGACGACGACGAAAATATATCAGAAGGTTGTAGGAATTTTTAACCTTTTGTTTATTTTTTATTTTTATTTTTTCCTCGAATTGTATGATTGAAGTAGAAATAAAGAATCATTAGTATTTTTTATGCAAAAATTTACATCGATTAAAAAAAAATTGTAATTTGTAAAGTAGACCTATCACAGCTCAAATTTAAAAACTAATGTTGAATTCGTATTCAGCGAATGAAAACTTTATTTTTTGATTAGACTTACTTTATTAGGATCGAATAAAATTGTGTAGTCTTTATAAAACGTAACTGTGTTTTGTTCTAATTTTACCTGATTAACGTTGAGCTACATCAAGTAACACAAAGAACATTAAACTTGAATAAAATTGTGACTGTGACGCATTACAACTGTTTAAAATTTTGTATTCAGGGGTTTTCAAAAATGCTAATCACGAAATTAACTTTTACGAAGCCTACTTTACTAAGGTAAAAAAAATTTATTTATGGGGATTTTTAAGGATGCCAATCACGAATAAAACCTTAATTTTTGAATTAGACTTATATAAGGCCTACTTTATTTAGGAAATTTTTTTTCGAATTTTCGAGCCCTATAATCCATGATGAAACTCAAAAAAGAGAACTATAAACATCAAATATTATCTTCTAAAAATAATTACGTAGGCAGTTGAAATATCCGAATATCACTGATGCAGTTCCCTTTAGGTGAGCTGAGCGGAGGAATAGTCTGGGGAAGTTAGCCTTAAAAATGTTTTAATTCGAAGTATACAAGGTTTTTTTTTTAAATTGGTCCAGAAACACTGTTTGAATCCGATAAACCACTTTGCATCAGCAAAACACTGCAAGAAATTGTTAAAAACAAATAAAAAAAATGCCTTTCATTGCTTGTAAAAAAAAAAAAAATTATTTTTGGAAAACTTTAGAAGTTGAAATATAAATTGTACAATTTTTCAAATCTTCAAGATCAGTACAGTCTTGAAAATCTATTATTTAATTTTTTTTTCATCTCATCAAAAATTTTACGTAGAGTTTGAGAACATCGGTCAAAAGCATGAAAACATGCATTTGCATGAAACGACAAAAGACACCTGGGTTACGTTTCAACTCAGGTAGGGGAGGGGCACGGCTAATTACATCTAGTGCGACGTACGATCAGCTCTGGGACTCCGTCTTGGTCACGTCTCGGTAATGGTTTTATTGCCCCATTAGGTTACAGCAGCTGCCTACTGAGTTTTATAAATTTTCTTTAACTCACCATCTTGTATTTTTTTTTGGTATGTTGGATTCTTTCAAGCTTTATAAATCTGAGCACATTTGACTTAGAGGTCTGAAATTATGTATAGACCTCAGGGTCAGATGACAATACAATAATCCGTGGTCAGTTTGAGACCTGGAGATTCAGGTCACCGATGACGGAGGTACCCGGGGATCATCTCCGAGAAAAAAAATGAAATTTTGCAATCATGAAAATTTGTTTGTATATGTTTTACTGAGTTTATAAAAAAAATTTTGACCAGGACAATGTCCAGGTCGCCAATGATGGTACCTGGACACTATCTTTGAGGAAAAAAAATGAAATTTCCCAAAAATGAATAATAATAATAATAAATAATTTCTATTAAAAAAATTCAAGTCTAGAAAGTAAAAAAATATTGTAAAACATGCTTTTCTAAAAAATAGACTAAAAAAATTGAAATAAAAATGTTACAAAATAAATAAAAATTCGTGTTCAAAGCCTATTTCACTTTCAGAGATGAGGAACTTAGCTTTTTTTGTCTGTTTTTGATCTTAAAGGGAAAAATACTTTCAAATCTAAATTTAAATAATTTTTTTATAAACAATTTATATTTTGAAATTCTAAAAATGTTGAAAAGTGCTCCCTGTAATATAAATTAATCACCATTTAATTTTTTGAGTTGAGATTTGAAAATATTTTTCCCTTTAAATTCATAGAAAGACTAAAAAAAATGCGAGGTTCTTAATCTCTGTAATCGCAATAGGCTTTGAACATGAATTTTTTGAAAATTAGCAATAATGAAAAAAATGATAAAAATGGCCTATATTTGCATGGCAAACCGGCAAAAAGGACCATTCAGAGAAAATATTTATGGTTTCGCCCATCATTTAGTACCAGAAAAGTACCTCCAAAATTTCATTGAAATCGGTGACTCAAATGTCTGGTCCTCACCTTATTAGCAAAAACGCTCTAAGTTTATTGCAGAGGGACCTATCGCGGAACATCAATTTATATTTACGAGTTCCGGTAAATTAATCATTTCAAAGTTATTCCCTTTGTTTATTAGGTCAAAAATTAGTGATTAAAAAAAAAAAAAAAATCAAAAATTTATATAAAAAACTATATATACTCGAAGCTTGGCTTGTAAAGTTTGTAGGAAAAATATTAGTATCGATTATCGTAGCTTATTTTTTTACGAGGAAATTATTACAAATATAAAAGTTTGATGAGGGAGATCCTTTGTCAACAAATAGATTATTGAAAAACCAAGTTTCATAAAATTTGGTTTGGATATTTATCATAGTACCCAAATCTATAATAAAAGTTAATTCAAATCACTTTCAAGTATTTCATATAATTTTATCACAAACCATGAAAATTCAGAAGTTTTTTATTTTGTTCATTTACGTGTACACGCAAAATTCTAAAAATTGTTGCAATCAGAATGGGCTGACCCATGTTCATGATATTTATAACTCTGGGAAAAAGGGCAATTACGGCGCCGACTGTCTGCAACTCGGGATTTCTCCTCAAATTGTTCTAGCTGATGAATATATAAGCTGATAAATCGTCCACTCTTCACCATTGCATATTGTGATAAGGATGCTGAGCTATTTTTTTTCTAAACTATAATTTTTAGTAGCAACTTTACCTATAAACTCTCGCTCTCGGTCAAATTTTTTGCTGCAAAATTTTTTAATTAAATTTCTCAGCTGCTTAGAATATTATCAAAAAGGAGTTATTATAGTCGGTTATTCAAATCCCAACCAACAAAATTGCGGTGAAATCGACAAAAATTCGTCAATAAAGACATTTACCGAATCACAAATTTGAAGTAATTAGAAAAACGAATTCCAAAATTTCTGTGCAAAGTAAAAAATAGACGCTTACTTTTTTTTTTTTCAAAAATCAAACAACAGCCTCTCCCAATGAATTTTTACTTAAAATTTAACGTTTTTAAAGCTATTACTGTAAAAACACAACATCCTTTAGATGGAACGTTATGTTAAAAGTTATAATGCAAACAGGCAGTAACCCTTTTTAAGAAGATCCTTTAAACTGTTTTTTGATCATTGTAAATTTAAAAGGTAAAAATATAAAATTTTTATTCCATTTACATAATTGATATTTTCACTTAAACGACAAAAAAAAAAAAAAAAATTGTTAGCTTATTTTTGATCGTAAAAATTTTTTTCTGATAAAACATGTCAAATCATCAGATCATGTTTATTAATTTTGAAATTTGTCCTACCGAAGGTCTACTTATTCAAGGCTGCCATTTATGATTAATAATTAGAAATTGAGTACTCGGAGATTTTTGAGGTCGCCAATGACAAATCTGATCTTCATTTTTTAATTTATCCTACATAAGGGCTAGTTGGTTAACGGAAAAATCAATTATTTACAGGATTTTTTTGTAAGCTAACTAAAAAACTAATTAATATGTATCTTAAAAAATAATTGTGCTAGCTTCGTGAAACCAAAAGATGCTAATTTCTAGTCAAATCATCTTTCGATTGAGCATAATAAATGTACCGATTAAATTAATATTCATTAAAATAAACCGACTCCAGTGGTCGCCCAGCATCTACCACTTTTTATTTATTTATAAAAAAACCAAGCGACTAGCATTTTTTTTTTCAGCACATTTTAATCAGTGAAATACTAGTAATTTTTTGAACATAATTTGATTAAAAAAAAAAAAAGTTGCTAACTTTGAGATGCTCCCAAAAGTACCGTTTACGCGCCAAAACTCCGCCATCATGGGTAGTTGAAATGTTAGAAACGAGGAATGGAAACGTGGACTGCGGGGGACGAAGGCATCAATCGGCCAGTATTTTAGCAATAAATTTTATCAAAAATATTCGTTTTTAGTTAAAAAAACTAATCAGTACTAATTGTTAGTTGAAATATCTGTCGATTAAGCACTATTAATTGAAAAAAAAAAAAATATTTTCATGCAAAAAATTGAGATTTTATTTTTTCCAGCACCTGCCACTTTTTTATCAATAAATCAAAAACTAATCGACTAACAATTTTTTAAATAACATATTCGTAAAGAGGAAGAAACTAACAATTTTTTAAACATAAATTTAAATTATTTTACAAAAGTGGGTGCTAACTTCCTACTACTTTATAACCGCCACACATGGGCGCCGACTGGTATTAGTAGTTATAACCGGTGTTGGGTAAATGACAATTCTGGAAGTTTTCGAAATGTCGTAAAGTCGAAAATGTCGTAAATATATCAAATGTATAAAAGTTTGTCGTTAATGTACTAATTGTAAAAAATTCAAAAACGATTTATTTCAGCTCATAACCTAGATTTTTTCTCAATTAATTTTGTTTGTTTACATTACTTGTATTTTAATTTCAAGATATTAATGAATTTTTAGTAAAAATTATTTAAACTATTGTTGAAAATTAAATATGTTAACAATAAATGTTTATAATTGGTTTTTCAGTTTTTTATTAGTTAATAAAAGCAATTGTTCCTACTTTTCATGAAAATTTTCTAGGTTGAAAAAACTTGATTGCAATTTTTTATTTAATAGTGTTTAAATATTTAAACTGAATGCAGCTCACAATGGTGAAAAAACATTTAAGTTTAGCAAGGAAAAAGTGATTTTATTTTTATTTACAATTTATTCAAATTAGTTTGAAAATGGACGCTCTCAGGTAGTCTTTAAAGCCTCTTAAATTTAAATTGTTCTAACCAGGGACGTAACGAGCTCTAATTTCGTGGGGGGGGTCTCATGAGAATTTTCCGACAAAAATTTTGAAATTGCCGACGAAAAAAAACAAGCGCAGGGGCGCGCCACCCCCCGCTCCCAACAAAACTGGCATCTAAAAAAAAAAAAAAAAAAAACGTTGAGTTTAATATACTGATTTAAATAGACTGGTAAATTATCCCCCAAGCTCTAAATCCCCAAAACCCTGGGCGCCCGAGGTCAACGAAAAAACTGATCAGTTATCCCCCAAGCTCTAAACCCCGAAAACCCTGGGCACCCGAGGTCAACGAAAAAACTGATCAGCTATCCCCCAAGCTCTGAACCCCCAAAACCCTGGGCATCGCGGTCAATAAATGAACTGATCAGCTATCCCCCAAGCTCTAAACCCCCGAAACCCTGGGCGTCCGAGTTCAACAAAAAAACTGATCAGCTATCCCCCAAGCTCTAAACCTCATCAAACTCTGGTTACCGAGTGGAATAATTTTAGAAGTTAAGCGTATTTTATATTTGAATATCAAGTCCATAAAAAAATGTTTTTTATTTTTGTTCTACAAAAAGGTAGTGGTGTACTTTTATTTACATCACTTGAAAATATTACAAAATGATAAGAAAAAATATATAACATTAAAAAAAAAAATAACCAGTAAACAAACGAAAATTTTTACACTTTTCTTGAAATGTGTCTCATTCTTAGAAGCATTTCATTTATAGTTAAGAAAAAATATTTGTTGATAATGTTGGAAATGAAGAGTTAAACAATAAGTAAAAACTTATAGCATTTTTCTAATTAACCACGCCATTTTGGAGTTAAAAATTTCAGATTTACAACTTTATGATATGATTGCACCAGTGCAGCATAATTAGGTATCGTTACAAAACTATTTATTTCGTTAACTAAAATGCACTCATATTTTTGGAACTCGGGCACCCAGGGTTTTGGGAGTTTAGAGTTTGGGGGACAGCCCATAAGTTTTTTTGTTGAACTCGAGCACCCAGGATTTTGGAGGTTTAAAGCTTGGGGGATAGCCGATCTGTTTTTTTATTGACCTCGGGCGCCCAGGGTTTTGGGGGTTTGAGGCTTGGGGATAACTTATCAAAAATTTTTTGATCCCGGCCTTACGTCCGGGTTTAAAATTTCTCCTGCCGACGGCCTGTTCGTTGATTTTGCCGACGACGAAAAGCCAGGGGGGGGGGTGTGACCCCCCCCCCCCCCCTCGCTACGTCCCTGGTTATAACGTTTTTTTCATAATGTTTAATTTATAAAAAAGTGTTTTATACAGTTAATTACTTTCTTTCTTTTTTATTTCATTTACTAATTTTTCAGAAAACAGTAACTTGATGATGATTTATGCAAATTTTTTTTTTGTTGCAACATCTCGTTAATTCTTACTGTGGAGTCCAGTTTTTTCTGGAGTTTGTTAGATTATTAAATCTTGATTACTCTCCTAATTTCCAATCTGTCTTGTATAGCAGGTTTAAGTTTAAAAAATTATTTTTAATTTTTCAAAAATATTGTCTATAAATTTCATTTCTATTTATTTATTATTATTTTTTGAATACCATACACTGTTATTTACTTGTCAAATTTTTATTTAAAATTTGATTGTAATAAAAATTTTTAATAATTTTTTTTTTATAATAAAGAGTCTCTGTGCGCATTTATATGATGGTTTTAACAAATTAAAAAAAAAAAAAAAAAAAAAAATTGCGTTGGAGTTGTAGCGATTGGGTGTCCAAGTTGGACGGCAGGGCTACTCCTGCCTAGCGTGGTCTTCAGGAAGTCGAAAGGAATACACACCAGGTAAGTATTTGAAAGTGAAATCTTTATTTGTGGCTTGAGGTACAAGCGAGATGCAAGGAGCATCCGATTAGCTCAACGGACAGAGCGGAACTGACTGGCGCAGCAGTCGAGCGGGATCGTGCGCGCGAGGGCGGTTTGCGCGTGTCGGGAGAGCAGATCCCTACACACTCCCCCCCCTAGTAAATCGCTTCGATTTGCGATACGAAAAAGAGAACGGAAAAAATAAATACAATATGTGCAACTTAAAAACTAGGCTTACAAAACTCACTTAAAGCTAATATTTACAGGTATTTCACCTCGTTGCGCGACAAGTTCATGCGGACGCTTTTCTTCGGAATCCGCGGGCCCTCAGAGGTCTTCAATGCGGGGCGCAGCGGGGTCAGGACGATGTCCCGCGGCGGCGCAAAATCGATCAACACGGACCGGCCCAGGTTCCTGACGGAGCCTTCGGGGATCGGGGCATCCGCAGGTGGCTGCGGGGCTGCCGGGCCAGGCCTGCGTCGCGATCCGGAGGGTCTCGCGGGGCGTCCGTGGCCTGCGTAGCAGGTGCGCTCGCCGGCTGTCGCGATAGTGGTGGCGGGGCGTCCTGTGCCTCGCCAGGCTCCAGCATGAAGTAGGCTGGCTTCAGCCTCTCGGTCGTGACGACCTTGGGGGCGCCGTTGATCTCGATCTTATAGTCGAGATCGCTAATGCGCTCAAGGACTTTGTGGGGGCCAGTGTAGGGTCGCTCGAGCGGCTTTTTCACAGCCATAGTCCGAAAAAAAACGTGCGTGCAAGTACGCAGGTCTCTTAAGAAAAACGCGCGTGTCTTGCGCCGTTGCGCAACCGGGATCGGCCGGATCTCGCGCATATATCCCCTGAATTCTTCAAGGAAGATCTGCGGGTTCACAGGGAATTCTCCCTCGAGGAAGAATTCGCCAGGCACGCGAAAAGCCGTACCGTACACGTAGTCGGCGGGCGAAACACTCGTGTCGGTGCGAACGTGTGTGCGTAAGCCAAGGAGCACGGTCGACAGTGTCTTGGTCCAATTGGGGCTGTCGTGGCACATGATCGTATCGAATAGTCCGATCAGTAACCTCGGCGCCACCGTGCGCGAGGGAGTGAAACATGTCGAAAACACGTCTACGCAAGGGCGCTGGTATGTACGGACGAAGGACGTTGCCGGTCTGGTCGACGCACAAACGGTTGTGGCTTGGGCCCCACTCGATGAAGATGAGCTTCAGGGAGTGGTTGGTGGATTTACGGAGTTCCACGAGCTCGGGGTCTTCGGCCTGAGCCTTAGCCAGTTCGAGGGCATCGAATTCGAGCGGCAAGCGAACTGCGTCGACACGCGAGAGGCAATCGGCCACGACATTCTCCCTGCCGGGCAAGTGCTCGATGCGCGTGGTGAATTGCGAGATGTACCCTAGCTGGCGTCGACGCCGGGGCGTAGCGACATCGCTGCGTTGTGCGAATGCGTACACAAGCGCTTTGTGGTCAGTCATGATCTTGAATTCCCTCGCCTCGAGGAAATATCTGAAATACTTGACCGCCTCGCACATCGCCGTCAGCTCGCGGTCGTAGGTATCATAATTCATCTGCGTCCTGCTGAACTTCCTCGAGAAAAACGCCAGTGGGCTCCAGGAGCCGTTGATAAGCTGCTCGAGGGCCGCGCCCATGGCGAAGTCCGACGCATCGGTGACGAGGCGTGTCTCGGCGTCCGGGGACGGATGACTCAAAAGAGCGGCGTCGGCCAAGATCGACTTGGTTCTCTCGAAGGCCTGCTCGGTCACAGGGGTCCACTCGATCGGGGTTTGGTCTTTCTTGACGGAACCATGAGTAAGTTCGTACAAGGGGGCTTGCTCGGCAGCCGCGTGAGGAATGTTGCGACGGTAAAAGTTGACGAGACTCAGGAACGAGCGGAGTGCTGAGACGGTCTTGGGCCTGGGGAAGTCGCGGACCGCTTTGACCATCTCCTCGGTTGGGCGGGAGCCCTTGCTGTCGATCAGCTGAGACAGGAAGGGGATTTCACTCTTGCCAAACTCGCACTTGGAGAGGTTGAGCTTCAAGCCGAAGGCTCTCAAGCGCTCGAGAACAATGCGGAGGTGTCTCTCGTGCTCCTCGGGGCTTGACGAGGCGATGAGGATGTCATCGAGGTAGCAGAAGACAAAATCCAACCCTTCGAGTACCCTGCGCATGTAGCGCATCAAGGACTGGCCTGCATTCCGCAAGCCAAAGGCCATAAAAAGATACTCGAACAACCCGAACGGGGTGATCACCGCAGTCTTGGGGACATCCTCGGGGGCGACTGGGATTTGGTGGTACGCGCTATGCAGGTCGAGCTTCGAGAAAACCGTCTTCCCGTGGAGATGGATCGAAAAGTCGTGGATGTGCGGGATTGAAAACCTGTCGGGCAAGGTAACCGCGTTGAGGCGACGGTAATCGCCGCACGATCGCCAACCGCCGTCCTTCTTTCTTACCATGTGAAGTGGGGAGGCCCAGGGGCTTTTCGATCGACGGCAAATGCCCTGCTTGACCAAACTCTCGAACTCAGCCAGCGCGATCTTATAACGCTCGGGATCCAGGCGCCTGGCTCGCTCGGCGACCGGGGGGCCGTGGGTCTCGATGTGGTGAAAGACGTCGTGGAGGGTAATGGGTTCAGCTGGCTTCGAACCTGCCACTTCGGGGAATTCCGTGATGATTTTGGCAAACCTGCAGTCCCGGTCAAGGACACTAACGGAGAAAGCGCTCGACGCTTTAAAATAACCCTTGGCTGATGAACCAGTAACGGGCTCAATCAACCTCCGGTGCCGGACGTCGACCAGGAGACCGTAGTGGTTGAGCAGATCTGCTCCGATAATGGGGCAGGGCACTGCGGCAACGCAAAACTCCGAAGCGATGGGTCGCTTGAGTTGAAGGTCAAGCGTGAGGTTCCTGTGTCCGAAAGTCTCGATAGGGGTGTTGTTGGCTGCGAAAAGCCTGAGACTCGCAGGTTTAGCGCGCGCGTTCCTGTTGGGAATAAGTGAAATTTCTGCGCCGGTGTCGACGAGAAAACCGAGCCCCGACGCGCGGTCATGAATATGGAAGCGTGTAGAAAGATCGTCTCCACCCACTGCTTCCACGTGGGGAGGAGAGATTAGTTTTCCTGTCTCCAGGAACACGGCTGAATGCATCTACGAGCATCGCGGCCGTACTTTCGATGAATACGGCATAACCCGGAGGCAGGGGCGGCGTTGTCAGGCTGTTGCCCTTGGCCGTTGCCCTGGGGGTAACGGGGACGTGAACGGGACCGACCGCGATTGTCGCGATTGATGCGCGTCTTCAGGGCGGCGAGCTAGGCTGTGAGCTTCGCAATCTGGTCCTCCAGCTTCGAGGTATGCGAGTTGCCGACGGCGGCATTGTCGTGCACGCCCACAGCGGGGGGTGCGACCCACGTGGAGGTCAACGGGACCACCGGATGCGAGGAGCCGACGGTGGACACGACTGCGGAGCCGTACTCTGTGGCTTCCACGAACGCGTCAGCCATATCCCCCAGCGTGGCGAGGTCCGTGACGCGTGATGCAGCGAGGGGGCCGCGGCAGGCCCCAGGGAGGTTCTCGAAGAAAATGGTGCGGATGATGTCGTCTCCGGCGCTCGTGTCCAGCTGACGCAACCTCGAGATCATCAGCGACGGCTTGCCCTGCATAGAAACCCGGCCTTTGATCAAGTCGCGCAGACGCGCCTCCGGGGACGCGCCGTAGGCCGAGAGCAAAACCGCCTTGACCTGCTCGAAAAGGTCCGGGGGACGGGGGACAACCTCGAGGAGGGGCAATACATGGCCCAGTGCCTCGGCGTCGAGCATCTGGCCGATGAAGTCTGCCTTGGTAGCAGAATTCACGATGCCGGAATTGCGGAACGTAATCTCCGCCTGACCCAACCAAACCCTGGGGTTGTCGCGCAAGAACGGTGGGATCTTAGGCTGGCGATAGAGCGCGTTGATGGTGGACTGCGTAGCGACCGTCGGGGTGTTTGTGGTGGTCGTCGACCCTGCGCTCGCAACCGGCTGAGCTTGCCGCAAGCTCTCAACCAGGGCCTCGGTGGCCTGCAGCCTTTGCCGCATTTCAGCCATCTCGCGCGTGTGTTGGTCGTCTCCGTCGAGAGACATGGCGAAACAAAAATCCTACCGAAGGGGGTGGTCCGGGGATTCAGAGAGTGGACCCACGAGCTAAAACGCCGATGCGTGTGCGTGGCTCACAAGGCCCTAATACAAAAAAACTAACTTTTGTCCAGCACACGCCGCCGCGTACGCGAGTAAATTTAAATCCGGTGAGAAAGTCGCGTGATAAATCGGCTCTTGACTTGCCGATTCTAGCCTCGCTCAGAGAGAGTTTACGACTCTCCCGCTCCTTGCTTTGTTCGGCTGTGGCTACCGGCGCGAACGAGTTGAGAGATTTTTTATCGACTTCCAGTCGATTTGGGGTCACCAGTGTAGCGATTGGGTGTCCAGGTTGGACGGCAGGGCTACTCCTGCCTAGCGTGGTCTTCAGGAAGTCGAAAGGAATACACACCAGGTAAGTATTTGAAAGTGAAATCTTTATTTGTGGCTTGAGGTACAAGCGAGATGCAAGGAGCATCCGATTAGCTCGATGGACAGAGCGGAACTGACTGGCGCAGCAGTCGAGCGGGATCGTGCGCGCGAGTGCGGTTTGCGCGTGTCGGGAGAGCAGATCCCTACAGAGTTTCCGACAAATATTTTTGTCAAAAAAATTTACGACTGTCTTAAACTACATTTTCGACATGTCAAAAATGTCATTTAATACAACCTTTTTTCGACATGCCCAACACTGGTTATAACTCGTGTACATGTGAGTCTTATAACTGCGCATAGACGCACAAGCGCTTATAACTTTATCTCTGTCCTGGCCTTTTATCTCTGTCCCGGCCTCTATTCATGTGCTCAGTGCTCACCTTTATAACCTTGCACAGACGCACAAGCGTCTATAACTTTATCTCTGTCCTGGCCTTTACTCTTGAGTGTCGGCCATCGGGCGTCGGCTTTATACATCTCTACCACTAACGTTGTATTTATTATTAAACTGGTACTAACTACGATTTGTTTTGATATTTCAAGAAATTCTTTTTATAATTTCATTCAAATTAAAAAAAAAAAAATGCAAAAGAATGTTTTTGTAGTGAAAACAAACATTAATTACTTTGTTTTGCTTTAATAATAAAAATCTAAATTGTAAAATATATTATATACTTCAACTGAGGATAAGATTATTAAGATGGCACGACCAGTTCATCCAAGTCAATTAAAATTGGCTGAAAAACTTATGATCCTAAATGACAGAGGAATTGGTATGCTTACTCGTATTTATAATATCAAAAAGGCTTGTGGTGATGCAAAATCAAAGCCTGGATTTCTCTCGGATAAAACACTAGAATCTTCTATTAAGATTATTGTTAGAAAGTTTCCCAACATTGATGTTAAGTGCCTTCAAACTATTACCAATCTAAGAAATGAAATTATCAAATCTTTGTCTCTCTACTATTATACATTTGTAGATTTATTGGACTTCAAAGATAATGTTTGTGAACTTTTGACCACCGTAGATGCTTGTAATGTGCATATGGATATAGCTGTCAACTTTGATCTTACAAAGAATTACTTGGATTTGGTTACTACTTACATTAGTCTTATGATTCTTTTGTCTAGAGTTGAAGATCGTAAAGCTGTTCTTGGATTATTTAATGCGGCACATGAAATGGTGCATGGTCAATCTGACAGTAGTTTTCCCCGATTAGGACAGATGATTATTGATTATGATATACCCCTGAAAAAACTATCTGAAGAATTTGTACCACATGCTAAGCTTTTAAAAAGTGCTTTAATTTCGTTGTGGCCAATTTTTCCTGGTCGAAACTCTTCTGCTGATGTTTGGCGGACTGACCAAAAGCTTAGTTTAATTGGTAGTCCAGGTCAAATTTTAAAAGCAGCCTCAACAGATATTATGTCAGTTGAAACACTGAGCTTAGACAAAATTGAAAAGTGGATTATTCTAGGTTTTACTTTATGCAGTAATGTCCTTAACCAAGAGCAACCAAATAAATTATGGACAATTGCATTAGAGTCTGGATGGATTTTAGCACTTTTTAGAGATGAAGTTATTTATTTGCATCAATATATTCAATCTTATTTTGAAACTATCAAAGGCTTTGGAAAAAAGGTATCTGAAGTAAAAGAATGTTATAATCAAGCCACTCAAAAAGCTGCTTACAAACATAGGGAAAGAAGAAAGTTTCTAAGAACTGCTTTAAAAGAATTAGGATTAATTTTGACAGATCAACCAGGACTTCTTGGCCCTAAAATACTTCTTGTACTCATGGGCTTATCTCATGCTCGAGATGAAGTTCTTTGGCTTTTAAGGCATGGAGATAATCCTCCTACTCAAGGCAAATCCAAAGGACGAGGAGGAGAAGATTTGGTAGATAGACAATTGCCAGAGTTACTGTTTCACTGTGAAGAATTAAGAGCTTTAGTGCGAAAATATTCCCAGGTTTGTCAAAACTTCAGTTTAGTAAATTCATAATTTTATATTTTTACTTTTTAATAAATTATAAAAGTTGAACTAGTTCAAAATGCAAGTATAAATTTGTAGTTGGTATTAGTCTAAAATTTATAATATTAATTACAATGAAATTGAAAAAAAATTCCTACAAAGAAAACTAATTGAATTGAATTGAATTTGTTTATGCTAATCTATAAGTATATAAACTTGCACCAATAGAGTTAAGCTTTGTTGTAAGATAACTTTAACCAAACAAAGGTATTAAAGAAGTCTTGTCATTTATTTTTTTACTGGTATGTAGGTTCATGAGTGAGTCTGATAAGAAAATCAAGAAAGATTGGAATGTTCTATAATAGTTACGTTTGTTACCTACATTAAGCTTTCTTACTGAGCATAAAATCTTATTTTAATACATAGCACTAAATGTAAAGTGCTAAATATTAAAATAACAATTGGTTATTATTGGTAGTTACAAAAATTAAAGTGGTAGTTACAGTACTAATTCTTGGTTCTTAAAAAAATTTTTTTAGAACAAGAATGGGGAAGATAAGATGACGACTTTAAAGTAATATTTTTTTCTTAAAGTTCTCGATTTTTAATTAATTTTAAATTTAATTTTTTGATCAAAATTACTGGAAATTTAGTTTTTTGAATTTTAGTAATTTTTATTTTATTTTATTTTTATTTAAATATACGGGTACAAGACCCATTACAAAATTTCTCTCTGGGAGAATAATAGTAACAGTAGGTATCTATAAAATAAATATTATAATGTTAATTATAATAAACTTAAATTAAACGATAAAAACGATAAAATATAATTGTATAACAGTAGTATGAACAGTGTAAACTTAAATTACTAATTTTACAGTACTGCAAGTACCTATATGACAATAATAATTTGGTTAATTTAAATTGAATACAAATTTGTTTTAAGTAGAGTAATAAATATTCCTGATTCTATTTATGAAAATATTGGTATCTTGAATTTGTCTTAGACTATCATCAAGATGGTTCCACTTGTCTTTGATTCTAAACGATGAGCTGTGTTTTATTGTGTTTGACTTGGTGATTGAGTTTTCTAGGATGTAATTTGATCTTAGAGTATAATTACATGGTTTTAGAGTAAATACTGATGATTGAGAGAATTCTAGTATATTATTATGGATGTTGTTGTGAGCAAAGAGTAAGTCCTGGTAGTCATGCAGTGCTTTAATTTTTGGAAGGTTAAATTTCTTAGCAATATGTGAATAATCATGTGAATACGGATGCATCGGGGTTTTTGCTTTATAAGCGATGAATCTAAGAATTTTGTGTTGGACAGACTCAAGCCTATTAATTGCATTTGAATAAGTGGGCGACCAAATAACAGAGGCATAAAGTAAGAGTGGCAATACTAATGTTTTATATAGATGTACAATATTCCAAGGGTTTTTGAAGGATTTAGTGGCAAACTTTATGAACCCTAGTTTTCTTGATGCTTTAGTGATTGTTTGATCAATATGGTCTTCAAAGGTAAATTTATTATTGTAAATAACACCAAGATCTCTTACTATTGTCTGTCTTGCAATCGGATCATTTGTGATAGTATAATCAAAGTGACTCATGACATCATCAGTACTAATTTACATGGCTAGTATATATATATAATTCAAAAATTTCTAAGGGCAATAACTCCTTCAATTTTCATTTCTTTTCAAAAAGAAAAAATATGTGTCGATATTTTTCAATCTACTAATCAAAAATTTAGCCTAAAGTTGACTGAGTAATATCTCTCACTAGTTTTTCGTTTGGTAGAAAACCACCTTAACTAAAGTCCATACATAAAAAAGTATTACAGTGGAATATGATAATTTTTTTTTTTTTTTTTTTTTTTTTTAAATGAACTAATGAAAGAAGTGAAATCAAAAAATTTATTATGTAAAGTTAATTTTTAGGTTAAAAAAAAAAAAATGCTTAAAACTGATTATTTTGGTAGCAAGGTAGAAGTTTCTCTTCTTCTTACCAGGAGAGAACCAGACATTTGGGTCATGGATTTGGCTAAAACTTGTTATAGGAGCTCCAAATATAGCAAAAAGAAATCTCCAAGCGTCAGTTTCTCTGAATGGGCCTTTTAAAGTCATATGTTCCCTCTACACCCCATGTTAAAAAATCAGCATTTTATCAACATTTTTCAATAAAAAGTTGTTTTTGATCTGATTTTCAAAAAAATATTGCTCAGACCCTATTACATTTACAGAATTCCGGAACCTGGCATTTTTTCGTCTTTCTAAGTACTTTCTGGAAAAAATTATTTGAGAATTTTTTTTTATGTATTATACCATGTAAAATTGAGATATTTTTTGTCGTCATTTTTTCATTTTAAACATCTCAATTTTACATGGTCTAATACATAAAAAAAAAAAAATCTTCATTTGATCAAAATAATAAAACCTCCCAAAAAATCTTGCCAAGATAAACAATCTTGAAAGAGCTTTACTATAGTTTATTTTACAAAAAAAAAATAGTTACATTTAAAAGTTTTTATAAATGTTTTTCAATCTTATGATCCAAGATCAGATCGCGAAAAAAAAGATTTGCAATTTTTTATAGTACTAGATTTCCCTGTCTCGGCTTCACCCGAGATTTGTTTACCAGTTGAAGGGTGAGTTAAGATGATCGGTAAAGTAGGACCCGAGTACGGACCTCAAAGAAAGACTTCTGGGATTCTCCCAATGCTTAAATTTCTAATTAGCTTTTTATTAACAATGAAAATGATTTTTGTTAGCGAATATATTACTGAAACTATCCTCGGGACCATTAACTTTAGCTGTGCAAAATTTCGGAACAATCGGTTCAGTAGTTTTTGTGATTAGCGTCTACAAAAAATATGACTCTGCATTATAACAGTAGAGATAATATTTTTCTGCAACATTCTACGTAACTGCCTAACCAATTTAGACGTTCAATTATTAAAAGTTATGTAAAATTTTGCAGTAAAATTTTTTTTCTCAAATACTGCAAATCTCTTTTTTCAAGCTGTGATTTTAGATCAATAGATTGAAAAACCTTAAAGAAATAATTAAACGATACACTTCTTATTGTTAAATAAGTTACGAAAAAAACTTTCCCAAGCTCGTTTACCTAAGCAAGATTTTTGGGGGATATCAGTCATTTTTGTTAAAAAATTTTGACTTACATGGAGATGGTTTGACCTTTTGGACTTAGATTTTAATGAAACTTTGCACACAGCTTTTATTCATCATAAAAACAAGCCCTTCAGTGTTCTTTTTCTAGAATGGGCCTTTATTCACCTACTTCCTATATAACCCTGTGTAAAAAAGTAGACTGTTTCCAATGAAAAGCTGGTTTTGGCCTCGTTCTCAAAAAATTCTTACTTGGACCGTACTGCACTTAGAAATATCTGGAACCTAGCATTTTTTTCGTTCTAAGTACTTGAAAAAAATTATTAAAAAAATTTTTGAATGAATTCGTCCATGTATATTGTAACTCAAATCGACTAAAAATTTGCTTTAGAAACCATAATTTTTCATGGATGAAAGTATTCAAAATATTTTTTGAATAATTTCATCCATGAATAATCATTTGAATAATTTTTTTTCAAAAGTACTTAGAACGAAAAAAATGCTAGGTTCCAGATATTTCTAAGTGCAGTACGGTCCAAGTAAGAATTTTTTGAGAACGAGGCCAAAACCAGCTTTTCATTGGAAACAGTCTACTTTTTTACACAGGGTTATATGGGAAGTAGGTGAAAAAAGGCCCATTCTGGAAAAAGAGCACTGAAGGACTTGTTTTTATGGTAAATAAAAGCTGTGTGCAAAGTTTCATGAAAATCCAGGTCCCAAAGGACAGATCATCTCCTTATTAGTCAAGTTTCAAATCCTTCAGTACTATTGAACCATATATCGACCCCTCCAGAGTTGTTACTTGAGAAATCATTTCGAGAGCGTAATGGCCGCCTAGTGATCCTGGTCCTTCCGGATTTGTAACTTTCTAGAGAAATCAACTCAAAGGCCGCCTAGTAAAGCATAAGTTTTCAAACTAGGGCCAAAAAAGTATATATAATATTAAACTACATAAAAAACCAATATTAAAAATAGCTATTCAGTCAATTTTGAATGGACCGTACAGTTAAAAAAAAAAAAAAAAAAAGTTTTACACTGTAGGAAATTATGTAACATTTCTGACTCAAAATCAAAACATCAACGGTCCTCGAGACGAGACTACATCAGCGCAGGCACACAGCCACAGAAAACTTTGAGTTTTTGGCGAGTAGGGTTAATTTTGTTGCTGATAATAGAAATAAGTTTATGAAATTTAGCTTATTTCATCAAGTTGTTGTCCCATTTATTATATGAAATAACTAAGGCGAGAAGAATCAATATTATAAATACATATGAGGCGTCGGAAGTAAGGTAGACATCCAGGATTATTGGACAGATACCGTAAATGTCCACCAGAGTGGCGATCCCCCCCCCCCCCTTATTTATCATAAAATAACACTTTAGAACCCGAAAAAATATTCTAAATTTAGTTTAACCACTGAACTTTACTGTAGTATAAAGAAAATTTCGTTTATAACCTTAAAACTAGCTCAAAAATCACTTCCAAGTGAGCCCTTCAAACAGCTCCAAAAGTTGTTTGGCAGCCCCAGGAAAATCTCGAATTATCATCAAAAGATGCTTTTTTGTTTTATCGATTACAAATCGTAAAATTCATTGAAAAACTTAAAAACTTTTTTTTCTATCACTTAACACCTTTAAAAAAATATTTATATCAATTTTTACCATGAATTTATCTTTTTTCATTATTTATTGAGGGGGTGCCGCTCAGGGGGACAATTGAGACTACTTGTCCCCATGTTGGCTACCGGACAAGCTCAAGTTTAACGTTTGTCTCCTAGATGGCACCTTTTTTATTTACTGTTTTTTCGTGTTTACCTTGTTAATTTAACCGGTGTTTACGCATAAAAATGTTTGAATATCATCTTCACACAGTTTAAAAAAAGTTTGGTGAGTTTAAATGTGCAGAATGTTTATATTTAAGCTTTCAAAGTTAACATAATTTTTACGAAAAACCACTCGACGGCCGGGCCGGCGAAGATAACCTCAGTTGAGTTTTTCGTTCATGATCTTCTGCTGAGGAGCTGATGTTGAGTGTAGAATTTAGTGATATTGAACTAAAATCAAATGATTTTAATCATCCACAGCGGTAAACAAGAGATTTTGATCAATTTTCAATCAAAGTTAGTGAGTTTAATATGAAAAATATGCGTAAAATGCGAAATTTAAGGGTGCCATTCTGGGGGACGGTTTGGGGGGTCATTTCTAAAAATTCTTTTTTGGGGGGAGCCAACTTCGTGGACATGACTTTTGTTTTAGTTTATAGTTAATTAAATAGTTTTTTAATGAATAATTTATAAAAAAAATGATTGAACACTATTCCTGACTTATTTTGTGAGCATCCTGTGAAAATATTATCGATTTTCATGCAGTATTACTGTAATAGCCTAGCGTAAACCAAAAATCCCTCCTTGAAAAGTATCCAATAATCCCGGACATTTACCTTACAGTACTTATCAAAATAACTTTATAAAAAATAGTAATTATACGTTTCTATCTCCAAAAACAGACATTTGTGATTATAGTGCGACGTGTACAGCAAAGCTTTCTATCGACTCAAACGATTGTTGTAAATCTGCTTACAACGAGCTTCTGAAAAAAGTTCACGAGTATATTGAGCTTAGGAAAAAGTATGTTTTTGATAAAAATGACAAAAATTTCACATTAGTGAAATGATAAAAATGATACATTAGTGCTAGAGTTCGTTTATGCTCAATATTTGGCTTTGCCAAAGCTTAATGTAAATTCTACTTATTACCAGCGAATATTGAATTTATATGTTTTTAATATTCATTGTTTTAACGATGGTGACAGTAAAATATTAACTTTTTTAGAGTGTGACGCATAAAAAGACTCGAGGCTGTTTTAAAGTTAAAATGGCGGAAGCATAAAATAATGTTTTCCTGAAACAAAATTAAAAACTGTAATTTTGATTTAGAAATCTTCTCAGATGCCTCCTTAACAGGTTGGGGAGCTGTTTGTGATTCTCACAAAGCTCAAGAACTTTAGGTTTTTTCTGAGGATCGATGCCACATTAACTATCTTGAGATACTCACAGCCTTTCTTGGCTTCGAAATGTTGGCACTTTGTCAAAGGTACAAATTTTAATCAGGATAGATAATGTAACAGCTATTGCATATACATGTAAATAAAATGGGAGGCACTAAATATAGAAACCTCCACGAATTAACTAAACATCTCTGGAAATGGTGTATTGAGAGGGATGTATGGGTTTATGCTGAATATAATGCATCTATGGAGAATCCAGCCGATAAGGGTTCTTGTATAACCAATATGAATATAGAGTGGGAGCTTTCTCCTGATACTTTGAATCTTATTTGTCAAAAATTTATAGACCTTTTTGCTTCAAGGACAAATAGAAAATGTGATCTGCTTGGGACAGAGATCCTAAAGTTTTATTGATTAACTCTATGAATTTTAATTGGAATGATTATTTTTGGTATTTTTTTCCTCCTTTTTCTCAAAATTCTTGAGGAAATTTGTGAAGAGAAATCAAAGGGAATAATAGTTGTGCCTTATTGGACTGCCAGCCTTGGTTCTCATCCTTTTTAGAATTATTAACAACTGATTTGGTATTTTTAAATCCATCTGATGCATTTCTATTTTCTCTTTGCAGGCAACAGATTCAATTGATTAATACATATTAATTGATTTTAGAATTCTTGGTTTATGAATTTTTATACTTTAAATGATTTTTTTTTTGATATTTTTTTTTAATAGTATAAATTTATTAGTGACACCGTCGTTCATGTCAAACTGAACTTAACTTTTATCGTGAATTTTTGCTAAAAATATTGATTAATAATAAAAAATTTATGACAATCACAGATTATTTAAACCAATTGTGTATTGTCACACATCAATTTTTCGGTTTTTCGTGATTTTCTCAATATTTTATTCAAGTAGTTATATACATATATATTTTATTTTTTCAAAAAATGCCAGATTTGTCGAAAAAAAAGAGCCCAACCAGAATTTTCTATCAATATTTCGACAAGATAAAGCCTCATATCTGTAAAAAAAGTTTTTGCTTATTTTGTTAATAACTTAAAAACTATTCAATATTTTTTAACCAAAAAAAAATCCACTTATTTTACACACAAAATGCCAAACTTTTTCCGATTTTTAATTAATTTAAACAATTTTTGTGATCAGGAAAAATCAAAATCAAAAAAAGTGGTTTTTTGCATTTTTCTCGGAAATTTTGAGGTTATGTAAAAAAAGTGTCACAACAAAAGTTTTAGATTTTTTCATTATATACAACTTTTACGCTTACACTTTTTCGATAAAACTCATAGTCTTTTCACAAAACGCAAAAAACCAAAACTCACTCTTAAAAAACCCACTCCTACTGTCATTTCTAAATTTAAATACTTGAAATTATTTTTCCTCCTTCTAACCTCAAAATCGGACCTTCACCCCTTGTTTTCGGTATCTCTGGAGGAAAAATGTTTTTCAAAACATGGTCGAGAAGGGTTCTTTGGCCACCTCGTTGCACCCCTCGCCTTCGGCTCGAGTCACAAACCCCTCGGAGGCCAAATAAACCCTTCCCCGACCTGTTATGAAAAATACTATTTCCGTCAAATAATATCACATAAACTATCGTTTCTCATAGTCAGTTAGTAAGAAACAATTGTCTTCATTTTTTTATTTTTTAGCTGTATTGTTACTGTACTATCTCTTCCAGATCTTATTTTCTAAAGAATGACCGAAGAGCACTCCTGAAATCAGGGAAAGACTTGTTAACAGTAAGTGAATCTGTTGCCTGCAAAGAGAAAATAGAAATGCATAAGATGGATTTAAAAATACCAAATCAGTTGTTAATAATTCTAAAAAGGATGAGAACCAAGGCTGGCCAGTCCAATAAGGCACAACTATTATTCCCTTTGATTTCTCTTCACAAATTTCCTCAAGAATTCTGAGAAAAAGGAGGAAAAAAATACCAAAAATAATCATTCCAATTAAAATTCATAGAGTTAATCAATAAAACTTTAGGATCTCTGTCCCAAGCAGATCACATTTTCTATTTGTCCTTGAAGCAAAAAGGTCTATAAATTTTTGACAAATAAGTTTCAAAGTATCAGGAGAAAGCTTTCACTCTATATTCATATTGGTTATACAAGAACCCTTATCGGCTGGATTCTCCATAGATGCATTATATTCAGCATAAACCCATACATCCCTCTCAATACACCATTTCCAGAGATGTTTAGTTAATTCGTGGAGGTTTCTATATTTAGTGCCTCCCATTTTATTTACATGTATATGCAATAGCTGTTACATTATCTATCCTGATTAAAATTTGTACCTTTGACAAAGTGCCAACATTTCGAAGCCAAGAAAGGCTGTGAGTATCTCAAGATAGTTAATGTGGCATCGATCCTCAGAAAAAACCTAAAGTTCTTGAGCTTTGTGAGAATCACAAACAGCTCCCCAACCTGTTAAGGAGGCATCTGAGAAGATTTCTAAATCAAAATTACAGTTTTTAATTTTGTTTCAGGAAAACATTATTTTATGCTTCCGCCATTTTAACTTTAAAACAGCCTCGAGTCTTTTTATGCGTCACACTCTAAAAAAGTTAATATTTTATTGTCACCATCGTTAAAACAATGAATATTAAAAACATATAAATTCAATATTCGCTGGTAATAAGTAGAATTTACATTAAGCTTTGGCAAAGCCAAATATTGAGCATAAACGAACTCTAGCACTAATGTATCATTTTTATCATTTCACTAATGTGAAATTTTTGTCATTTTTATCAAAAACATACTTTTTCCTAAGCTCAATATACTCGTGAACTTTTTTCAGAAGCTCGTTGTAAGCAGATTTACAACAATCGTTTGAGTCGATAGAAAGCTTTGCTGTACACGTCGCACTATAATCACAAATGTCTGTTTTTGGAGATAGAAACGTATAATTACTATTTTTTATAAAGTTATTTTGATAAGTACTGTAAGGTAAATGTCCGGGATTATTGGATACTTTTCAAGGAGGGATTTTTGGTTTACGCTAGGCTATTACAGTAATACTGCATGAAAATCGATAATATTTTCACAGGATGCTCACAAAATAAGTCAGGAATAGTGTTCAATCATTTTTTTTATAAATTATTCATTAAAAAACTATTTAATTAACTATAAACTAAAACAAAAGTCATGTCCACGAAGTTGGCTCCCCCCAAAAAAGAATTTTTAGAAATGACCCCCCCAAACCGTCCCCCAGAATGGCACCCTTAAATTTCGCATTTTACGCATATTTTTCATATTAAACTCACTAACTTTGATTGAAAATTGATCAAAATCTCTTGTTTACCGCTGTGGATGATTAAAATCATTTGATTTTAGTTCAATATCACTAAATTCTACACTCAACATCAGCTCCTCAGCAGAAGATCATGAACGAAAAACTCAACTGAGGTTATCTTCGCCGGCCCGGCCGTCGAGTGGTTTTTCGTAAAAATTATGTTAACTTTGAAAGCTTAAATATAAACATTCTGCACATTTAAACTCACCAAACTTTTTTTAAACTGTGTGAAGATGATATTCAAACATTTTTATGCGTAAACACCGGTTAAATTAACAAGGTAAACACGAAAAAACAGTAAATAAAAAAGGTGCCATCTAGGAGACAAACGTTAAACTTGAGCTTGTCCGGTAGCCAACATGGGGACAAGTAGTCTCAATTGTCCCCCTGAGCGGCACCCCCTCAATAAATAATGAAAAAAGATAAATTCATGGTAAAAATTGATATAAATATTTTTTTAAAGGTGTTAAGTGATAGAAAAAAAAGTTTTTAAGTTTTTCAATGAATTTTACGATTTGTAATCGATAAAACAAAAAAGCATCTTTTGATGATAATTCGAGATTTTCCTGGGGCTGCCAAACAACTTTTGGAGCTGTTTGAAGGGCTCACTTGGAAGTGATTTTTGAGCTAGTTTTAAGGTTATAAACGAAATTTTCTTTATACTACAGTAAAGTTCAGTGGTTAAACTAAATTTAGAATATTTTTTCGGGTTCTAAAGTGTTATTTTATGATAAATAAGGGGGGGGGGGGATCGCCACTCTGGTGGACATTTACGGTATCTGTCCAATAATCCTGGACGTCTACCTTACTTCCGACGCCTCATATGTATTTATAATATTGATCCTTCTCGCCTTAGTTATTTCATATAATAAATGGGACAACAACTTGATGAAATAAGCTAAATTTCATAAACTTATTTCTATTATCAGCAACAAAATTAACCCTAGTCGCCAAAAACTCAAAGTTTTCTGTGGCTGTTTGCCTGCGCTGATGTAGTCTCGTCTCGAGGACCGTTGATGTTTTGATTTTGAGTCAGAAATGTTACATAATTTCCTACAGTGTAAAACTTATTTTTTTTTTTTTTAACTGTACGGTCCATTCAAAATTGACTGAATAGCTATTTTTAATATTGGTTTTTTATGTAGTTTAATATTATATATACTTTTTTGGCCCTAGTTTGAAAACTTATGATTTACTAGGCGGCCTTTGAGTTGATTTCTCTAGAAAGTTACAAATCCAAAAGGACCAGGATCACTAGGCGGCCATTACGCTCTCGAAATGATTTCTCAAGTAACAACTCTGGAGGGGTCGATATACAGGGTGATCGAAAAAGGTTCGATAGCAAATAACTCGAAAAATATGCATTTTTTGTACAGCATATGCATTGGGAAAGTTTCTTGAAAGAAAATTTTCTACCTGATGGGCCCAAAAATTTTAGGCCCGGGGCCTTATTTTAGGCCCTACGGACTCTAAGTCTGGTTTTTTAAATAGAAACCCCTATTATTGACCCCGGATTCAGAAAGAGCGGAAAATTTTACGATTTTAAGGTATTTTTTGAAAATTTTCTTCGGGCCCTATGAGGCCCTGCAGAGCTTACAAGGCTTTCATAAGGCCCATTTCTTTTAAACGCAAATTAATTCGGAAATAACGCATTTTTTGTATTGCTTATGCATCAGGAAAGTTTCTTAGTTTGAAATTTTCAACATAATGGGCCTAAAAAAATTGGGCCCAGGGCCTTATTTTTGGCCCTATGGACCCTAAGTCTGGTTTTTTAAATAGGAATCTCTATTTTTGACCCCGGATTCTGAAAGAGCAGAAAATTTTACGATTTTTAGGTATTTTTTGAAAAAAAATTTCGGGCCCTATGAGGCCCTGCAGAGCTTACAAGGCTCTCATAAGGCCCATTTCTTTTAAACGTGAATTAAGTCGGAAATAACGCATTTTTTGTATTGCACATGCATCGAAAAAGTTTCTTAATTTGAAATTTTCAATATAATCGGCCCAAAAAAAACTGGGCCCTAAGTCTGTTTTTTTAAATGGGAACCCCTACTTTTGACCCCGGATTCGGAAAGAGAGGAAAATTTTACGATTTTTGGGTGTTTTTTGAAAATTTTTTGGGCCTTACTGTGGGACTTGGAGGGCCTTTTTCCATTAAGCCTCTTTTATCTCCGAGAATACGCAATTTTCGTACAGCATATGTCAGGGAAAAGTTTCTTGGGTTTGAAAAGATAGCTGAAATTTCACCGAAGGCCTCAGATTGGGCCTTACTCCGGCACTGTAAGTATTGATTTTTAAAAAATGGGAATTTCTACGTTATAATTTAATTACAAAAAAATAAAATTAGTTTTTAAAGGTAGTTGTAAACGTAATTTGACCTGTTTCTTGAAAAATATTGTTTAATTCTAATAAAAAGATTTATACCCTTCAGGCATATAATCGGTGCGTTTTCATAGCCCAAACCCAGTCGATAACTAGGTCGTTTTCATAGCTCACGACTGTTGTACCGGCGAGCAGTAGAGAAACGCCTGTTTCTTTACTGCTCGCACAGAAACGCTACCCAATTATGCACTGGACAACGTACAACACGTGTGATTCAGCCGGTAAAGATGGCTCGAGCCGACGCCATCTTGAGGGTTATGTTATGCTAGTTGGGTTAGTACATACTTCTGCAGTCTGCTGTGCGCGTATTGATAGACTTGAAGAATCAACTTACAACTACATTGAATTAATATACACGGCAATTCAAAAACTACTTTTAAAAAATAATCATCATTATTTATTATTATTATTATTATTATTATTATTATTATTATTATTATTTTTTGTTGTTTAAAAGTTTCATAAAATCATGAAGTGTTGATCTTAATAGATGATCAAGATGATCAAGTGATTTTTACAAATAGTTTTTTAAATCAATTATTTTACAATCAAAAAGTTTTTCACTATAATTTTTGATAAATCATCTGTGTTGTGTTATTGTGTATCTTTGAGTGAATTGTGTCTAGTTTGGGTGATATAGGTTATATTGATTAAGAATTGATTCCAAAACAATTTAACTTAATCAAAGCGGTTTTTACCAATGCTTATTAAATACAGTTAAATTGTAGTTATAATAAATAAAAATTTGATTATCAAATTATTAAAAAGGTGTTGCTATAAATTTAATATTGTCTTTTTTTTTTTAACTAAAAAATTACCATTCTATTGAATCAGTTTTACTAAACAACATATAAGAGAGTCATGCTGATAATTTTTTTTCCCAAGAATATTGACATTTTAGCAAAGTCAATTATTTACACAGCTTTAAAATACAATATTAGTCGGATTAACCTGACTACTTATTTCGTTTAACTATAAATGTATAATTTGATATCAAAAATTTTTATACTTTTCTTATTACAATAAAATTAAGTTTTTTTTAGAAAAAAAAATTTCTTTTAATCACTAAAAAATACATTGTTTTGTTTTAAAAAAAAAGTTTTTTAAGTATTTTTTTTCAGTCGGGCTCCGCCCCCCCGAACCCCCCTGGCGGGGGCTTCGCCCCCTGCACCCCCACCAGGGGCTGCCGCCCCTGGACCCTGCAATAGTGTCCTTTTCCAACCAGTAAATTTTTTGTTTTTGTACAAAAGTTCAAATCTTTTTTTTTTTTTTTTTTTTTTAATATTATTGTAAATTATTATAAATATTATTATTAAAAAATTTTTGACCCTGGACATTGCTACGATCTTCTTACCCAGCTTTCATTAATTAATCGTATGTACAAATATATTTTTTACATTTTCAAGTTTTAACAATTATATAATTAACACAATTTGCTTTTTTATTTACGGTTTTTCTTTCTATCTTGATGTCAGCTGGTTGGTGCCGATTATATGCCTTCAGGGTATAAAATTACGTACGTACTTCAGGGGACTAACTGCCATGTTCGCTTGGGTCGAATGATTTTTCGGAAACATCATCCGACCCAAAGAAACACGGCATAGTCCCCTTCAGTACGTAAATAACTATTAATTCATGTCAAAAGTTGAATTTATCTATAATGTGTCAAGATTATTTTACAAAAAATCAAAACATAATTCCTTAATTATTATTATTTTTTTTTTTAAATTGACCTCTTTTTATTGCATTTGTTGGTATCATTTTTAAAGTAAATGTTCAAATTGAAGACCTTCTACCTCTTGGCAATAAGCAATACGATGATAAAAATTATCTACAGGTTTTCTGATCATTTCTTCATCTATTAGAGGTGCCTGTTCAATTATCCGGTCTCGTAGTTGGTCCAACGTTTGTACGGGTGTTTCATAAACCGTACTTTTGAGATAGCCCCATAAGAAAAAATCTAACGGCATAAGGTCGGGGGACCGTGGTGGCCATGCTATCTCTCCCTCACGACCGATCCAACTATGCGGAAAAATTTGATCCAAGTACTCGCGCACTGCAACTCCGAAATGAGGTGGTGCACCGTCCTGTTGAATCCAGGTATTCATAAAATTATCACCGGCTATTTGTTGAATCGCTGGGACTATCTTATTCTCAAGCATTTCTCTGTATTTTACAGCAGTCAAATTTCCATCAATTATGAATGGACCAATGATTCTGTTATTTAAAATACCAGCTCATAGATTCAATTTTGAGGATATTGAGTATGGTTTTCCAACATTTCATGTGGATTTCTATCAGACCAATAACGCCAATTTTCAGTATTTACTTTTACATGTAATGTGAAAGTAGCTTCATCAGTGAAGACTATGTTTTGTAGAAAATGATGATCTTGATCTATTCGCTGCATCATCATTTCACAAAATTCTACACGTTGGGCAGGATCATTTAGCATAAGTTCTTGCACTAGATGAGCTTTACAGGGATGGAATATAAGGACTTTTTTCAATATTTTATGAACCGATGCATATCCAATGTTATTTATAAGAGAGGCACGGCGTATTGACAAACGAGGATTTTCTACGAAATCTACAGCAACCTGAAATTGATGATCATCGTCGGTAGCTGATCGGCGTCTACCAGGAATAGGTCTGTTCTTAACCGATCTCGTTTGTTCGAAACGTTTAATCGTTCGACTGATCGTTGACTTTGAAACTGGAGTCATATTGAGCCTGTGACTCTCATTGAACAAAGCTCTTATTTCATTTTGAGAACTGACTCTATCACCCGAGCCACGCAACATTAAAATAGTTATTCTCTCTTCTTCAGTAAGATTGACCATTGTTGATTTTTTATAGTAAGATTACTCAATAGACAATTTTTTACCTGCAATGAAGGGTCAAGGAAAAATAATTAACGATATTACATCATCTCATTTGATAGACGGTCACAAAAAATTAAAAAGATAAGTAAATATAAAATATTTAAAATAAAATAAATATAAAATAAATCAAAAATATTTTTTTACGATTAATAAAACTTAATAAAAAAACAAATCTTATCCAATAATATCCTAAATTTTTATTATTTGTACTTAATTAAAAAAAACTATTTTTTTACAGTATTCTAAAAAAATGTTCTAAAAAAATCTGAATTAATCTTGAAATTTTTTCAGAAGCGGGGGTTTGATAATTAATTATTACTCACACCACCCTACCAGTCAAAAGATAGCTATTATTTACAATCTAATTGACAGAGCCATACAATTATCAAACCCCCGCTTCCATAACGATAACCTAACTAAAACCAAAGACATTCTAATAACTAACGGCTACTTAATTAAATTTATCGATAAATACACAAAAAGAAGACTCCATAAAATCGCGCAAGACATTTTTAATAAGAACAATAACATTAACAGTAATAACGAAAATACTAATAATAACACCGAAAATAACAAACCCTTTATCTGCCTTCCCTTCATAAAAAACCTTTCACACTCAATATCCAACAAATTACGCACATTTAAACTTAACATTATTCACAAAAACACCAACAAATTAAACTCCATTCTTAAACTTGGAAAAGACAAAATAAAAAAAGATTTTTGCGATAATATAGTTTATAAAATAAATTGCACCAATTGCAATAAATGTTATATCGGACAAACATCTAGAAAATTAAAAAGAAGAATATATGAACATGATTATGCAGTCAGGAAAGGAAATTTGAATAATGCCCTAGCCTGCCACGTCACTGATACTGAGCATGTTATTGACTTCAATAATGCTAAAATAATTGATAAGGATTCAAATAAATTTAGACGAACCTTCAGCGAAATGCTAAATATTCATTATTACGACAATACTTTGAATGTAATAACAGACACTGTCAAATTAAAAAATGACTTTAAGAAATGTATTAATTATATAAAAAAACACGTCATAAATACTTAATTATTGTTTGTAAAAACATTATTGCAAGAATGAACCACTTTTAGCTACGCAAAAAGATCATCACCCGCCCTACACCTTATACACGCCCCCTCCACTCTCCTACTCTCCCACCTTACAATCCTTTTCCTCACCAACCCCCACCTACCTCCCACCTCTTTGATTTTTGGTCCACTCGTACTACGTTTGGCTCATACTTGCACAAATGTTTGATGAGTGCAGATCGCCTTGGACCAACTCCTGTACCTAAAGGAAGTTTTAACTATTGTAAGTCGTTATACCTTTACGTTATACATTCTATTAATTAATTGTTTAAACTTAAATTGTTAAATTGTTAAATCTCAAATTATTTATATTTTTCAAAAAACTGTTTATACAATTTTTAACACTTAATCTATTCTAATTTGTATTAAAACTTTATATTTTATAATTTACAAAAATAATGTAGTAATTTATATAAAAAAATTTTTTGTGTTTTTTAAAAAACAGCCCTGATGATAGATGCTTAGACATCCGAAACGTCGGCAACCAATAAAAAAACGTGCTTGTTAAGGATAACTGTGTTGATTCATTTCACAATTTAAAAAAAATTAAGGTTACGTGTTTTTTCTTTTTTTAATTTTTATTTTTTAAACATTATTTGTTTAAACAAATTAGGAAAAAAAGTTATAATTTTTATAAACTAACAGTTGCATTCGATTCTTTGACAATAAATAAAACGAAAATCATCCATCCGATTTTTTGATCATACGCTTAGATCTTTTGCTACGAGCGCTCAAACATGTGAAAATCATGGTTTTATAGTGTGAGCTCTGACTCGCAAGAGTGGATCTTTGGTGCGGCGCGGCAGGGCTCACTATAAAACCATGATTTTCACGTGTTTGAGCGCTCGTAGCAAAAGATCTAAGCGTCTGATCAAAAAATCGTATAGATGATTGTCGTCTTATTTTTTGTCAAAGAATCGAATGAAACTATTAGTTTATAAAAATTATAACTTTTTTCCTAATTTGTTTAAACAAATAATGTTTAAACAATAAAAATTAAAAAAAAGAAAAAACAAGTAACCTTAATTTTTTTAAAATAAAGGTTTTCTGGTAATTAGTTTTTTAATATCTATTCTGGTTTTCCCTTGGTCCCAAATGGGTTAAGTTAGCGAATTGCAAAATTTCAAGATTAATTCAGATTTTTTTAGAACATTTTTTTAGAATACTGTAAAAAAATAGTTTTTACAAATAATAAAAATTTAGGATATTATTGGATAAGATTTGTTTTTTTATTAAGTTTTATTAATCGTAAAAAAATATTTTTGATTTATTGCAATTTTAACTTTTTATTAATGCCCCAACCGTGAAATTAATTCTTACCTAATTTAATTTAAAAATTTTGATACAAAATAACTATTAAACTATGAAAGCAATTTTAGCATTTTTATCACAGATAACTCTCAATAATACATTTTTTATCACTCAAGCAGAACTTTAATCACTAGAATAAATTAATAATAAGATAACATAATTTAGATTGCATGAAATGTACACTTTAAGTAAAACACGTGGACTTAATTAATTGGTAACAAAAAAAAACAATAAGAATTGAGTTAAGGTCCTGTCAGCGATAGAAAAATAGTCATGGTGTAGAGTAAAGGCCGTGCCATCGAAAACGATAGAAAAATAGTCATTGTAAAGTGTAAAGGCCACATCTTTGAGAACAAATCGAAGAATAATAGCCAACTTTCCAGAATGATGCAGGATGTTTTAATGCATGTTTTATTGAAGATTTTTTGATATTTATCGTTTGTTTTTATAAAAAATACTTTTTTTTTTTGTTTCTAAGAAGTAGAAGCTGGCAATTAATGAAAGAGTGATTCTTGAATATTTTGCTACTCTTGATAGCTTGAGTTTTTTATCCACCGTAACAACGACTGATAAATAGGAACTCATAAAAGCGCTAATTCCATTTAAATTCTTTTTTTAATTGACAAATAAATAATATTTTCCAAGAAACAGGTCAAATTACGTTGACAACTAACTTTGAAAACTAATTTTATTTTTTTGTAATTAAATTATAACGTAGAAATTTCCATTTTTTTAAAATCAATACTTACAGTGTCGCAGTAAGGCCCAATCTGAGGCCTTCGGTGAAATTTCAACTATCTTTTCTGACCCAAAAAACTTTTCCCTGACATGTGCTGTACAAAAATGGCGTATTCTCAGAGATGAAAGAGGCTAAATAGAAAAAGGCCCTACAAGTCCCACAGTAAGGCCCAAAAAATTTTCAAAAAACACCCAAAAATCGTAAAATTTTCCGCTCTTTCAGAATCCGGAGTCAAAAATAGGGGTTCCCATTTAAAAAACCAGACTTAGGGTCTGTAGGGCCCAAAATAAGGCCCCGGGCCCATTTTGTTGAAAATTCCAAACTAAAAAACTTTCCCGATACATGTGCAATACAAAAAATGCGTTATTTCCGACTTAATTTGCGTTTAAAAGAAATGGTCCTTATGAGAGCCTTGTAAGCTCTGCAGGGCCTCATAGGGCCCGAAATTTTTTTTCAAAAAATACCTAAAAATCGTAAAATTTTTTGCTCTTTCAGAATCCGGGGTCAAAAATAGGGGTTGCCATTTAAAAAACCAGAGTTAGGGTCCATAGGGCCCAAAATAAGGCCCCAGGTCCAATTTTTTTGGGCCCATTTTGTTGAAAATTTTACTTAGAAACTTTCGTGATGCATGTGCAATACAAAAAATGCGTTATTTCCGACTTCATTCGCGTTTAAAAGAAATGGGCCTTATGAGAGCCTTGTAAGCTCTGCAGGGCCTCATATGGCCCGAAAAAAATTTTCAAAAAATGCCTTTAAGTCGTAAAATTTTCCGCTCTTTCAGAATCCGGAGTCAAAAATGGGGGTTCCCATTTGTAAAACCAGACTTAGGGTCCGTAGGGCCCAAAATAAGGCCCCGGGCCCAAAGTTTTTGGGCCTATCAGGTAGAAAATTTTCTTTTAAGAATCTTTCCCCATGCATATGCTGTACAAAGAATGCATATTTTTCGAGTTATTTGTTATATCCAACCTTTTTCGATCACCCTGTATGGTTCAATAGTACTGAAGGATTTGAAACTTGACTAATAAGGAGATGATCTGTCCTTTGGGACCTGGATTTTCATGAAACTTTGCACACAGCTTTTATTTACCATAAAAATAAGTCCTTCAGTGTTCTTTTTCACGAATGGGCCTTTTTTCACCTACTTCCCATATAACCCTGTGTAAAAAAGTAGACTGTTTCCAATGAAAAGCTGGTTTTGGCCTCGTTCTCAAAAAATTCTTACTTGGACCGTACTGCACTTAGAAATATCTGGAATCTAGCATTTTTTTCGTTCTAAATACTTTTGAAAAAAAATTATTCAAATGATTATTCATGGATAAAATTATTCAAAAAACATTTTGAATACTTTCATCCACGAAAAACTATGGTTTCTAAAGCAAATTTTTAGTCGATTTGAGTTACAATATACATGGACGAAATCATTCAAAATTTTTTTTTTTTAATTTTTTTCAAGTACTTAGAAAAACAAAAAAAATCAAGGTCCCAGATATTTCTAAGAGCAATGCGATCCATTTAGGAATTATTTGAAAATGAGGCCAAAAACTTTTTATTGGAAACAGCCTATTTTTTAACACATGCTTATATAGGAAGTAGGTGAATAAAGGCCCATTCTGGAAAAAGAACACTGAAGGGCTTGTTTTTATGATGAATAAAAGCTGTGTGCAAAGTTTCATGAAAATCCAGGTCCCAAAGGTCAAACCATCGCCATGTAAGTCAAAATTTTTTAACAAAAATGACTGATATCCCCCAAAAATCTTGCTCAGGTAAATGAGCTTGGGAAAGTTTTTTTCGTAACTTATTTAACAATAAGAAGTGTATCGTTTAATTATTTCTTTAAGGTTTTTCAATCTATTGATCTAAAATCACAGCTTTAAAAAAGAGATTTGCAGTATTTGAGAAAAAAATTTTACTGCAAAATTTTACATAACTTTTAATAATTGAACGTCTAAATTGGTTAGGCAGTTACGTAGAATGTTGCAGAAAAATATTATCTCTTCTGTTATAATGCAGAGTCATATTTTTTGTAGACGCTAATCACAAAAACTACTGAACCGATTGTTCCGAAATTTTGCACAGCTAAAGTTAATGGTCCCGAGGATAGTTTCAGTAATATATTCGCTAACAAAAATCATTTTCATTGTTAATAAAAAGCTAATTAGAAATTTAAGCATTGGGAGAATCCCAGAAGTCTTTCTTTGAGGTCCGTACTCGGGTCCTACTTTACCGATCATCTTAACTCACCCTTCAACTGGTAAACAAATCTCGGGTGAAGCCGAGACAGGGAAATCTAGTACTATAAAAAATTGCAAATCTTTTTTTTCGCGATCTGATCTTGGATCATAAGATTGAAAAACATTTATAAAAACTTTTAAATGTTACTATTTTTTTTTTGTAAAATAAACTATAGTAAAGCTCTTTCAAGATTGTTTACCTTGGCAAGATTTTTTGGGAGGTTTTATTATTTTGATCAAATGAAAAATGTATGCATACAATTGAAAAAAAGACATCTTATAAAATTCAATTTTGATGAATTTCAAAAACAAAAAAATACGCATAGAAAAGATGCTTATAGTTAAAATTTGACACACCTTCCATTTTATTTGAAATAAAGTGATTGTAGGCGGGAAGTGGCCGATATCTAGGAATAAAAAATAATTTTTTTTTTCAAATCACGATTTCTCCATGGAAAGTAATCGTAAAGATACGAATGAAAAAAAATTGAAGGTTTTTTGCTAAACTTTTAGCCTATAAAAATTATGTTAGCCTATAAAAGTTTTGGAAGCTCTGTCATGAGCTTAAACATTCAGTTTTTTCTTCTTTTTGCATGTGTTAATTAAAAAATCAAAATTCACTGGAACTCGATTTTTTTCAAACTTAAATTTCTCCGCGTAAAAAAATTGTAGAGACAGGAGTTAAAAAAAATTGAAGCTCTTTTGTTGAAATTTAGGCCCTGATAAATTTTATCAGGCTTAAAAACTTTAAAAAGTTTTTCGTGAGCTTTAGTTTTTTTTACAAGTATTTTAGCAAAATACTTATAAAATCGACTTTTTAATTAATTTTTGAAAACCAATAAATTTGCGCCAAAAAGACACGTGTAAAAAGGAAAAATGAAGCTCTTTTATTGATCTTCAAGTCCATATAAACTATGGTAGCCTCAAAAAAGCCTGGAGGCCATATCACGGGCTTGATCATTCAGAATTTTTCGATAATTTTCAGTCTTTTTTATTTTTCATTATAAAGCAGCGTAAACAAGGGTTAAATCTTCACCCCAATTCAGAAACATGCTAACTCAAAAATCGTGCTTGAAACGTGCCAACTCATTACTGGTTCAGAAACATGCTAACTCAGATTAAGTTTGAAAAGTGCTGTCTCAAGCTGAATTCCAATTTTTTTTTTTTTTTTTAATTTTTACTAACATGAACATTGTAAAAGGAATTTAATATGAGAGCACTTTTTTAAGCGGAATCTAAGTCAGCGTGTTTCTAAACCGAATCTGAGTTAACTCAGATTGCTAATTAGCATGTGTCTGCATCGGCTCTGAGTTGGCATGTTTCTGAACCTGCTATAAGTTAGCACGTATCATGCGCGATTTCTGAGTAAGCATGTTCTTGAGTTGGGAATTTAAAAAATTAACCTACGTAAAGGGCTACTTACGTAAGGTAAAATTTTATTTTTCATAGCATTTTTTTGAAACATCGTATAAGAGGGTTTTTAGGGTGGCTGATTATGAATCTGATATTCATTTTCAAAATTGATCTATGCAAGGGCTACTTGCTGAAGGTTAAAATCTATTTTTCATAGTTTCTTTTTCAAACTTTGTTTACAGAGGTTTTTAAGGTTGCTGATTACTAATCTGACATTTATTTTTCAATTTGGTCTACTTATTCAAGGTAAAAATAAATTTTTACCTTGACAAATATTTCCTACATCCGTTTACATTAGTTATCAACATTTTTTCTACCTAGGTTCTCCGAATTAACCTACCCTGATTGATATTGAAGTTTACCTTATGACATCAGTTTCCAGCCATGTGCAGCCTCTTTACTTTGTTATTATTTTTATACTTCAATTTGTAACTTTAAACGTATGATGTTCTTATTTTTGTACCTACTTCCGTTTCTACGATTAGTTCAGTTTTTTCTTTTTTATCTTCCTAGACCTGTTTAAAGCCTTGGAACTAACATCATTTATACCGTTTGTTCTTACATAATAGATAAGCCACCCTCTACCTACAATTGTGCCTACCCTTCTGCCTACTATTGTGCATTTTTGAATACTTTCTCTTGTTCATAAAATTATTTATACCTTTAAACATACTCTTGTGGATACCCTTTTATGGTGTCTCCTGACTACTCTTAGGGTTATATTTGTTTCTAACACTGTGATAACCTTGTGACTTTGAACCCATCCCTGTAACAATAATCGTGCCTATCATGTCTTAGTTCTTACCATTGTAAAAATCTTTTTCGTTAATTAGCCTCCTACTCATGCACCTACTCTAGTTTCTATTATAGTATTTTTTAAATGCTTTTGGCCTCTGCTGTTACTTTACCTTTTAATTCCTTTTTTTAAGTACTACCGACTAACCCTGTCTACTCCTAGTTACTTTCTACATTACTATGGTTACAAAGCTGATAACATATATCAAAAATGGGGGGCGTGGGGGGGGCGGCTGATTAGAAAATTATAGGAAAAATTAAAACTCATTGAAATAAGCATATTTCGGTACACTTTTACGGTTAGTTAAGCACTTTGGGGGGCGGGCGGGTGTGGGAGAAGAAAAACAACTATATAGTATAGTTATATATATATATATATTTATATATACATATATAAATATAGGATCCTAAGGACCCTAGGGTCTAAAATAGTGATTTTTCAAATTAAATTCATATCTCAGAATCTATAAGGTCTAGAGACATGCGGTTTGTGTCAAATTAAAAAAAAAAATGTAGTCGCCTATATTTTTTAATATTATTTTTGGCGCCGTTTGAGACATTTTTAACCTTGAATTTGCGATTGAAAAAAAAGCTAAGACAAACACCTCGCTAGAAAAAAAAATGTGACGTATTATAGCAAAAATTTACTGCTCTGATTTTTAACAAAAGGAAATTTTTGGCGTAAACCGCATTTTTTTCGATTGGCGGACACTTTTCCCAATCCAGTTTTCCCAATCAGGTTTTTTCCAAATCTCACTTTTCCCAATAACACTTTTTCCCTATGAATTATTTTTCCAATATACATAATTCCCTAAGTAAGGTTTTCCCAAAAATTTATCTTTACAAGTGCGCATACAAAGTATATTTTATATAATGCGACCATATTTCGTAATGATTTTTTTTTTAAATTACTCAGGGGATCAGTGGCTACGCGTAGGTTATATGGTTTTAAAAAAATAATCATCCTGATATTGTTTTTCTCGTGATCGTCCTAACCTAAAATCGAAATTGAATGTATATAAAGCCCTGCAGGCTTTCACGGTAGTCGGTTAAAAAACCTACTCGCCGTCAAAGCCCGATTGGGCTTTAGGATATTTTTTTTATTTTCATTATATTTTTCTTTCAGAGTCTTTCAGACGAGTGCGAGAGATTTTCTTTCGCAAACATAATCGATCAGGCATTTCTGCCAATATTTCTGAATAGAAGAGTACAGAGTTCTATACAAAATTAGTTATCCATATTAAATTTTCAGTTACTATAAAATACCTGAAGGTACATCTTTTAATTCGGTATGTAGAATTCGAGCAGGTGGTGCTTCGGGGTGCTCTTCAGCGGCCCTTTTGATTCTACCCTGAAATTTGAAAGATCTTTTAATGTCAGCCATAATTAATTTTATCGAACCATTCGAAATGAATTTTTTCAAATTGATTTGGGAAATCGGTTTCCCAAAATGGATTTGGGATATCAATGTTTTGGGAAAACTAATTTTTGGAAAAAAGTTTTTGGGAAAAATTTTCATTGGGAAAAAACTGATTGGGAAAAGTGTCTACCCACCTTTTTTCCCCTCAACTGCGCATGTGCGGAGCAAAATAGTGATTTTTTAACTTTTATTAATATCTCATAACCTAAAATAGCTAGAAAAACGTGGTTTGTGGCAAAATTAAAAAAAAAAATGTAGTTCAATTTTTAATTTTGACTAAATATGCGCCCCCTAGGCGGCGCTTTATGTAAAAAATTTTGATAAATCGGTCAGAAAAGTGCCTTCCACCCTTTATAAACATCTGAAAAAATCAGAGCAGTAAATTTTTGTTATAATAAGTCACATTTTTTTTTCTAGCGAGGTGTTTGTCTTGGATCTTTTAACCGCAAATTTAATGTTAAAAAATTCGAAAAGTAGCCCTAACGGTTCAAATTTGGCGTCAAAAATAATATTAAAAAATATAGGTGAACTACTTTTTTTTTTTTTTTTTTTTTTTTAATTTGGCTGCAAACCTCATGTCTCTAGCCCTTATAGGTTCTGAGATATGAATTAAATTTGAAAAATCACTATTTTAGACCCTAGGATCCTTAGAGAGGGAATAGGGAGCTGTGGTTTGCGTTAAACATTTTATTTTCTTATGCCCTTTCGAATGATATATATTGTAATGATTTGCCGTGGGGGCCGATTCGACTATCTTACCCGGCTATACCCTTTTCTGCATAGCAAGACTTTATTTAATAAAATCTAACTAAAAAAAATAAATTTTCATGAATATTTCATTTAATTTCATTTTTGTGTATAAAAAAATAAAGTAAAAAAAAATTTATGTTTTTAACTTTTTACTTAAGTTTGATTTATTAAAAAAGCCCTTAAATATTACTATAAATCTTAATTTTAAATAAATAATGAATTTGATCAACGAATCATTTCATTTTTTAATTATAAAAGCTAGAGCAGTAAAAATGGAGATTAATGTCTACCATTTACATTGGCTCCCTAACCATATTTTTAATTGGTGCATTCGTAACGCGAGGTTGGCACTAAAAAAAATTCTTGGTTGACGGTCATGTTTCGAGTGCCAGTTTAAATCTCGGAACGATATCGTGTCCGGCTGGTGTACTTCAAAAATTAACATAAGTTGACAAAAACTATCACCAGGTTGCAATAATTTACTAAACCCACAAAAAATATATACGTTTTTATCAACATTTTTCTGCGTGAATATTGAAATTGAAGGCACTTTCCTGAATAACCGGATCAATTGTCTAGATATTGCTTAGAAAGAAGAAGACTGAATCAACTTAAAAATATGTTTAGATCCTTCCCCGACTGAGCTTTTGATTTTAATTGCGAATCAAGACTGCACATCAACTTTGAGTATAAATTCAAGAATAATTTTTAAGTTTTGGCAAGGATTTTAGTCAATACGTAGATTCTTAGTATTTTACTTGATGTGGTTAACCAACGAGAGCGGCATATATTACCTGAGTGACGTCTGGCTAAATGATTCCATAAAAAAATCTATGACGAAAGAATCTCGGCGAAAAAATCTACGAAACATAAATCTACGAACGAAATCTTCGAAACATGAGTCTATGAACGAAAAATCTACTACGAAAAAATTTACGAAACATAAATCTACGAACGAAAAAATCTTCGAAACATGAACATCTATGAACGAAAAATCTACGACGAAAAAATCTAGAATGGAAATGAAAAAATTTTACAAAAATTGTTAGCAAAAAAATCATACATTTTTAATAAATATTTCAAAAGAAAATTTTATTTTACCATCTGCATGATGTAGATCGCACTTCACCTGGACACTTACAAGGAGAGGTCACACCCTCCGGGTCACCGATCTTGACGAAACTTTGGGGATCGTTTTCTTATACCAAAAGATGAAGAAATCTACCAATCATCCCGTCTAATGGGCCTTTTATACCTAGTTCCTACATAGCTTATATCGTATTTTTAGCTCTTTTTGGGTTTTTTTGAGAATTTTCAAAAAATTCCTGTTCGTAGCCTATTGCACTTACAAAATTCTGCAACCCCGCATTTTTTTTGTTTTTTCATCTTCTTTTGAGAAAAAATATTTTTAAATCTAATTTTGAAGAAATAGTCCATGTAAAATTAAGGTAATCAAAAGCATTTTTTTACTGTTTTTTTGGTTTTATGAACTTAAACTGTAAGTCGTCAGCCTTATCAAAATTATGTCTAAAAATATTTTTTCTAAAAAATTCATAAAAAAATAAAGAAAATGCGGGGTTGCAGAATTCTGTAAGTGCAATAGGCTTTGAGCAGGAATTTTTTGAAAATTGGCACAAATAACCACAAAAGTCGCACTAAAGTGTTAAAAGTGTCAAAACAAGCTGATTTTCAAAAAATTCCTGCTCAAAGCCTATTGCACTTACAGAATTCTGCAACCCCGCATTTTCTTTGTTTTTTTATGAATTTTTTAGAAAAAATATTTTGAGACATAATTTTGATAAGACTGACGACGTACAGTTTAAGTTTATAAAACCAAAAAAACAGTAAAAAAATGCTTTTGATTACCTTAATTTTACATGGACCATTTCTTCAAAATTAGATTTAAAAATATTTTTTCTCAAAAGAAGATGAAAAAACAAAAAAAATGCGGGGTTGCAGAATTTTGTAAGTGCAATAGGCTACGAACAGGAATTTTTTGAAAATTCGCAAAAAAACCCAAAAAGAGCTAAAAATACGATATAAGCTATGTAGGAACTAGGTATAAAAGGCCCATTAGACGGGATGATTGGTAGATTTCTTCATCTTTTGGTATAAGAAAACGATCCCCAAAGTTTCGTCAAGATCGGTGACCCGGAGGGTGTGACCTCTCCTTGTTAGTATCTTTATACTTAATTCATTTCCAAACAACCCTTTTTTATTATATATTTGCTAATCATGCAGAAATACATTATATTTGAGAAGCTACTTCTTTCTTTGACTCACAAGGAGAGGACACACCCTCCGGAGAGCCAAATTTTACCAAAATTTGGGGATTGTTTTCTGGTACCCAGAGATGCATGAAACCACCAATAACTAACGCCAATGGGCATATTAAGTCTGTTCACTTGCTATGTCAAATTCCCAAAAAACCATGTTTTCGAACAATTTTTAATAATATCTTACTATATTATATAGTTGTTTTTCCTCTCTCACGCCCCCCCACGCCCCTCGCCCGCCCCCCACACGCCCCCCACAGGCCTCTCAAAAAAGTGCTTAACTAACCGTAAAAGTGCACCGAAATATGCTTATTTCTATGAGTTTTGAATTGTCCTATAATTTTCCAATCACGCCCCCCCGCCCGCCCTTCCCTCGCCCCCTCCCCCCGCCCTTTTTTCCCCGCCCCCCATTTTTAATGTTTTGTTACAAGTTTTGTATATTTTCTTAATTTATTAATTCTTTTTTAATGGTATGATTAAACGATATAAAATTTTAAAATTTGAATTCATTAATTTTAAAAAATTTCATTATAAGATTAATTAGAAAAATCCAAGTCTTTAATTTAAAAAAAATGAAAAAAAGATTTTATTTTCAGAAAAATTAAATTTATAATGGAGTAATTTTTTCTTTTTAATAAATTGTAAAATTTTATTTAACCCTTAAATGCCACACGGGGTCAGAATGACCCCAGGCCTACTTTGAGGCCAAATATTTTGAACAGCCCGCAAAATTTGGACCCTGTAGTGGCATCTAGCATTAGAAAAGCGTTGACTGAGCTAGTTCGTGCACACCCATTGTGTCAGTCGAGCGTCAGCTGCTCATGGGAGCGGACCGAAAACGGAGTAAAAATTTCGTGGGGTCAATTTGACCCCGTGTGGCATTAACGTCGTGTTTTTTTTTTTTGGAGCAAAATTTTGTGTGTGTTTTTTTGGAGGATTTTGTACTCTTAAAACGTAAGTATAAGTGTGTAAAAGGAAAATTTTTTTTAACAAAATTTACCGAGTAAAAATCGACTTTTAGGTTATGGCTTACAACTTGAGAAATCGGACTCTTCGAGAATTGCTTCTCGAGGATGATCTTCAGGCAGAAGCATTAGATAAAGCATCGGACGACGAGGAAGATCATGTTTCTGAAGAAGATAATGACGATGAAGATGATTACGAGCCCTCGGAGCATAGCTCTGAACAATCTGCAGAGTCGGACGACGATCTTGAAAATGCAAGCCTGGACCAGCGTCTTTTGGAAGCTAGAGAAAAAAAACTTTCTCAAAGCACACAAAGTACATCGAGGAGGGGAGCATCTGCTCAAGCTAAAGGACGCCCCACAACAACTTTGCGCGGGGCAAATAACTACCGATGGAGCACAAAGCAGCCAGAGAGGCATTCAGGTAAGCGAGGAGCTAATGTCATTGTTCTGTTTTGAGCGTCCCCCCTGGCTAGATTCCCGCATAAAAGTTACTATTGTTTGTGTCTTTTTTTTAATTTCATTTTTTGAACGATAAATTTCTGAATCTTTCTTTGATTTTTTTATTGTGTTTTATAAACAATTTATAAATTTTTTTAAACTCCAAAAAATAATGTTTTTGAAACAGAATAATTTATTTTGGAAAAAATATATGTACAGTGCTGCAAAATAATTCAAAGTAACCTATTGTTGATGTACTTAGCAAATCAAAGCTACGTTGTGTGGGTTACCCAAGTCACCGCTAGGCGGCGATTCGAAAGTCGGTTTCTCGCAAGTAGCTGGAACAAACGGTGATTAGTACTTAAGGCCGCGCTAATGAGAGAGTTTTCGGGTGAGGCGTGGGCGCAGCGAGAAACGTGGTCGGAATAGTGTTCGTGAGTCACTTTGCGTTTTGTCCCTAGATGCAATCGAAACTACTTCCAATGTCCATTGAGTTCTCTAGGGGACCGGGTTGGCTCTTTCACCTAAATCATGCAGGCCCGCATTGGATGGGTGGATTGGTTTAACTCCCCCCTAGTCCTGGGGCCTCAGGACCAAAGCGTCACCCTTGCCCCATTTTTTGCTTCTAGTGAACAAAAAAATAATTTTTTTTTTTAATTTTTTTTTTAGACCGTCACTGGCAACATGAAGAACGTGAGCCTGGCCCTACTGGACCAGCTGTTGGTCTTAGTACAATTGAAGAAGTCTGGGAGGTGCTGTTTCCTGTGCATTTTCTCAACAATATTAGTGAACACACAAACACCGAAATTCAACTTCAAGTTGAAGAATTGATGGCGAAAGGTCATACACCTCAGACGTACCATGCTTACACTGATCCGGATGAAATTAGAGCCTTGATTGGTTTGTTTTACTACGCAGGTGCGTGGAAATCATCCAACATGGATTTGCACATTCTTTGGGGAGAAGGAAACGGCTTATCACTGTACAGGTGCGTCATGTCTCGAATGCGCTTCACATTTTTATGTTCATGTCTCCGGTTCGACGACAAAGCGACTAGAGATCGTATGGACCGTTTTGCACCTATACGTAAGTTGTGGGACTTGTTTATACAAAACTGCCAAAGCTGTTACAATATGTCCGACACTGCAACGGTTGACGAGCAACTTCTAAGTTTTCGAGGTCGCTGCATATTCAGGATGTACATGAAAGCCAAACCCGATAAGTATGGACTAAAAATTATCACTCTAAACGATGCAAAGACCGCATATTTATACTATGCCATTCCTTACTTGGGTAAGGCCACTGTTTACAATCTTCTACCTAATGAGACCAAGCCAGAGTTTTATTTGAGAGAGGTGACTATGCCTATTTATGATACAAACCGTACTGTTACTTGTGACAATTGGTATACGAGTATACCTGTGCTGGAGAGGTTTCTCGAAGAACCGTACAAAATGACAGTCACAGGAACAATCAGAAAAAATAAAAGAGAAATCCCTGCACAAATGAAAGTTGCTTCAAAAACGATTCCTGACACCAACTTTTGTTTCTCCAACAAAATAACTCTACTTTCGCACACGCCGAAAAAAAATAAAATTGTTTTATTGGCTTCCTCTTTTTTGCAAACTACAAAAATCACCGATGGAAAGCCAGACATAATACTGCATTATAATAAAACGAAAGGTGGTACAGACACATTTGATCAGTTGTGTCACGCATACGAAACAGCAAGAAGAACAAACCGTTGGTCTATGCGGTACTTTTACGGGATTCTTGACCAAGCAGCAGTAAATTCACGTATTCTACTTCAATTAAATAAAGTCATTGCCGGTGAAAATGTAAAAGTACTAGCATTTAATTGTCTTATGGAATTGGCTATGCATTTAACCAAACCACTCCTGTTGAGACGACTCAACAATCCGGCAACTCGCCTCTCGATCAAGACAGGAATTAGGACAATTTTAAAAGTTGATCAGCCAAACTTGGCTGAAACTGGAAGGCCAACTGTACCAGCCAGAATGCGATGCCAAGTTTGTCCGCGTGCAGCAGACAAAAAGTCGTACATGAAATGCCCTTCGTGCCTGAGAATAATGTGTGATGAACATCGCATTTACATGTGCATAGAGTGCGCTGGTTTAGAATAAGCTTTTTTATCTCTTAAAATTTTTACAAAAAATCATTTTTATTTATTCATATATACTTTGTAACAAAAAAATAGTAAAAAATAAGCCTGTAATAACTCATTCATATCAACAGTTTTGTTTTCATTTATAAAAAGCGCTAAAAAAATAGTTTTGTGACTAATAAATTAATAATAAATGTCTTTTTTCATTAGAATAACCAATAATTTATTACTAAAAACTGTAAAAAATGCATTGGCTATTTTTAAATAATTTTTAATAACAATAAACTGTCATTAAAACTTCATTCAGAACTTCTTATTTTTTTCTCACTTTTTCCATCTTCGATCGTCCAAATAAATATGTTTTTGATCGATGATCCATATAAAATTTATTTTTCCCTTAAAGTACACTATTTCAAGAGTTCACTGCTAAAATTTTACTTGAAAATATCAAAAATTAAGAAAGTTATGATTTTTTGAATGAAAAAGTCGTTTTTTTCCGGTTTTGTTTAAACTTCTATTTTTTTAACAATGTTAATGACAAAAAATGATTAAACTAACTATGCAGTTCTTTTCTAGAACTATTCAACTACACGCAAAAAAATTTTCATCAATTTATCTTCAATATTAACAAAGTTATAAACAAAATACGCACTGGGGTCATTTTGACCCCGTGTGGCATTTACGTTAGGAATCCGACGTGTGGCATTTAAGGGTTAAAAAATTCTTGTTAAACTTTAAATCCTTATGTATTTATTTTTTTTTTATTTTGTAATTATCATCCAAATATATTCATGTATGTATTCATGTATGTACTCGTGCGCGTACGCGGAGGAGTCTCCGCGTAGGCGCAAACTTACCCTTTCAAACAAAAATTTGCGCGTACGCGCAACTTAGGTGTTCCGCGTACGCGCAAACCTAGGTACTCCGCGTGTGCGCAAAAACTTTAGATCTCCGCGTGCGCGCAAAACTCTAGATCTCCGCGTGCGCGCAAAAACTTTGAATACGTTACGATAAATGCATCAATTATTGTCCTTCTAAACATTAAAATTGTGATTAAAAAAACTTCCTAACTCTATAAAATTTATTTTTCACACACGGTGCAGAAAGTTCAAACTTTCTGATTTTTCCCAAACAGGAAGTTTGAACTCCTTGCTTTGAGTTGAAAAAAACATTACACTCGACGCTGGAAAAGTATGAGCTAACCCTTAGCAAACCCTTGACACTCTCGCCTTTGGCTCAAGTTTTGAACACAAATTGTTTGAAAATTAGCTAAAAACCCAAAGAAGTAACCCAAAAGTCTAGTCCTAGCGGGTCCTCCTCTCAGGGTTGGATAACTTTTTTTTGATCATCGATTGCAGAAATTTTGGAAATCGCTTTCTGGTACCGAATGATGAGCAAAATCATCAATAATTTTTCTTAATGGTCCTTGAATTTAAATTGGTTGAGATCTTCTTTATATTGAATATTGAATCAATTGGGATGTGTCTTGACTGAACAAATTATAGTATAGATTTGTAAAAGTATCTTTAATGGATTTTTGGAAAAACCTCGGCCAGGATTATTTTGGTCAATGTCCTCATTACAGGCATCACGATTACTGTTACTGCTTCAATAAGGTATGTTCAACAACGAATATTAATACCTAATAACAAAGTGGATTGTTGAAAAAAAATAAGATAAAAATTTTAAACGAAATTTACTGTGTACTACATTTAGATCAATGAGATTAATATTGACTACGTTGTGAATTAATATTCGTTGTTGAACATGCCTTATTGAAGCAGTAACAGTATCGTGATGCCTGTAAAAAGAACATTGACCAAAATAATCGTGGCCGAGGTTTTTCCAAAAATACTTTAAAAAATCTATAATATAATTTGTTCGGTCGAAAATATCTTTCCTAGTCGACAGGTTAGATCAATAAGGTATATCCGTATATTATTGCACAGCATAGACGAGATTTATCTTATTGATCTAACCTGTCGACTTATCGTTTCTTTCAAAAGTTCTTTGTTAAAATAAAAAAAATAAATAAAACTCAAGACAGATCCCAATCGATTCAATATTCAATATAAAGAAGATCTCAACCAACTTAAATTCAAGTCCAAACTCAAAAAATTGAACAGGAATAATTTGTCACTAGAAGTACTTTTTAGCATTTTCTGAGGTTTGAAATATAAATTGTTCAGATTTATACTTTTTGAGTTAAGATTTGAAAATATTTTTCTCTTAAAGTTCATAAAGAGACAAAAACATGCAAGGATACACATGTCTAGGAGTGCAATGGGCTTTAAACACAAATTGTTTGAAAATTATTTAAAAAACAAAAATAATTCAAACATTTTGTGTGGATAATCGAAAAAAGGACCATTTAGAAAAATTATTGATGATTTTGCTCATCATTCGGTACCAGAAAGCAATTTCCAAAGTTTCTGCAATCGATGATCCAAAAAAACTTATCCAACCCTGAGTGACTGACTATATAAGGTTTTTATTTCGGCCTTGGGGTATAACCCTATTTGGTCGCTTGACAAGTACATCGAGTGATACAAATATATGGTAACACGTTCGCATAAATAGATAATTAAATGCACTTAAAACTAGATTACAACGAAGTAAATAACAAAGATATAATATATAATAGCTCGTTCTCGTAGGTAGAATAATAAATGCACTTAAAATAGTATATTATAGTACAGGTGCAGCATCGTCACCGGGGTGGTTTTAAGGACCCAAGTACGTAGCGAAGCACAGCACGAGGTTCTTAATAAGCCCTGTTGACCTACTGCACTCGTACTATATACTATTTTATAGTACGAGTCACCGAAAACACGCATCAAAGATTTGATTTTGTGGTTAGAGTGACCAGGGGTACTATAAATTAACTTACAACAATGTGACTTATAGGGCAGGAAACAAAATTTATTAACTGGGTAAGTGTGGCAGGTGCAAAAGTAAATCAAATCGAATCGTGGGATAATCCATTCACTAGAAAATATATAACGTTTTCCCGTGTGAGATCAATTCTATTGCCGTTTAATACATTTATTTCCCGCGCAATGTTAATTCTACTCCCATTCAATATATTTTTTTTCCCGTTTAATACATTTAACTTCCGCTCAAGTATTTTTTTCCCGTGCATTTATTTTCTTTCCCGTTTAATCACTTATTTTTCCGTGCAAATGTCTTTTTTCCCGTGAATTTGACCTAAAATTTCCCGTGCGTTTGCTTTTTTTCCCGTGCTAATAAATTAAACCCTTTTCTAATAAATCCCCCATGCCCTTTTTTTACTTTCGCCCCCATTTTTGATATATGTTATCAGTTTCTACCCACATCGCCAATTTTTGATACAAGTTATCAGCTATGTATCTATAGGTGAAATTTAAAAAGTAACTACGAAGCATTAAAAAAATTAACTAATATCCAAAGATAAAAGAGAGAACCCAAAAAGAATGTCAGCATTTTATTCGTGATGTGATTGGTTGAAGAACAAAATTTAAAATTTGAATTTTTATTTTTAATTTTTATATTACAATTCAATTAAAACATCTCGAGAATAGATTTGATAAAAAAATAATTGTGTAATCAAGTGTTCGAAATTATCCGATTATAATCATGAAAATAATAATTATTAGTATACAAACTGAAACAAAACCAATGAATCTATAACCACAAAAGTTTAAATGAATATGAACTCTGAACGTACCGCAAAGGTAAAGGGTATATACACCACCCAATTTAACATCAGAAATTCAGCCAATGGACCAAGGAATTATCAGAGCTGTGAAAGCACGTTACAGATCGAAAATGTTAAGATTTTTAATTGCTATTGCTGAAAAAGATGGCTCAAGAGCAAAATTTCAAAAATCCATTAGTGTTTTACACGCAATAAGATGGATGTATGCTTCTTGGAAAGAAGTTCAACAGTCTACTTTTGAGAAGTGTTTTCGTCGTGCTGACTTCCCTGTGTCATCTGAACAATCTCAGACCGTTGATGATGAAGCGCCTCCAGCAGAAGTTTTACAGATTCTTCCAAATGATTTTCTTTCAATCAATAAAATCGAACAGCGAGATGAAGGAAAGTTTGTTCATGAGCCGTTCCCGGTTACCATTGATGAAGCCGTTGAAGAAGTATTAAAATCTTTCCTCGAACCTCAAAAGAATCATGATGAAGAAATTGACGAAGATGAGGAAGAGGACACAAATCAAACGATAAACAAATATTTATCTTACGATGAAGCTTTAAAGAGTGTTATCGATATCATTCAATTTTGAGAAAAAGTTGAAATTAATGTTGAACATTTATATGATTTATATATTGAGATTGAAGCAAAGTGGATTTCTTCAGCTTGTGCTGCTAAGCAAACGAAGATCACAGATTATTTCAATTAGAAAATTAAACTATAATACATTACTAATAATTTGAAACTTTTTTTTTAGCCCACCCCTTCACTTTCCTTTGTACATTGGCCACCTGCATACATTGGCCACTTTTCCTTGGAACGGGAGGTGGTCAATGTACACAGGTTCTACTGTATAACTTATTGTCGATTAATTGAAATGAAGCTTCGACAAAACTTGTTTTAGATAATATAATACAATGTTGCGTGCGCTTCGCTTAGAGAGCTTCAAGGTTTGGCAAGAGGGTAGGTACATCAGTGGATTCAAAAGTGGGTAAGTGTTTATCTACAAAGGTTTGTACAGGATCGAAAACAATAGTATAAAAGATGTTAGTTTCAGGGTTAGATGTTGAGAAAAAAAAAAAAAAAAAAAGTACAACATACGTTCAAAGTTACAAATTGAAGTATGAAAATAGTAACAAAGTGAAAGAGGCTACACATGGCTGGAAACTGGTGTCGTAAGATAAACTTCGATATTAATCAAGATAGGTTGATTGGGACAGACCTACGTAGAAAAAGCGTTGATAACAAATGTAAAAGGATGTAGGAAATATTTGTCAAAAAAGTTAAAGAGCTGTGTGGGCAAAATTGTATGAAGATGATTAGTTTCACGATTGCAATTCCAAAAAAATTTGAGAAGAACAATAGAAAAGATAGTTTTCACAAAGTTGAGAACAAAGATTCAAAGTTAGAGACCAAAGCTTGAAAAAAAGAAAAAACAACAGCAAACACCAAAATTAAAGCAAGTAGATTCATGTGAAAGAGATAGGAACAATATTAAGCAAAAATGTACATATGAGCGTAGGTTCAAAGTTACAAACGTAATGACAAGTCCAGGTACGGCAGTAGGTACAATGAAGTTACCACAGTCCTTATCAAGTTTGAAACAATGTTATGAACAAGGTTTGTTATAGGGTTATTTAGAGTAGTAAGTACAAGAGGATAAAAAAGATTATACACAAGGCTAGATTTAGTGTAGAAGATTAAAAAAAAAAAAATAAAGAACTAGAGTTAGCATGGGACTAGAAATAGATGTAGAAACAAATGCATGTGCAGAAGGTTCGGCGTTAGAAGCTTGAGTAAAAAATAGGTAGTAAGCACAAGATTATTAACATATGTAGGAAGTAAAAAAATCAACAGACGTAGTAAAGAGAGTCGGAAAAAAATACTTAACATACGTGGATAGTAGCAAGGTTATAAAGCAGGGAAGGTAAATAAATAAAAAGACGAAAATAAGTCGGTAAAAGCATAGAAACAGATGTTTAACAAAGGATTGAAATGAAAGTATGATCAAAGATTAGAACAAAGTAGTCTTAGAATTAAAAATAAAAGCATGAAAAAAATTCAAACACCAGTTATCACCATGATAGAAATATATATATAAACATGAGCATATTCCTGGGTAAGAGCTTAGTTATAAAAAGCAGTAAGTGCAACGGTAAGAACAAGGGTACACGGGTTTGGAGTAAGATGAAAGGTGAGAACAAAGGTAGGCACGAAATAAGGTGCAGGTGTAGTCACAAGCTATAAAAGTAGAAACAATGGTATGTATCAGAGTAGGTACAGAGGTAGACACAAGAGTATGTGGTTAAGTGTAGGTACAAGTGTAGATTCAAGCATAAAATTCTGGGGGGTTGGCGAGCGAAGCGAGCAGGGGGGTACCCCCCCTAGTGTAATAATGTTTTTAATTAGTTCTGGATTCAAGCAAAACCATGACCAAATTTCAGGATTTGATTCTTCATACTTAAAATTAATTGAAAACTATTTCAGCTGCCCATGACAACTTGAAGTTCACCAATCCATAATAATGACTTTTAAAAACTACGCTTTTTACTTGCTTCCCAACATTTTCTACCAGTAGCTTAACCCATTAAGTCCCAGGAATTTGAAATTTTTTTCTGCGTTTGAGTTGGAAAATCTTAAAGAAAACGCTAGAAAACCTTTATGAAAATACCATACCCCCCTATTTTCAAGTATGCCCTACACGATGAGATAGTTTAAAAGACTCAAAAATTTGATTTTCAATTGTTTATTTACAAATAAAAACAAGAAATCAAGATTTTTTCTGCAATTTTTTTTTTAAATCAAGAAAAACAGTGAGGAAAATTTCTTTTCCACATCTGAAATTATGATGAACGGTGAAAATTTTGTTTAAAGTTTTCAAAACTTTTTGAATTTTTGATCTGCTATTTTTTCAAACAAAATGGCGGCCCAAAAACCACGTCATTAACAACTGCACAGAAGCGTAAGGCGAAATCAACAACGAAAAATGAGTCTCGCCTAAAACTACTTATCGCCGAGCCATAAAAAGTCCTTAATAAATACATTGTTTACATTTTTATCATAAAAATAGCGAAGTTCCAAGTATTAGGCCCAATACCATGGGGGCGCAAAAGTAAAAATAAAGTTATTGAAAAAAAAAAAAATACCACTATTTTTTACGCAAAATTTAAAGAATAAATTATACTTTCAGTTTTTTCAATTGGATACACCGTTTTTGCATAAAAATTCATACTACTATTTTCCATCCTAAATATTTGATAACTTCGCTACGGGTACGGAGAAATGAATCGCAATAGTTCTACCACAGTTGACCCAAATTTAATGAATTTTAATGCAAAAACGGTGCATTCAATTGAAAAAAACTGAAAGTATAATTTATTCTTTAAATTTTGCGTAAAAAATAGTGATATTTTTTTTTTTTTTCAATAACTTTATTTTTACTTTTGGGCCCCCATGGTATTGGGCTTAATACTTGGAATTTCGCTATTTTTATGATAAAAATTCAAAAAGTTTTGAAAGCTTCAAACAAAATTTTCACCGTTCATCATGATTTCAGGTGTGGAAAAAAAATCTCCTCACTGTTTTCTTGATTTAAAAAAAAAATTTGCAGAAAAAATTTTGATTTCTTGTTTTTATTTGTAAATAAACAATTGAAAATCAAATTTTTGAGTCTTTTAAACTATCTCATCGTGTAGGGCATACTTGAAAATAGGGGGTTATGGTATTTTCAAACAGGTTTTCTAGCGTTTTCTTTAAGATTTTCCAACTCAACCGCAGAAAAAAAATTTCAAATTCCTGGGACTTAATGGGTTAAATTAGAATGATGGATCAAGTTTTCATTACAGAGTTTGAATTTTTACCAGTGAACCAAATTCACTATTTACAAAAGCTTATTGTTTTTGTAAACTTTCATACCCCTTGCATGCCTAATTCAAATTGATACTTTATTTAAAGAAAAAAATTCAACCTAGACTTTCATCAGGATAAGTGAACTATTTATAACTATTGGGCTGAATTTCTTGTAAAAAATGGCATTAAAAAAAATCTAAATTTTAAGTAGCATGTGATACACTAACAGCTATTCCATCTGTTTTTTAATGTTTTAATATTTTTTTAAAATACAAATTATACTCATTTATTGATTTTATTAAAATCGATAAAAATTATTTAATTAAACTTTAGAGAAGTAATAAATAAATTTTGCTTGAGCAAAGCTTATCAAATTTCTGAAAATTCTTTTAAAAACAGCTTTTTCTAACTCTGTTATATTTTTATAATCCTAACTCTTTGCCAGCTTACAAATCAAATTTATTTATTTTTTTTTAAATTTGATTATATATTTTCACTCACTAAATTTCACCCACTTTTTTTACATGCCTGAGTCATATAGCTAAAATGACATCACACAAAAACCGCTTGATTTCCAACAGAGCTTCACTTCTTGATCATGAAATTCTCCAACTGATAAAAATTCCAAAAGTCAAAAATGCATCATTTTTTCTTTCTTATTTTATTCCTTAAAATTGGTGATGTAAATTATTCACTCTTGAATACCTGAAATAAAAGAAATTTTTCTCACAAAGTTATCATTGTTCTGGTATCAATCAAAATAGATTTAAACTTTAAAAAAAATTAGTACTTATCTGATAATATTTTCTTAACTTCATTTTTTTTCGTTCAACTTTTCTCAAATCTATAAGCTATTCACAGCTGATGTCGCGTGGGGTAAAACCTGGCCTACTGCAGAAGTGTGCAGAAGACCACCAGTCACAAGCACAACCAGTAAGTATTAAAGGCGCTCTTACAATACACGCCCGTGAATACTACAATGTAAAATTAAAAACCATTTTACTATCTTCGTTTAATTTTAAAACTATTAGATTCAGTTTTTATTCAAAAAAATTTTATTTAATTTTGTATTTACTGTTTTGGAAAAAATGATAGGAAATTAGAATTTTTATTACTGACGTTTGATACGAAAAAAAAAAAAAAATTATCAAATCCTTATAAAATAAATTTGATAATAATAATTACTGGTAAAATATTCAAGTATATGGGCAAAAGTCAAAAAGTCGGCCACTTTTTCGTTGAGTAAGAACAGAGTAAGCACAGTAGTACAAAAAAAATATAAGAACAATAAAAAATGAATCAGTAGAAAATTAAGTAGAAAAAAGGGAAGTTATAAGGAAAGAAACCAGTGCATCTATAGAAGGTTCAACAGTACGAACAAGTATAAGGTAGGCACAAGTATAAGAACAATAGTTATACTACCAGAATTTATACATCTCTGTTCTTTCATTCTCCCATTCAAAGTTTTATAAAAATCGGTGCATTAGTTTTAACGCCAACCTCTTGACGAAATTTGCACAAAATTGCTGAAAATCTGCCGAAAAAGGGTTTTGTACTACTAGGCTAAGTACAAGGATATGAGTAATTGTATGCACCTGAGTAGGTACAGTTGTAGTCATAGAGTTACGAACAAACATAAGAACAAAGACATGCAAAAGAGTAAATACAAGGATAACTACAAAAGCACAAAACAATAGTAGCTACGAGGGTAGCCACAATTGTAGACACAATGGTAAGCACTAGCATAAAAATCTGGGGGGTTGGCGAGCGGGACGAGCAGGGGGGGGGTACCCCCCACTCTTCTCCCACGCTCTCCTTACGCCCCCCAAAAAAGTGCTTAACTAACCGTAAAAGTATACCGAAATATGCTTATTTCTATGTGTTTTAATTTTTCCTATAATTTTCTAATGGGAAGTATTAAAATGCACGGGAAATAAAATCATTTGCACGGGGTGTGGGTCGCACAGGAAAATAAATACATTTAAAAGGGAAAATAAACACTTTTGAACGGAAAAATAAATACTTTTGCACAGTTTAATTAAAACGTGTTTACCTATCAAGCCTAGAAACAAAAGACCACATGTTCTTTCACTAAGCATCTCTCCACCCATTTTATTATTAAGCTCAGTTCAACTCACAGTGTCGCCTCAGTCGACGAGTAAAGCAAAGAGCCAAAAGATGGCTGGTGAGTAAACGTATTTTGAAACCTCTGAGGACTCATCTGAAGAAGAAAATTCATCTGGAGTGATCCAGCAGACTAAAACAATATGCAGGCGACCAACACGAGTGTCGCTTTTACGTCACAAATACCCATTAACAAAGGCAGAAAGTGCTGTAGAGTTAAAAGAAGTTTGGAAAATATCTTCAACGAAAATGGTGGCAGAAGAAAAACGAGTTGAATATCGGTGCACAAAGGAAATTTATAGAGTGTCTGAGTGTCCAGCGTGCTTGTACCTACTATATCATTCTTCGGATACTTGCGTGTCCTTGTATGAAACAGAAGAGGAGCACGAACATAAAAATATTGATTCTACACGAGGCTTATCATCAGAAATGAAGGCTTTTGTAAAAGATAAATATGCAGATGGTATTACAAAGCCAAATGCACTACTAAATCTCATTCGTAAAGATCAGATGATAGAACTTGCAAAAGAAAAACTTGTTGCATTTCTTAGAACAATCCTAAGTGATAAAGGCACTCCTTCCGTATTGGCCACAGATCTTAGAGCTCGGTGGTATGAGCGCACTCAAGTTCCGGATGATGAAGATGTACCATACGTGGTTGATTTCCATATTTTTGCAGAATCTTTTGATTTAGAAGAACAGGATTTGAAAATAATTTTATCAACGCTTAGATTGTTAGCATTGCCCAGGAAATTCATGAGATTAGTGCACAACAGATGCGACCTACAACCTGATCTACAAAATAAGAAAAAGCTTTACTAATGTATTAATCTTTTATAATAAATATCGTCAATTTCAATAACAGTTGTATAAAGTTCAATAAAAAAAATTTTTTGCTTGATTTTTGTTGAATTTTGCTCACAATTCTTTTTCCCGTGCGAGATCAATTCTATTGCCGTTTAATACATTTTTTTCCCGTGCAATGTTAATTTTACTCCCGTTCAATATATTTTTTTTCCCGTTTAATATAGTTAACTTACGTGCAAGTGTTTTTTCCCGTGCATTTATTTTGTTTCCCGTTTAATCACTTATTTTTCCGTGCAAATGTCTTTTTTCCCGTGAATTTGACCTAAAATTTCCAGCGCGTTTGCTTTTTTTTCATGCTTATAAATCACACCCTTTTCTTATCACCCCCCCACGCCCTTTTTTTTTACTCACCCCCCCATTTTTGATATATGTTATCAGTTTCTACCCACACCGCCACTTTTTGATACAAGTTATCAGCTATGTAACTATAGAAATTTAAAAAGTAACTACAAAACATTAAAAAAATTAACTAATCTCCTAAGATAAAAGAAAGAACCCAAAAAGAATGCCAGCATTTTATTCGTGATGTGATTGGCTGAAGAACAAAATTTAAAATTTGAATTATTATTTTTAATTTTTATATTACAATTCAATTAAAACATCTCGAGAATAGATTTGATAAAAAAATAATTGTGTAATCAAGTGTTCGAAATTATCCGATTATAATCATGAAAATAATAATTATTAGTTTATAAACTGAAACAAAACCAATGAATCTATAACCACAAAAGTTTAAATTAATATGAACTCTGAACGTAGCGCAAAAGTAAAGGGTATAAATGAGTAAATCCGCCAAACTATGTTTTTTTTCAATAATTTTGAAACTTTTTCAATCTTTGAAGCACACTTTTGAAATTTTGGCAATAATTCTTTAAAATAAAAAGAAATAAAAAAATGTAGCGTGGATCGTCGTAACAAGTTGCCTGAAATAGTTATTTAAACAATTAAATTATTATTTAAATCAAGTTAAAATCCGCCTATGCCAATCGAGTTTTAGGAAAAAATAAAAGAATAGATGGTTTTTCTTTAAATGAAGTTGAAATTAGCTAAGTTTTTTTTAATAATAACAATCCCTACAACATAAATTTTTAATAATACTCATCGCACGGTACCATTGAGTTACTTGTGCTAAAAGTAAAAGTAGTTTATACTGTTAAATAATTTATTATTTATTGTACTAAACAATAAAGGTACAATGATGTAATACAATAAGTGTAAAAATATTAAATAACTATGTCAAAGAATAGGTTAGCTTATGTGATTCTTATGTACTTTGGTGAAGGCAATAATAATATATAGACAATAATATATATTTACTTATTCATGTTTTAACAATAATCAGAATACAATCAATAATTTTTTGAAAACGGTCAAGAAATATTTGCTAATACTCTTCAGTTATAATGACCGTCTGTTGGCATTTTTAAATGTCCGAAAATTTTATTGATTTGTTTGAAAGCAACTATCAAAGTTTAATAATTTCTGGTAAAATAATAAGTAATCTTTGAAACACTACTGAGTAAATTGTGAGCAAATATTTAAAAAAAATTGATAAACGTGAGTTTATAACTACGACGCTGACTGCCTGCTGCTGAAAGACTCACTGCCTGTCGTCTGCTACAGGTTAAGTTCAAAGGTGCGAATAATAAAAAAACTCTTTTTTCTAAACTAAATAAAGTTTTTTTGCTTCAGGCGGCTAAACTCAGTTAAAAAAAGTTATGTTTTATTGATCACACTTAAATTTGGAGACTTTTTTTTTTTATTTATGGATGTGCCAGCTGAAAATAACATTTTTTACAAGAATTCACGCTCGAACTTTTCAGAATAAAACGATGTAAACAATAGCTTATTTTGAAAGCACATTATTCGGATTAGTCTTAAATTATTCGTTAAAGTATGTAGTCTTAGATGAATATACATTTATAGCGTTTGAATAATGCCTGAACCTGCAAAAACTTGAATAAATATGTTATTCATTTTTATCAAAAACGTGTGAACACAATTTTAAAGTTATGTCATTTCTCGAAAAATATAGGCAAAATATTTTTATGGGTCGTAAAACATTCCTTAAACCCAGTTTTAATACTTCCATCAGTTGTAAATATGAAAAAAGATTGCCTGAAAAAGTTACAGCAGAAAATATTTTCAAAACTTAGTTCCGGACACAGCGTTTTCTTGCGTTTTACAGGGTAAAACCTAATTTTTTAAACATTTGCATAAACTTTTTAGCTTTTATATTTGTTTCCACAATCTCTAAAAGTGTAAATCTAAATAATTATTCCATTAGATATAAAAAAAATATTGTCTTAAACCTTTTTACTATGCCCGGACAGTGAAAGTAAGAGTTTGGCGGATTTACTCATAAAACTTATTGTAGATTAATTTAGATGAAGCTTCGACAAAATTTGTTATAGATAATAAAATACAATCGCGCGTGCGCTTCGCTTAGGGAGCTTCAAGGTTTAACAAGAGGGTAGGTACATGGGTAGATTCAAAAGTGGATAAGTGTTTACCTACAAAGGTTTGTACAGGATCGAAAAGAATAGTATAAAAGAAGATAGTTTCATAGTTAGATGTAGAGAAAAAAAAAAAAAAAAAAAAGAACTAAATACGTTCAAAATTACAAATTGAAGTATGAAAATAATAACAAAGTAAAAGAGGCTGCACATGGCTGGAAACTGGTGTCGTAAGGTAAAATTCGAGTTAGGTTAATTGGGAGAAACCTAGGTAGAAAAAATGTTGATAACAGATGTAAAAGGATGTAGAAAATATTTGTCAAAAAAGTTAAAGAACTGTGTGGGCCAAATTGTATGAAGATGATTAGTTTCACGGTTGTAATTACAAAAAAATTTGAGAAGAACAATAGAAAAGATAGTTTTCACAAAGATGAGAACAAAGATTCAGTGTCAGAGACCAAAGCATGAAAAAAGAAAAAACAACAGCAAACACCAAAATTAAAGCAAGTAGATTCATGTGAAAGAGATAGGAACAATATTAAGCGAAAATGTACATATAAGCGTAGGTTCAAAGTTACAAACGTAATGACAAGTCCAGGTATGGAAGTAGGTACAATGTAGTTACCAGAGTAGTTATCAAGTTTGAAACTATGTTATGAACATGGTATGTTATGACGTTATTTACAATAGTAAGCACAAGAGGATAAAAAAAGATTATGCACAAGGCCAGATTCAGTGTTAAAAATTTAAATAAAAAAAAATAAAGAACTAGAGTTAGCATAGGAGTAGAAACAGATGTAGAAACAAATGTATGTGTAGAAGGTTCAGCGTTAGAAGCTTGAGTAAAAAATAGGTAGTAAGCACAAGATTATTAACATATGTAGGAAGAAGAAAAAGTCAACAGACGTAGTAAAGAGAGTCGGAAAAAAATACTCAAGAGACGTGGACAGTAGCAAGGTTATAAAGCAGGGAAGCTTTATAAATAAAAAGACGAAAATAAGTCGGTAAAAGCATAACTAAGGATAAAAATGAAAGTATGATCAAAGATAAGAACAAAGTAGTCTGAGAGTTAGAAATAAAAGCATGAAAAAAATTCAAACTACAGTTATCACCATGATAGAAACAGATATATAAACATGAGCGTATTCCAGGGGAAGAGCTTAGTTATAATTTGCAGTAAGTGCAACGGTAAGAACAAGGGTAGTTACAAGGGTTTGGAGTAAGATGCAAGGTAGGAACAAAGGTAGGCATAAAATAAGGTGCAGGTGTAGTCACAAGCTATAAGAGTAGAAAAGATGGTATGTATCACAGTAGGTACAGAGGTAGACACAAGGGTATGTGTATAAGTGTAGATTCAAGCATAAAATACGGGGAGGTTGGCGAGCGAAGCGAGCAGGGGGGTACCTCCCCCCTAGTATATTTATAGAGCTAACTTTATATAATATAGTTAGGTAGTCTATATAATATAGCACATATCTTACTATATTATATAGTTGTAAGGGTTTTTTTTTCGTGAGGCGTAGCGAGGCGCAGCCAAAAGTACCTTAAATATGCGTTATTTTAGTCAAAAATATCGGAACTCAAGCATTTTTTTTTTTTTTTGGCTGTGCCTCGCTGCGCCGCGCCTGAGACTTGCATTTGGAGGGCCTTAGATGCAGCCAAATTAATGTTTTGTTAACACACAAAGTAATAAAAAATGAAATTAAAGATTAAATTCAATCATAAGTATAGATTGAATTTAATCTCATCGATGTTGTTGAAAACAATGAAAAAATTGTTCTACAATTGAATTATTATCAATTATATTGAATATAGATATCTAAACAGATCAAAACATGATTCTGCCGATATATGTATATAGTGATAAACCAATTTTTTCTCATGGTCAATTGTATGTCGCTCTATCAAGATGCACATCTTCAAATCAAATATTTATATAGAAAGCAAAAATTCTGATGGAATTAATAATGTCATTTGGATGGCAATTTTCACAAAGTAAATAAATTTTTCTTCCAAAATTTTGTTTTTTTCTTCTATCAATTTTAAAAATTTATCATTCAATCTATATTACTTTATAAGTTAAAAAAAATCCATTGCATTTTTTTGTGTTGAATGTAAAAATTCTATAAAATTTTGAATCTTATGATTGTCCTTATACATTAAAAAAATTTAGAATTTTAAAAAATTTAGGTTTTATATAAAATTAATAATATCGTTTCGATGAAAATTTTTAAAAAATTATTAAAGTTGAATTAAGGTACCAAAATAGGTTGACGAGTACGCATAGTGGTAGACACTAGGTTAGGCAAGGGGATAGTCACAGGAGTGGACACTAGGGTAGGTACAGAGTAGGTACATGCACAGAGGTAGTTACAACAGTAGGCACAGGTATAGAGTATGCACAATTATAATAGCAATCGTTTTATTACGAGGATAAGCACACGAGTAGGGACGAAGATAATAAGAAAGGTAGTCACGAGAAAAGGTATAGATGTAGCTGCAAGAGTAGGTACAAGGTAGAAACAATAATATGCACAAGAATGTCTGGGAAGCTGGAAATATTTTTTTTTTATAACTAACACTTACTGATCTCCAAGTACTTTGATTTTTAAAATCAGATATACAGGGTGAGTCATTTTAATCGATCCACCCGAATAACTCGCTTGGGAAGGCCCAAATCGAAAAAAATGTAAAGACCAAAGTTTCATAATTTTTAGGGGCTAGTTCAATGGGCTTAACGAAATTGGGTCCGGGGCCTTATTTTGGGCCCTATGCACACTGTTCTGAGAAAAGGTACCAACTCTCAAAAATGTGCGATTGCACATAGTTGATCGATGAGTTACCACTTTGATCGATTTTTCTTCCTTAGGTCGAGAAGAATCGAGATCCGTTTTCCCCGTGTATCAGATGAACGATTGTAGGGTAGTTCCAGAGGGTTTTAGGGGGCTGAAATGGTAAAAAACCGTAAATTCATGTTTTTGCGATGATTTTCATGAATTATTAGATGGAAAAAATTATTATTTGTTACTTTTTTTTTTTTTAATTAATTGTTCTTGTGTAATTTTACATTATTTTCTAAAAACTACCCCTAAAAAGTGATTTTGTGGGTGGCAAAAGGGTTAATTTTATAACTAATCACTTGCAGTCATTAAAAATTTTTGAAAAATTAAGCCCCCTAAAACCCCGTGGAACTACCCTACAATCGTTAATCTGATACTCGGGGGAAACAGATCTCGATTATTCTCGACCTAAGGAAGAAAAATAGACCAAAGTGGTAACTCATCGATCAAATATGTGCTATCGCACATTTTTGAGAGTTGGTACCTTTTCTCAAAACAGTGTGCTACGGACCCAAAGTCCAGTTTTTTAAATGGGAACCCCTATTTTTGACTCCGGATTCGAAAAGAGCGGGAAATTTTACGATTTTTAGGTATTTTTGGAATTTTTTTTGGGCCTTACTGAGGCCCTGCAGGGCTCGATAAGGCCCATTTATCTTTGGCAGCCTTTTTCATGAGAAAAAAGCCTTTTTCGCTTATTACGTACATGAAGAAAGTTTATTCTTTTAAAATTTCTAACCGAATGGCCCCAAAAAGATTGGGCCCGGGGCCTTATTTTGGGCCCTATGGATCTCAGGAATTTTTTTTTCTGGCAATTCCTAATTTAATGTCTGTTATGACCTGGAAGTCTCTAAACCACTGCATAAAAAAAGAAACTCTCAAGCCGCTAGTTCTAAAAACTTTAAAGTCCATGCGTGAAAAATTAGTTCCCCGAACTGAAACGGCTAAAAAACCTGATGAGCCTGTGTGTCTTAACATAAAAGTAAATTTATTACATCTAACAATTTAAAAAAAATCTTACTCAAGTGGATATTATTTACGAACTGCACTGAAACAGAGATTTTTTCATTACCAAGATTTCATCAATATCGTATTAAAATTAGTTGCAACTTTTATTTTCACTTTAATTCTTATAATGGCTGATTATACGGTTAATGAAATCGTTGAAATACTGCTGAGTCTTGGTGAATGTCAAAATGTAATCACGTGAAGCAAATAAAAAACTAGATTTTCAGAGTTATAAGCAGTAAAAATCGACTATTTAATAAAATATCATAAAATTTTACAAAATTTAACAAACTTTTCCATTTTTAAATGAGCGAGTTTTGCGCCCTCTACAGTTCATACATACAAATTAAACTTATTTTTTATTTTATTGGTGTCTTTAAGTAAAAATAAATAACAAAAAGTGAGTGAGTGAGTAAGTGAGTGAGTTATTTGTGCTCTTATTAACTTTACTAAGATTTATCTCGATTTAGTGATTTTCAGAGTTATAAGCAGTAAAAATCGACTATTTAATAAAATATAAAATTTTACAAAATTTAACAAACTTTTCCATTTTTACATGAGCGAGTTTTGTGCCCTCTACAGTTCATACATACAAATTAAACTTATTTTTTATTTTATTGGTGTCTTTAAGTAAAAATAAATAACAAAAAGTGAGTAAGTGAGTGAGTTATTTGTGCTCTTATTAACTTTACTAAGATTTATCTCGATTTAGTGATTATTATTGTTTTTCTATTAATTTTAATCTTAAACATGGCTGATTATCCAGCTAACGAGATAGTGGATATACTGCTTATCCTTGGTGAATGTCAAAATAACTATCGAGCAGCGGCACGTCGATATGCTGAACGTTTCCCTTTAAGACGTCATCCGAACCATGCAACAATACGTCGCTTAACGGACAGAGCTCGTGGTGGACATCTTACTCGTCAACGCAGACGTCACGAGTATAATGAAAATGATCCTCGAGTTTTGGTGGTCTTAGCCATGACACATCTTGATCCTCATATCAGCAGTCGTCAAATTGAACAAGAAATCGGAATCCCACAAAGAACAGTGATACGCATTCTTCAAAAACTTAGATACCGACCGTACCATATAACTTTAGTTCATGAGTTACAGCCAATTCATACTGGATTGAGAATTAACTTTTGCAACTGGGCTTTAGCGAGGATAGCAGAGGATCCTGATTTCTTCAAGTACGTGCTCTTTTCAGACGAGGCTACTTTTAAGAACGACGGAACTCTGAACAGACATAATTGTCATTATTGGTCAAATGAAAATCCCCATTGGCACAGACCTGTGAATCGACAGAATCGCTGGAGCATTATGGTATGGTGTGGCATAGTAAATGGTTATTTAGTCGGCCCTTATTTTTTCGATTCTAATGTCAATAGGCATACTTATTTAGAGTTACTTAGGGATCAATTGCCAATACTTCTGGAAAATGTTGATCTGGCAACCAGACTAAGGATGTGGATACAACAAGATGGGGCTCCACCTCATTTTTCTAATATTGTCACAGAGTTTTTAAACCACAATTATGAGGGAAGATGGATTGGACGAGGAGGACCCGTTAACTGGCCAGCACGCTCACTAGATTTGACCTCTCCTGACTTTTACTTTTGAGGATTTCTAAAGAACGTAGTGTACGCCCAACGCCCAACAACAAGAGCGGACATGATAAACAGAATTCGACAAGCTTGCAACGCGATTCCGAGAGAAGTATTGCTAAGAACGGTGCGACATTTTCAAAGACGTTTGAATTAGTGCCTTGAAGCTCATGGAGGAAACTTTGAACATTTACATCGTTGATTGAATAAAAAGGTTTCACGTGAGAGGCTAGGGGACTCACGTTAAGCAAGCACCCCATCGTGAGAGGCAAGGGGACTCACGTTAAGCAAGCACCCCATCGTGAGAGGCAAGGGGACTCACGTTAAGCAAGCACCCCATCGTGAGAGGCAAGGGGACTCACGTTAAGCAAGCACCCCATCGTGAGAGGCAAGGGGACTTACGTTAAGCAAGCACCCCATCGTGAGAGGCAAGGGGACTCACGTTAAGCAAGCACCCCATCGTGAGTGGCAAGGGGACTCACGTTAAGCAAGCACCCCATCGTGAGTGGCAAGGGGACTCACGTTAAGCAAGCACCCCATCGTGAGTGGCAAGGGGACTCACGTTAAGCAAGCACCCCATCGTGAGTGGCAAGGGGACTCACGTTAAGCAAGCACCCCATCGTGAGAGGCAAGGGGACTCACGTTAAGCAAGCACCCCATCGTGAGAGGCAAGGGGACTCACGTTAAGCAAGCACCCCATCGTGAGTGGCAAGGGGACTCACGTTAAGCAAGCACCCCATCGTGAGCGGCAAGGGGACTCACGTTAAGCAAGCACCCCATCGTGAGCGGCAAGGGGACTCACGTTAAGCAAGCACCCCATCGTGAGTGGCAAGGGGACTCACGTTAAGCAAGCACCCCATCGTGAGTGGCAAGGGGACTCACGTTAAGCAAGCACCCCATCGTGAGTGGCAAGGGGACTCACGTTAAGCAAGCACCCCATCGTGAGAGGCAAGGGGACTCACGTTAAGCAAGCACCCCATCGTGAGTGGCAAGGGGACTCACGTTAAGCAAGCACCCCATCGTGAGAGGCAAGGGGACTCACGTTAAGCAAGCACCCCATCGTGAGAGGCAAGGGGACTCACGTTAAGCAAGCACCCCATCGTGAGTGGCAAGGGGACTCACGTTAAGCAAGCACCCCATCGTGAGTGGCAAGGGGACTCACGTTAAGCAAGCACCCCATCGTGAGAAGCAAGGGGACTCACGTTAAGCAAGCACCCCATCGTGAGAGGCAAGGGGACTCACGTTAAGCAAGCACCCCATCGTGAGAGGCAAGGGGACTCACGTTAAGCAAGCACCCCATCGTGAGTGGCAAGGGGACTCACGTTAAGCAAGCACCCCATCGTGAGCGGCAAGGGGACTCACGTTAAGCAAGCACCCCATCGTGAGCGGCAAGGGGACTCACGTTAAGCAAGCACCCCATCGTGAGTGGCAAGGGGACTCACGTTAAGCAAGCACCCCATCGTGAGTGGCAAGGGGACTCACGTTAAGCAAGCACCCCATCGTGAGTGGCAAGGGGACTCACGTTAAGCAAGCACCCCATCGTGAGAGGCAAGGGGACTCACGTTAAGCAAGCACCCCATCGTGAGTGGCAAGGGGACTCACGTTAAGCAAGCACCCCATCGTGAGAGGCAAGGGGACTCACGTTAAGCAAGCACCCCATCGTGAGAGGCAAGGGGACTCACGTTAAGCAAGCACCCCATCGTGAGTGGCAAGGGGACTCACGTTAAGCAAGCACCCCATCGTGAGTGGCAAGGGGACTCACGTTAAGCAAGCACCCCATCGTGAGAAGCAAGGGGACTCACGTTAAGCAAGCACCCCATCGTGAGAAGCAAGGGGACTCACGTTAAGCAAGCACCCCATCGTGAGAGGCAAGGGGACTCACGTTAAGCAAGCACCCCATCGTGAGAGGCAAGGGGACTCACGTTAAGCAAGCACCCCATCGTGAGTGGCAAGGGGACTCACGTTAAGCAAGCACCCCATCGTGAGTGGCAAGGGGACTCACGTTAAGCAAGCACCCCATCGTGAGTGGCAAGGGGACTCACGTTAAGCAAGCACCCCATCGTGAGTGGCAAGGGGACTCACGTTAAGCAAGCACCCCATCGTGAGTGGCAAGGGGACTCACGTTAAGCAAGCACCCCATCGTGAGAGGCAAGGGGACTCACGTTAAGCAAGCACCCCATCGTGAGAGGCAAGGGGACTCACGTTAAGCAAGCACCCCATCGTGAGAGGCAAGGGGACTCACGTTAAGCAAGCACCCCATCGTGAGTGGCAAGGGGACTCACGTTAAGCAAGCACCCCATCGTGAGTGGCAAGGGGACTCACGTTAAGCAAGCACCCCATCGTGAGTGGCAAGGGGACTCACGTTAAGCAAGCACCCCATCGTGAGAGGCAAGGGGACTCACGTTAAGCAAGCACCCCATCGTGAGAGGCAAGGGGACTCACGTTAAGCAAGCACCCCATCGTGAGAGGCAAGGGGACTCACGTTAAGCAAGCACCCCATCGTGAGAGGCAAGGGGACTCACGTTAAGCAAGCACCCCATCGTGAGAGGCAAGGGGACTCACGTTAAGCAAGCACCCCATCGTGAGAGGCAAGGGGACTCACGTTAAGCAAGCACCCCATCGTGAGAGGCAAGGGGACTCACGTTAAGCAAGCACCCCATCGTGAGAGGCAAGGGGACTCACGTTAAGCAAGCACCCCATCGTGAGAGGCAAGGGGACTCACGTTAAGCAAGCACCCCATCGTGAGAGGCAAGGGGACTCACGTTAAGCAAGCACCCCATCGTGAGAGGCAAGGGGACTCACGTTAAGCAAGCACCCCATCGTGAGTGGCAAGGGGACTCACGTTAAGCAAGCACCCTATCGTGAGAGGCAAGGGGACTCACGTTAAGCAAGCACCCCATCGTGAGAGGCAAGGGGACCTCTCATTGTTCCTTGGTGATGTAATACTAAAAGAAAGATTGGTAAAATTTTTATTTTTACAGAAACGTAAATTTAACTTAAGTCAAAACTTCTAAGTTAGTTAGTTTACATTTAAAAAAATAAATTAAAGGTCATTACGACCCAAGACCATATTTTTTCAGGCCCGTCTGATCAATCATTTAGATTCAAGAAACTCTCCCACTACTCGTGTTCTACTGAAATGCAAATCTTTTCACTTTCAGAGGTTATTGATAATTAGGTCTTGCGGGGCCTCAAAGAGCCAAAAAAAATTTTTCAATAATTAGTTGAAAATCTTAAAATATTTCACTTTTTTCGAAACTGGGTACAAAAATTTTTCTGGCTAGTTCCTAAAGTTGAAGTTCATAGGGTCCGAAATGAGGCCCCGGGCCCAATCTTTTTGGGGCCATCTGGTTGGAAATTTTAAAAGAATAAACTTTCCTCATGTAGTAATAAGCGAAAAAGGCTTTTTTCTCGTGAAAAAGGCTGCCAAAGATAAATGGGCCTTATCGGGCCCTTCAGGGCCTCAGTAAGGCCCAAAAAAAATTCCAAAAAATACAAAAGAATCGTAAAGTTTTCCGCTCTTTCTGAATCCAGAGTCAAAAATAGGGGTTCCCATTTAAAAAACTGGACTTTGGGTCCGTAGGGCCCAAAATAAGACCCCGGGGCCCAATATTTTTGGAGCCATTCGGTTAGAAAATTTAAAAGAATAAACTTTCTTCATGTACGTAATAAGCGAAAAAGGCTTTTTTCTCGTGAAAAAGGCTGCCAAAGATAAATGGGCCTTATCGAGCCCTGCAGGGCCTCAGTAAGGCCCAAAAAAATTTCCAAAAAATACCTAAAAATCGTAAAATTTCCCGCTCTTTTCGAATCCGGAGTCAAAAATAGGGGTTCCCATTTAAAAAACTGGACTTTGGGTCCGTAGGGCCCAAAATAAGGCCCCGGACCCAATTTCGTTAGGCCCATTGAACTAGCCCCTAAAAATTATAAAACTTTGGTCTTCACATTTTTTTCGATTTGGGCCTTCCCAAGCGAGTTATTCGGGTGGATCGATTAAAATGACTCACCCTGTAGATGAAAAAAACGCTTTTAAAGTTTTTTTTTCGTTTTTTTTTATTCTTTCAGTGGTGGTATAAAAATTTCAACTGAAAAAAATGATAACTGTTACAAGATGTTATTTACTGGCATGTAAAAACCGAAATTTAAGTCTGATTTTAGATATTTTCATTATATTCTAAATATCGTACTGGACTCAATACTGAAAAAAAGAAAAGGTGAAAAAATAAAAAATGTTATCAAATTTTATGCAAAATTCTAAAAAAAAATGTATAATTGTTGATAATTTTAATTTACGTACTATTTTTGAGAAAAAAGTCCTTTCCAGTTCTTTTTTTTTTAAACATAGGCTCTTAATTAGCCGTTGGTTTCCGATAGATCCCTCTTTGTAGGTTAATTTTTATTTTTTATTTAATAAAAATGTATAAACAATTAAAATCAATTTGCTGTTAATATTTTTGGAACATATCAAATTCAAAAATTATTTTGAACTTGTGTTTTTTATTTTAACCTAATTTTATACATCTCTTTTCTTTCTAAATATATTCATGAGAAACCACTTAAATTTTGCTTTATTAAATAAAAAATTATTTTCTTTGTTGGACAAATTTTTATTAGTAAAAAGTTTAATGAAAAAATATCTTATTTCAAAATCATAAAATAGTGTATGACAATATACTATTTTATTTTTAAAAGAATAACCTTACATTTGAACTTCGCGTTTTTTTTTTAAATAAATATTTTTATAAAAACTGTTATAACTTTATAATGACTGCAAATATCGACTTGAAACTTACTCAGGCCCTCTGAATCTCTAAAATGCACCATTCGAAGTTTTATAATAATTTGTACATTAGTTTTAAAACCAACTTCTTGACAAAATTCACAGAAATTGGTGAAAATTTGCTTTGAAAAGGGCTTCGTCCAAGAGGGCTAAGTACAAGGATATGAGTAATTGTATGCACGTGAGTAGGTACAGTGGTAGTCATAAAGTTACACGAGGGTATGCATACAAGTATGAACAAACATAAAAACAAAGATAGGCACAAGAGTAAATACAAGGATAGCTACAAGAGCAGATACAATGGTAGCTCCGAGGGTACTAAGGCCCACCTCGTGTGTCGCCGATCGGCCGGCGGCACACATGGTACTCTCTCCGTCTCTCTTACTCTCTCTATTACACTTGTTGCCCAAGCTGCTGCTCGCTGATTTGCAATACTGCTGTAGTTTACAGCTACAATTAATATTATCAATGCCCAGGGAAGTTGTGCGGGTTTCGTGCACGTTACAAAACAATCCTTTTTTTTATTTAATACAGTGGTCTCCGCTTATAAGAATCACGTCGGGACCAACCCAAAATGATTCTTATAACCGATGATCCTTAAAAGCAAGGTGCTAAAAAATAAGAAAAAAATCAAAGTCAAATAAGAATTTTTTTATTTTTAATAAAAAACATAGTAGTCACTTAATTAATTGTTTTAAAAATTTATAATAATTTATTAAACTTAATTTAATCTGAACATTTTTGTCGTTTAAAAAACTGAGTAATTTTTGATTGTTTTTTATTATTTTCTATAATTTCAGTAATAAACTTTTCGTAGTTATAATGTATTTCAAAGTCAGTGCCTCCCTGTTGCACAGCTCTTCTCAAAACTTGTAAAGCTTTTAAAATTTCTTTATTTGAAGGTGGTTGAACAACTTCATCTTCTTGTTCTCCAATCTCAGATTCATCGTCGTCGCTGACGTCTTTAGACAGAATTGATTCGCAGATTTGATTCTCAGAGTAATTTTCAGAAGTTTCAAGGGTGTCGTCCACATTTATCCAATCCTGATATGCTTCGTTAGAGAGACCTGCAGGTGTTTTCGGTAACTGAGTAGGTTCATGCTCTGCTGGCTCTTTTTCAGTACTTTTTACAAACCCTTCATGACGAAAACAGTTGCGGATGGTAACATCACTAACAGCGTTCCAAGCTTCATTAGCAAGATGCAGTGCATTAAGTAAAGTGATTTTCTTGGAAAGATCATTAGCCTTCATTGTTGAATAACTTTCCAACAGTTCTTCAAGATAAGCGATAATTTTTTTCATCATTTCTGTTCTGTAGTAAGACTTAAAGGCTCGAATGATCCCCTGATCACAAGGCTGAATGAGTGACGTGGTATTGGCTGGTAAAAAAACTAATTTTATATTTTTTAAGTTTAAATTAACATTATGAGCTCTGCAATTATCCACCAAAAGCAAAATTTTTCTGTTTTTTTTTTTTTTTTTTAAGTTCTCTATCCCACTCAATCAACCAATCACTGAAAATATTTTGTGTCATGGAAATTAAAAATAAAAGTAAAATTTGTAAGCTAAATTTGATTCTTATAACCGATGTCATGATTCTTATAGCCGCTTTTTTTTCAATGTACTTAGATACGGCTGGACCGTTCCAGCCAAATTTGATTCTTAAAAGCGGTTGATTCTTATATCCGTGATTCTTATAAGCGGAGACCACTGTAAATTCATAGACCTTACGGCCCATACAGCAATAATTCTTTTTATGACCGTTGCAATTTTATTTACTCTTTTTTAAACGATGATGCATTATATTTGATTTACCAGGTTTGCTTACTTTATTTATATACTTTTTTTTTCACGTACATTATGAATGTTATTTTTTCAAATTAATCGTTTATAATGATATATATAATTTATAATTAAAAGCGGCGATGAAAAATTAATCAAAATAGAATATTCTATAAAAATGTATATTTTCCGAAACCCTTATAAGAGCCTAACCAATGCCCCGCTACACGCTACGTGCCTCCTAAGCGAATCCCCTAGAGAGGGCCCCATGGCATCTAAAGAGGACCTTACTAGTGCCCTCATAAAATTTCTGTTCGGGTAGCCGCGCCGCGATCCAAGAGCCCTTTCAATCCAACCTCATCTCGCTGACGAGTCTGTCCAAAGGACAAAGAAGGACCGAGGATAAGGTCACGGAAAGAAGGATTCGGTTGCGTCACGGTGCAGTCCACACGCTAGCTGTAGTGAGAATTCTGAATTGCGGCTCTGTGAATCCCTACTAAAATACGACATGAGATCTCACCGAGCCGCAGTCTAGGAGCGCAGTAGAATCCGTGATCCCTTCCTGCGCTTTGCGTCGGCTTTGGCAGCCGGATCCACTTTTTCAAAAATGCTGTCATTTTTTAATTATCAAAAATATTGCATTGGAACTTTCGAGAAAGCTTTATCAACACCTTATGAAAAAGTTTCTTGCTAAAAGTTTTCTCAATTCTAAATTTATGCTTACTTTTTTATCTGAAAATTTTAGGTCAAAAAATATTAATTTTTTATTTTTAATTGTTAATTACTCGGCTTTAAAACACTTTTTAAATATCTGGTTTACTCTATTGACAGCGGAAAGGATTCAAGAGTGTACTGCTAAAATTTCATTGAAAAATATTCAGTTGTTTCCAAGTTCTTGCGAGTTTAAACAAAAAAAAAGTATATCAAAATTTTTTTAACTTTTTTATTCGAACCGGAAACTACTGGATATTTTTCAATGAAATTTTAGTAGTACACTCATGAACCCTTTCCGCTGATAATAGAGTAAACCAGATAAATAAAAAATTACAGCATTTTTGAAAAAGCGGATGGGGCTGCCACAGCCGACGCAGAGCGCAGGGACGGATTCAAACGCACTTGTAGACTGCGGCTCCGCGAGATCTCACTCTATATTTTAGTGAGGATTCACCGACCCATAATTAAGATTCTCACCATGGCTAGCGTGCGGGCTGCACCCTTCTTTCCGTGGTCTAGGGGTATTGGTAGGTAGGCGTTAAAAGATTTCCGCCTGTATTAGTTTGTCCGCGTTGGTCTAGCGTTGGCACATGCGCCTGTGCATACCGATACCCTGACAATCCAGTCAGTCAAGACGTCTCACACGTAAGTGTCCTGAAACTGACAAATTAATAATTCGTTGGTCTGTTTTCGTTTCGCACCTCATCCATGAACGTTAGACCGAGTCTAAGCCAGCTTAGGTCGAGTGAGAGATCTCAACGGGACTCCCGGCGATACTAGGAAGAGGGACAATAATTAATTGCAAATTCAAATACAGTCATGGTAGTCGTGCACTTAAAAAATTGTGTAGATACGAGTCAAAAAAGAAACTGAAGCTCTTTTGTTGAAACTCAGGCCCACATAAATTTTATGAGGCATAAAAATTATTGAAAACTTTTCAGTGAGCTTCAGTTTTTTTCATTAGTTTTTAATCAAAATAAGGTGGTGGACCCCATTTGGGATCACGTACCTATTTGGGATCATAGTCATGGATTTGTATAACTATATACTTGCATCTTCCGTGCAGTTTGTACAGAGTGATCCCAAATGGGGTCCACCACCTTACTTATAAAATCGATTTTTTAATTAATTTTTGAAAAATCAATAACTTTAGAGAAAACTGTAAAGACACGTACAAAAAGGAAAAATGAAGCTCTTAATAAATTAAACCACAACAAAAATTCTGAAAATGAACCAAACCATTTTAAAGAATAGTCAATTTGTCTTTTTGATATTATGGCTTGTAAATATGCGTCTTTTTAGCAGTGTAAATGTCCTAAACATAAAAAAGTGCCGATTTCTGAAAAAGAATTTTTATACGATCAGAGAAGCTCAAGACGCTCAGCAATAGGCTCTGATAATAAAGTCAAAACATATGAATGAAAAAGAAAAAATAAAAGTAAAAGTTTAAAGAAACAAGAGGACGTAAAAAAAGTGCCATGAAATTTCTAAAAATAGTGATGTTATGAATTCTTCGCAAGAACCAGCTTCTGATAATAATCTTGATTCGCAAAAGTTTTACCAGCCCAGATCTAGTAGAAACGCCCGGTCAACTATTCAAATAAGTATGGAATTTAATAATGTTGCTACAGTGTATCAACGTTACAGTACGTGAAGTAAACCTATAGTTGCTACTGCTACTGTTGCGTTACAATATGCTTAGGTTTTCTCAGAGTTTAATGCTTTATAAATAAAATTAAAAGAGATGTAACGAAACTTGCTACGAATTTAAGATCTAAATCTAATGCAAGCCAGATTTTACGTAAATTATACTATGGTAAACGTCATGACCTGACAAAAATAATGATACAAGAAACCTCAAAATATTATACAAGGTTTGTTACTGAAGATAATTACTCTCTTGTACAAGAACCAGGATCAAATGATTCAAGCCATATTACACCAAAAACAAGTACCCCAAGGATGAATACAGGTCATAAAGAAGGTGCCAATTTAATTTTGGAGTCAACTATCAACAGATCACTTTCAATATAGATTAGCCTATTGCATATGAACGCGTTACAACTCAAGTATTTATTTCAAAAAATTGATGGCATAACTTCTGGTCCAACTATTTATATACGTCGGATTGGTTGGAAAATAAAAAAAATTGTAAGCAATTGACAGTTATTACGTTTAAAGCCATCGACTGCAGTCCACCTGAAATAGATCCTAAAATTTTAAGCACTAATCAAAAGTATTTATTTGAGATTAGTGAGACTATCTCTTAAGGTAATTGCTCACATGATTTGGCCGGTGACACGAAAGAATCTACAATGTAAAAATCTACGCGAAAACATCTACGAATTTGGTTATGTTTAATAGAAAGTAAATAAAAATTTATTATTAATAAATAAAAAAGTAAACAATGAAAAAATGTCTTTGAAAAGAATTAATATTCGTTATTATTATAAATTTACGATGAAATTCGATAATACTATCATGGTTGACCAGAAATTATTATTTGTTTACATTCGAGACTATAATTATCAGATGATTATTATTATTCTAATAAAAAGGAAGTAGCTCTAATACAAAGTTGATGTGTGAATACAAAGCATCTAAATTGTGAATCGGGTTTAGGAAATTCTCATTGTAGCCATCGTCAAAGAAGGTTTGTCTTGTTTGATTATCAAATTAATGTTCTCAGTTGATTTGTTAATGTATTTACAATGCCGTTGCATTCATTGCTGACAAGGAGAGGACGCACCCTCCGGAGAGCCAAATTTTACCAAAATTTGGGGATTGTTTTCTGGTACCCAGAGATGCATGAAACCACCAATAACTAATGCCAATGGGCATATTAAGTCTGTTCACTTCCTATGTCAAATTCCCAAAAAACCATGTTTTCGAACAATTTTTAATAATATGTAATAATGTTTCTAATTAGTTCTGGATTCAAGCAAAACCATGACCAAATTTCAGGATTTGATTCTTCATACTTAAAATTAATTGAAAACTATTTCAGCTGCCCATTACAACTTGAAGTTCACCAATCCATAATAATGACTTTTAAAAACTACGCTTTTTACTTGCTTCCCAACACTTTCTACCAGTAGCTTGAATTAGAATGATGGATCAAGTTCTCATTACAGAGTTTGAATTTTTACCAGTAAACCAAATTTACTATTTACAAAAGCTTATTGTTTCTATAAACTTTCATACCCCTTGCACGCTTAACTCAAATTGATACTTTATTTAAAGAAAAAAATTCACCCCAGACTTTCATCAGGATAAGTGAACTGTTTATAACTATTGGGCTGAATTTCTTAAAAAAAAACTTCTTGATCATGAAATTCTCCAACTAATAAAAATTCCAAAAGAATGAAATAAAAGAAAATAAAAGAAACTGAAATAAAAGAAATTTTTCTCACAAAGTTATCATTGTTCTGGTATCAATCAAAATAGATTTAAACTTTAAAAAAAATTAGTACTTATCTGATAATATTCTCTTAACTTCATTTTTTTTTCGTTCAACTTTTCTCAAATCTATAAGCTATTCACAGCTGATGTCGCGTGGGTAACTTTTTTTCTACTTAAAGTTCTAATCCTGAACCTACCAACGTGCTTAATTTTGTGTCTACTCCTGCGCATACCCTTGTACCTACTCTCTTCTCTGCCCTTGTGTATATCCGTGTACCAAGCCTTATTTCTACTGCTGTGCCTATTCTTGTAAGTACTATCTCTACCTCTTTTGTACCAAATTCGTACCTACTCTCGCGTCCACTCCTGTGCTTACTCTCTTGCCTAAACTTGTATCAACCCGTGTGCGTATCCGTGTACTTACAGTAGTGCATACCTTTGTACGTATCATTGTGCCTACTGCATGAGTGAAGAAAAACTACTATATAAGATCTTGTACCAAACCCGTACCTACTCTCATGTCCACTCCTGTGCTTACCCTCTTACCTAAACTTGTATCAACCTGTGTGCGTATCCGTGTACTTACATTAGTTCATACCTTTGTACGTATCATTGTGCCTACTGAAGGAGTGACGTATTGAATGCACTTTTTAAATATTGTGCAATAATAGTGAATTTTTACTGACTTGAAAAAATTATAAAAATATTTTTTTTAAACTGTTTTATATATTTTGATTACTGCTATTATTTTGTTATTTTTATTTTATGAAATGTAAGTTTTTTTTAGTATTTCAATAGTTACTTTTTAAATTTATATAATTACATAAGTAATAATATATATCAAAAATAGGAGGTAGAGGTAAAAGTGATAACATATATCAAAAATTGGGGGCGTGAGTAAAAAAAGAGCGTGGGGGGGGCGTGATTAGACAATTATAGGATAAATTAAAACATATAGAAATAAGCATATTTTGGTACAATTTTACGGTTAGTTAAGCACTTTTCTTAGGGGCCTGTGGGGGGCGTGGGAGAGGAAAAACAATTATATAATATAGTAAGATATAAGATATATAGACCTAACTTTATATAATAGTATATTATTCCCAGAGGGACTAAAGTTTGCAGTGGAGGCCTCGACTTTGTCTCGGGCTGCAAATACGTGGGCCTCCTCAGCAAACTCGAGTGTTGAGGGATATATGCACTTTTTGAAAGTCCGTTTATCACAAAAAATAACTTGATTTCCTCCGATTAAAGCCAAAAGAACAATGTACTCCCGAAGCGCCAGCGGCCGACACGCAGCCGGCTGTCATGTTTCGGCCCGAGCGCTAGCGAGGGCATGCAGTAGGCCGGGTCCGCGTTGGTCGATGGCGCAGGGAGTACATTTCGTTCTTTTGGCTTGCGTCGGAGGGACACAATTTATTACTTGTGATCAACGAGAGTAAAAATTTTATTAAAACTTCAGTGGCTCGGGATGACCTGAAAAAAATTTTTGGGTGTGTACGAAGATTTTGCTTGAATCTACAAATAAATAGGCAACTTTTTAGACCCCAGGCGTAAAGATTCAAAAATTTTTTTACTTTCGGGCCACCCTAGTTATCATCGTCGAAATTAATACTCATTTTTATCATACTTTATTGATTGATTTCAATTATTTTTTTTTTTTTTTTCATTTTTTTTATTTTTATTTATTATCAACGGAACTAGTCCTTTTTTTTTACAAATGAGTAAGAAATAAATGAGTTAATTTGAGTATAGTAAATACAATCAAAATAGATTTTCATAAATATCTTGAAAAAATAATAAATTAATTATAAATATAATTGTGTCTATGAAATTCAGTTTTAAACAAAGAAATAGCATTACAACTTCGTAAAGAGGCTCGTGCAGTGTTCCAACTCCTTCTCAGTCTATTAAGAATACTATATAAAGCAAAATTATTTCTAGGGCATGTTTCTAATAACTGTCTAGGATTTCTTAGATTTAATGTAAGTTCTCTCTCAACAAATAATCTGCTCAAAGTCTCAACATCAATATATTTTCTGACTATCTTGAAAACCAACAATGAATCTAAGGAATTATGCTGTGATTTAATAGATGGAATGTTAAAACGTTTGGCAATGTCAGTATAGTCATGATCAAATTTATTTATTGGTACCAGCCTTATAAGCAAGATACCTAAGAAATTTGTGATTCACTTTCTCCAATTTAGTAATATCAACCTCATAACAAGGTGACCATATTTGAGAACAATACAACAGGCTTGAAGTAACTATCGTTTTATACAAATAAATAAAAGTATCAGGCTTTTTAAAGTCAGCTGTAGACCTAATAATGAAGCTTAACAGCTTCCTAGCTTTAGCAGTAACATGGTCAATGTGGAGTTGGAACTTAAAATTGGAATCATAGATTACACCAAGATCAGTGATTGACTCAACCATCTCTAATTGAGCATTATTAATTAAGTATGTAAAGTTTAAATTAAGTCTAGACTTATAAAACGATATCATCTTACATTTAGCTACATTTAAGTCTAGATCATTCTCAATTGACCACTGAATAATAGCATTCAAATCCTCCTGCAATTTTTTACAGTCTAAAACAGTTTTAATTTAAAAAAATAATTTAACATCATCAGCAAATATAAGAAGTTCAGAATATTTAAGATTTTGACCAACATCATTAATAAATATAATAAACAAAAGTGGACCCAAATGCGAGCCCTGAGGAACCCCTGAAGTAATCTTAAATTCATCAGAGGTATGTCCTTTTATTCTGATTACTTGTGTTCTATCACTGAGATAAGACTGTAACCAAGATAACAAGTTTCCACCAACTCCATATTGATTTAATTTTGACAACAATTTCCCATGATTTACCCTGTCAAATGCCTTTGAAAAATCCAAATGAATAGAGTCCACTTGAATGTTTTCATTCAAAAAATTTGAGATATAACCGTTAAATACAAGGAGATTACTTAAGGTGGATCTACCTTTTACAAAACCAGTACCACATTTGGTGACATACAATTTGAAAGCAAAATGCATCATACAGTTTCTTAGCTACAATAGAATCAAACAGTTTAGCCACCGAACCGAGTATAGAAATAGGTCTATAGTTAACAGTCAAATTCTTATCACCAGACTTATAAACTGGAGTAACAAACGATTTCTTCAAAATTTTCGGAAGATAACCCTCCGCAATAAATTTACAAAACAATGTAAGCAATGGCTGAATAAGGGAAGATCTACATTCATACAAAAATAAAGTTGGTAAATCATCAGAGGTTATAGTAGATGAAACATTAAGGTTTTCCAGAGCAATTTTAACATCATCACTATTTAGTTCAATCGTATTGATTAAACCAGTGTCCTCAGATAAAATATCAACCGAACTTGGTGCATGAACAGAGCTAAAGTACTCAGCAAATACATTACAAATTGAAATAGGAGCACATACAGATTTCTCTTTAAAGTACATTTTAGCAGGAATTTCATTCGATTTATGCAAATTGTTTATATAGTTCCAGAATTTTTTAATGTTACATATAGACCTATTTTCAATTTTATCTAAATAACAATTTTTATCGAGTTTAGATTTTCTTATACATTGAGCTCTCAACTTTCTAAAATAAATACGATCAGTCTCCAGCCCCTACTGAAGCCAGATTTTATGTATTTTCTTCTTACTAATAATAAGACTAATCAATTCATTAGAGTACCATTGAGGATAAGATCTTACAGTCAGTTTAACTTTAGGAATATTTATATCACAGATATTATTTATAACACTATAAAATTTATCAACAGAATCAGAACAATTTATATCAGTCAATAAATAATTCCCTTCAATCTTATCTATCTCAGCACCTACAGTATCATAATACGCATTCTTAAAATCTAGAGTATAATTTATATGACTAATATAATTTGTATCACAGTCTTCCAATTGTACAAACATGGGAAGATGATTTCTTTCCTCAATCTTTACAAGAAACTCTTTAGAATCAATAATTTTAAATTTAACCTCAGAAGTAGAGAATAATAAGTCCAATGTATAACCTTTAGTGGGATGAGTAGCATAGTCTTGAGTAAATCCAAATTGAGATTAAATTTTAAGAGTAACATCCAAGTTTTTGCTTATCAAAGAGTCATGACCAAAATAAGATGCAGTCAAAATATCACCATTAAACCACTTTACACAAGGTAAATTAAAATCACCACTCACTATAAATTCCTGGTCCGGATACAGTTTGAATAAATTTTTTAAAGTTTTCTTATGATTTTTATAATACTAGCGTCCCTCAGCGCGCACGCGTGCACATTATTTAATAATTTTTTAATTTTTGAATAATTTTGACTCATAAGAGAATATGAAAAATTTTATCAAAGCCTTTTCTAAATTAATATAAGTACTATTTTATTTATTGAGGTTTTTATGAGACTTTTTTAGGTCAATATTTTTAAAATTTCGATAAAGCGAAGTTTTTGTTTTAAGAAAAAAAATTCAGATTGGGGACTGATGGAAAGAAATATAAGTTGAAAAACTTACAATTTTAACACATATCCTCATGAAAATTTGATTATTTTTCTTTCGTTAAAAAACTAAATATTTTGGTGTAAAGGAAATAATAGTTTGGGGCCATTCATAAATTACGTAACGCTAATTTAGGAAATATAGGCTCCGTAACAATAACATGGAAACATTTTATAAAAAATATTTATTTTAACTAAACAGATTTAACTTTAAATAAACTATGAATAAAATGTTTATTATGATACTATTATACACACATCATATTTTAGATAATATATAATTTTGATAAAATAAAGAAACAATTATGTAAAAGAATGATTGTAAATATTTTACTTAATATTTTAATTCAAATTATAAGTTACAATTCAAGTTTTTTAGTTATTTAAATCTTCTTCAAATATATAGATAAATGTATTTGATTAAAAAACTTCTAAATTTGCTCAAAGAATGAAAGCAAACTCTCAAAAAATTCTTAAATTCATATCGTATAATCAGATATTAAGAAAGATGAAAAATATACCGATGTGAGTAATTCTGTAGCGTATTTAGACGATTTGAAAATTAAAAAAAAATGGTTTCGAACTCAGAAGCATGTGTAAGCAGAGACTAAACGCTGTATGCCTAGAAAAAAGTGCGGAGGCAGCGGAGGCAATCGTATAAGATGAATGCGTGTACTTGCATACCCTCAATTTTATTATTATTATTTAAATAAACCAAATAACCCAATTCTATTTAAATTTTTAACTTTCTCTTTATTGCTTGAAAAACCAAATAACCTGATTCTATTTTTTTATCTCATTGTATTATTTACAAAAAGCCAAATAACTCATGTCTCTTTTTATTATTTAAATTATATTATTAAATAAAGACCAAATAACCCATGTCTCTTATTATTTAAACAAACCAAATAACCCAATTCTATTTTTATTTTTAACTCTCTTTTGATAAAAAAAATTTTTTAATAAAAAATTATTTTTATATCTTTAGATAATTTTGAGATAATTTTTAAAGATCTAATTCAATAAAAACGTAAAAAAAAAAAAAAAAAAAAAAAAAAAAAAAAATTAGAGCACTAAGGCTCGACCCTGCGAATTACCCTTAACATATGAGCCTATCATCTTAAACATTCGCCTAATCTAGTTGTTGGTGTTACGAGTTTATAGAATACAAATATTCAGGTTAAAGAATTGATACATGCGCCACCTATATTTACAATCGTTGTCACTACTCACTGCAGTTCATTCTGCTCCCTCTGCACTTTTTTCTAGGCATATAGCGTTTTGTGTAAGCAGAGGAGAGTAAAAAATTAGGGAACCTGTTTCTAAATCTCTCCTAAAAGTCTACATGTATGTCCACATTTAAAAGACTGCGATTGGCAAAAAAAAAATAAAAATTGCAAAATCAAATTTCAATTTTTCTAGTTTTTACGATAAATATACTAATGGAACTGCAATTGATTAAATTCATATTTAAACGCCAAAAAAGTCTGAAATATGTTTATTTAAACTATTATTTTTATAAATTCAGAGGTGAAAAATACTCTCTTGCTCGAGGTGCCCTTACTTGACACGGCCCTTCTCAGGTGAGCTTTTTGAAGATGTATCTTATTTCCCAAATTTTTTGCTTCCAATTAAAAAAAACTTTTACAAAATAATTTTTTGGTGAATTTTATCGGAAACAAAATTAAACAGTTACAGAGGAAATTATTTTTTAAAATACATTGAAACCATGTTAAAAAATTTAAAAAGATTTTTATGCGATTGCTAAAGATTTGATGGTCAAGGTCTGAAACCTCGCAGAGAGATTTTATTTTTATAATCTCTCAAATAAGAAATATTATGCAAAGCTCGATGTAAGGGTTCTGATCAAATTCTCCATACCAACTTGCAACATAGTTTTATTTCATAGTTTTATTATTTTTTCACTATTTTTATAAAATTTCAAGGCTAATGCGCTGTACAGTCACCATAAGGAAAAGACTATGTAACTGCATAAGTGTTCGAAATTGAGATTTTAAATTTATTAAGTATAATTTCATCTTCTTTTTTGAATTTTATTAACTCGAAGTTATAATGAATTTTAGAAAATTGATGATTTGTAAAAGTTAACCTCATGACCTACGAATCAAAAATTTCGAATTATTTTACCAAAGCACATAATTTTACATAATTTTTCGACAAATATTTTTGATGACCAATATAAAATTTTTGAAATTCTCATCAGTTGATATATATGAGCAATTCCGCCAAACTCTTATTTTCACAGTCTGGGCCCAGTAAAAAGGTTTAAGACAATATTTTTTTATATCTAATGGAATAATTATTTAGATTCACACTTTTTGAAATTGTGGAAACAAATATTTGTTATATATAAATTTTTAAAAGCTGAAAAGTTCATGCAAATGTTTAAAAAATTAGGTTTTTCCCTGTAAAACGCAAGAAAACGCTATGTCCGGAACTAAGTTTTGAAAATATTATCTGCTGTAACTTTTTCAGGCAATCTTTTTACATTTTTGACCAATAAAAAGATTGTGCCTGTATTTTTCGAGAAATGACATAACTTCAAAAATATGTCGTTTTGATAAAAATGAATAACCTATTTTTTCGAGTTTTTGCAGGTTCAGGCATTATTCAAACGGTATAAATGTACATTTGTCTGAACCTACATACTTTGACAAATAATTTAAGACCAATCCGAATAATGTGCTTCCAAAATAAGCTATTGTTTACATCGTTTTATTCTGAAAAGTTCGAGCGTGAATTCTTGTAAAAAATGTTATTTTCAGCTGGCACATCCATAAATTAAAAAAAAAGTCTCTAAATTTGAGAGTGAACAATAAATCATATTTTTATTTAACTAAGATCAGCTGCCTGAAGCCAAAACACTTTATTTAGTTAAAAAAAGTTTTTCTGTTATTCGCACCTTCAAACTCAACATGTAGTAGATGACACTGACTAATGTCAGCAGCAGGCAGTCAACGACGTAGTTATGAACTTATATTTATCAATTTTTTTGCTCTTTACCTATAATTTACTTAGTAGATTAGTGTAAAAAGATCAGTAGGTGGATCTTATCGCCTATATATTATTATTGCCAATATTAAAATACATAAAAAATAGATGACCCTAACCTATTCCTAAAGTGACGTTTGATGACAATTATAAAAAATTTAAGTTGTTTAGATGATTATTATAAAAAAACTCAGCTTTTAATTGAAAAAATCCTTTCTATCCTTTTATTTTTTTAGTAAAAAATCGATCGGCATAGTCAGATTTTCATTTTTTTTAAATAATAATTTAATTGTTTGAATAATTATTTCAGGCAACTTGTTATGACCGTCCACGCTACATTTTTTTATTTCTTATTATTTTAAAGAATTATTGCTAAAATTTCAAGTGTGCTTCAAAAATTGCAAAAGTTTCAGAAGTACTGAAAAAAAAAAACAGAGTATTGCAGATTTACTCATCTATTTCCTTCTTTTTTTTCTGTAACGATTTGTTCAATCTGCATAATAGCAGAGTAGTAAAAAAGGGGACAAAATTTTTTTGCACTTGCCAAAGTTATACTTTTTTTATCATAAGCAAAAAGTTTGATAGGTTAATGACTTTTATTAGTTTGGATTTTTGTAAAATTATAATTTAATTCTAAATTAATCATTAAAATATCCATTTCTTAATCATATAATTATCCATGATCACTTTATTGATATTAAGTTGTGATATTCAAAATTTAAAATTCAATTTTTTAATTTTGCTCTTCAACCGATCATAACATGAATAAAATTCTAACGTTTTTAAGGTTCTTTTTTTTTATTTTATGGTTAATGATGGTTAATGATGATGATGATTATTATGATGAATGTACATTCATTCATCACTTATGGTCAAATGTTAGATAGGTTAACAACATCAATAATAAAACCTCAGTTGTCATAGCAACCTTTCTGTACATGAATTCACTCAGTATGAAAACGACTGCAAACATTTTGTTATTATTTAAAAAAAATATTTACATTTTTTTGTGCAAAAAAAAGTCAGAAAAAATTATTCATTATTTTTCCAATATATTAATTAAAAATCTACACTAATAATAATAACTAATACTCGAAAAATTCAATCTTTAAAATTTATGATTTGAATTTTATCGTCTCAGCCTATCACGTCACGAATAAAATGCTGACTCTTTTTGGGTTCTCTCTTTTATTAGGGGATAAATTATCGAGTTTGTCTGGACCGCACCTTCCGCGTACGCGCAAACTTACCCTTTCAAACAAAAATTTGCGCGTACGCGCAACTTAGGTGATCCGCGTACGCGCAAACTAAATTATCCCGCGTGCGCGCAAACTTAGGTACTCTGCGTGCGCGCAAACTTGGGTGCTCCGCGTGCGCGCAAAAACTTAAGATCTCCGCGTGCGCGCGATTTCAAATCAAAAATATTCCGATTCCGAAGAATGCCATTTTACTCTCTTTCGATGTTAAAAACTTATTTCCTAGTGTACCGGTAAACGAGACGCTTGATATTATATATGACTTAATGATTAAAAACAACGTTGAGCACTCGTTGAGAGAGAGTATTATGGAAATTCTTACTACAGTTCTCGAACGAAATTATTTTCAATTTAGCAATATTCTCTATAGATGCATTAATGGGTTGATTATGGGGAACCCTATAAGTCCTCTCTTGGCGGAAATATTTATGGATAACCTCGAGACGATAATTATGAATAATCCCTTGAGTAACAATTTACTATTTTGGCACAGGTATGTCGATGACGTACTTGCTTGTTGGTTGGGAACGAGACGACAACTGAAAATATTTCTTGATTTTATTAATAAACTGAATAAAAATATTGAATTTACTATAGAATTGGAAGATGACAATAAAATTAATTTCCTGACCTTACTATTACAAAATTAGGAAACCAAACTTTAGATTTTAATATATATAGAAAACCGTCTTATACCGACTCTATTATTCATAATTATTCGTTGCATCCTTATTCACATAAGATGTCAACGTTCTATAGTTTGATTCATAGGCTCCTTTCTATTCCTTTGAATGACACCAATTTCAATAATGAGTTGAATATAATAAAACAGTTAGCTGTTAACAATAAATATAACCCAAAAATTATCGACGAACTGTTAGCTAATGTTTCCTCCAAGAAAACTATAGGAGAGGTTTTTCCCTTGACTGAACGGAATGATAGAGTTTTTCACGTTTTCACATACATAGGGGACCTTTCGGATAATATTACTAAAATCTTCAAAAAATACGATGTGAATATTGCCTTTAAGACAGATAAAAATTTTCAAAAATCAATAAAAAATAATAAAGATAAGACAGACAACAACAATAAATCAGGTGTTTACATAAAATCCTGTGGTAACTGTGATAAGAAATATATTGGACAGACTGGTAGATCTTTTGGCGCCAGAAATGATGACCATTTTAAAGCATTCGATAAATACCAACCTGACAAGTCTAATTATGCTAAACACCTGTTAGATCATAATCACAATTTTGATAAAAATATGAATATACTACATGTTTGCAATAAAAGTAAAAAACTTGATTTTTTAGAGGCCATGGAAATTAATAAATATAGGAACACAAATATTTTATTAAACAGTCAACTAGATTTAAATAGTTCGCCTTTTTTAAATTTGAATTTAAAACCGATTTCCACCTGACTGAAATTCAAATATCTCCTCATTATCCGTAACTGACTTTATGTTATTTGTATATACAATACTTGTAAACTTATTTGTGTATATGTGACCGATTTTAATGTATATTGATGTTATTGTACCTATTAATACTTTGTACAGCGAATACTAATTTAGTCGACCAAAATCGTCTGATGAAGCTACAGTGTAGCGAAACAATGTAACGACTTGTTTATAAGAATAAAGTGAAAATTTAACTAACACGACTTTTTTGTGTGTTTTTATTAAAATTAAAATCGTGATTAAAAAAACTTCCTAATTCTATAAAAGGGTATAGCCGGGTAAGATAGTCGAATCGGCCCCCAGCGCGAACCCCTACAATATATATATCTTTCGAAAGGGCATGAAAAAAGAAGATTTTTGGCGCCAACCAAAATTTTTAATACCCATTACTGCGCATGTGCGGTCCAAATTAGTGATTTTTCAACTTTGATTTTTATCTCAAAATATAAGAGGACTAGAAAAACGCGGTTTGCGGCAAAATTTTGTTTACAAAAAATATAGTTCAACCATATTTTTTTAAATCATTTTTGGTGCCAAATTCAAATTAGTGATACATACCTCTCTAGAAAAAAATATGTTATGTATTTTAAGAAAAAATAGCTTTACAAATTTTTTCAAATCTTTTGAAGTGGTGGCAGACACTTTTTAGGCCAAATTATTGAAATTTTTTATCTAAATAACCACCTAGCGGCTGCATACTGCATTAAAATATAACATTTATATCGCTGAACTACATTTTTGGCAAACAAAATTTTGCCGCAAGCCGCGTTTTTCTATCCCTCTTAGATCTCAAGATAAAAATTATAGTTGTAAAATCACTATTTTGCCCCGCGCATGCGCAGTTTAGGGAATAAAAAATTGCGGTTTGCGTCAAAAGCTTTCTTTTTTCAAGACATTTGAAATGATATATATGGGTCCAAATAATACTTTTTTAAAAAACCGTCCGCACGAGGTTCACCGATTTTATTGCAATTTTTTTTGACAAAAGTACTATTTAATAGAAGACTTTTGCCGCAAACTTGAGGTCTCTATCTTATTTCTGCTTGGTGCTAGATTTTTTCAAAGATTGAAAAATTGCCTATTCTTGAGCTGTTTTAAGCATGAAATTTAAGGTATTTTTCGAAAAATTCTAACTTTTGATCAAAATGAGATAGGAACCTCTAGTTTGCGGCAAAATTTTGTTCAAAATAAGTTCATTTTTGTAAAAATATTTTGACAATATATTTTGGTTATTTTTATAATAATACAGTCCTACACAGATATTGCTATTTTTGCTCATTTGCAGGTATCTTCAAACGACCGTAGCTTTTTCTAGGCTAAATTTTTGTGCATATTAAAAAATTTTTAATTTTTTTTATGAAAAAACCAAAATTTTGCGACCAACCGGAACCCTGTACGATCTTCCGCTTCCAAGATACAGCTGTTTAATGTTGTCAAAAAACACAAAAAACGCGTTTTTTACGATTTTCACACGCATTTTTGAACGGTTCCGACCTTTTTTTTTCTCTTAATAATATGTGAAATCTTCTCTTTATATGTTTCCAAACAAGCTCCCATAGTAATTGAAGTGCGGATTTGGGGTTTTAGTTGATTCCAAAGCATACACTTTTGACACATTTTATGTGCTAAACTAGTGTTTTTTTAACAATATACACGCTACATTTAACTTCTTCGTTCATTATAGATGTTTTGAAATTATTTTTAGACTAAAAACTATTTAAATTCCAGCCAAAATTAGGTCGCCTGCTATGAAAAAATTGATACTCAACGAAATATTGATCTCAATATCAAAATAATATACTACTTTTATTCAGTTTTTTAGTTTTTTGATTCGTTAAAAATCTATGTTTAAATATTGTAAATAATATACCACTTATTTATTTATTTTTTTCTATTTATGAAATTACAAATAATTGATCATAGTTTATCAATTATTCTGATAAAACAATCATGGGTTACTATTGCTTACTCTGAAAAAAATGAATCCAAAATAAAAATGTTATTTTTTGAATGCTATGAAGCATAAAACAATCTACCAATCTACATTCTACTTATAATTATATCTGGTTGTAGCTCATCGGCTCATTTGTTAAACAAAAAAATTAATTCTTTTTCATTCACTACGCCCAATGTTATGGGGTTGTGGCTCATCGGCTTATTTGTTTATTAAAAAAATTAAAATTTTTATTAGCCATACCCCAGTTTATGGGGTTGTATCTTATCGGCTTATTTGTTTATTAAAAAAATTAATTATTTTTTCTAAGTACGCCCAGTGTTTTGCAGTGTAGCTCATCGGCTTATTAGTTTAATGAAGAAATTAATTTTTTTTCATTTGCTACGCCCACCGTTATGAGGTTGTAGCTCATCGGCTTATTTGTTTATTAAAAAAATTAATTATTCTTCTTTTGTTACGCCAACCGTCATGGGGTTGTAGCTCATCGGATTATTTACTTATTAAAAAATTAATTTAATTTCTTTCAATTACTCCGCCCAAGGTTATGAGGTTGTATCTCATCGCCTTATTTGTTTATTAAAAATATTAACATTTTTTTCAGCCATGCCCAAGGTTATGGTGTTGTAGCTCATCGGCTTATTTGTTTATTCAAAAAAATTAATTATTTTTACTAAGTACGCCCAGTGTTTTGGAGTTGTAGCTTATCGGCTTATTTGTTTATTACAAAAGTTAATTATTTGTTATTCACTACGCCTAGAGTTATGGGGTTGTAAGCTTGTCCGCTTATTTGGCTATTGAAAATTGAAATTTCATTACTCACTTTATTAATCAAAAAAAAAAAAAAAAAAAAAAAAAATTCAAATCAGTCATACCTGAAGATTTTAAATTTGGCGCGTCTGGCTGGTTCACACTTTTGAGAGGCCTGAAAGGGGGCGCTCTTGCTCCAAGAATCAAAGATCAAGTTTCGATTTGATATATCGACTCGACTTTCTAATCAAATCTCTCATTCTCTTTTTCGTAAGTGGATATGATTATAAGTAGAATGTAGATTGGTAGATTGTTTTATGCTTCATAGCATTCAAAAAATAACATTTTTATTTTGGTCTCATTTTTTTCAGAGTAAGCAATAGTAACCCATGATTGTTTTATCAGAATAATTAATAAACTATGATCAATTATTTGTAATTTCATAAATAGATAAAATTAAATAAATAAGTGGTAGTGGTAAAATTAAATAAATGGTGGTGGTCAAAAATGAATAAAAGTAGTATATCATTTTGATATTGAGATCAATATTTCGTTGAGTATCAATTTTTTCAAAGCAGGTGACCTAATTTTGGCTGGAATTTGAATAGTTTTTAGTCAAAAAATAATTTCAAAACATCTATGATGAACGAAAAAGTTAAATGTAGCGTGTATATTGTTAAAAAAACACTAGTTTAGCACATAAAATGTGTCAAAAGTGTATGCTTTGGAATCAACTAAAACCCCAAATCCGCACTTCAATCACTATGGGAGCTTGTTTGGAAACATATAAAGAGAAGATTCCACATATTTTTAAGAGAAAAAAAAAGGTCGGAACCGTTCAAAAATGCGTGTGAAAATCGTAAAAAACGCGTTTTTTGTGTTTTTTGACAACATTAAACAGCTGTATCTTGGAAGCGGAAGATCGTACGCGCACGCGTACGCGGAAGGTGCTGTCCAGACAAACTCTAAATTATCACTCCTAGGAGGTATATAAACACCACCAATAATAAAGTTCTTACTTACAAAGTTAAGATCAATAAATATTTGTTCAGTAGTATTTGTGAACTCATTGTTAAGTTTGACTAGACTAGATTCATAATTTTTATCAACAGCAATTAAAATTCCACCACCAGCAGGAGAATTTTCTAGAATATGCCTATCAAATCTATAAATAGGGAAATTATGTAGTTAAAGTTCATTATCTGAAATACCAGAGTGAAGGGAAGTTTCAGTAAGAATTATAATATTAGGTTTGGGATTAATATTCAATATATTTTCTCTCAGTTCATTAAGTTTTGTTCTAAGACCATTTACATTCTGATAATAAAGAACAGGCTTCGTTGATGCTAAGTTTCAATTTTGAGAGATTTTTGTAATTGATGTCTTTTTGCACAATAATAGGTTCTTGCTTACGAAAAAGAACTACACGCTGATCATCCTTACCTAGATTTTTATTGTATTCAGAAACTTCATTTTTAAGTTTATTATACTGTTCACGCTGAGACTTTGTGTGGTCTTCATTAGCTTTCAACTCTGTTGGTAATTTTATCCAGTTTTTTTAAATCTCCAAAACATCAAATCTACCATCAAAAATAAGTTTAACACTTCTGTTGGATTCACTCACTTTACCCAATCTAAAAAATTTCACTGTATTCAAATCTGTTTTCAAGGTAAAAGGTTTAAGAATTTTATTTCTATCTAGGTCCTCCGAAGTAGATTCAGTGATGTTATGTAAGATAATGTTGTTAGCATTATTTTTCTTCATTTGAAATTCATTAAAAAATTTGTTTAGGTTAAAAATATTCATAGTTGATTGGGGATTTGAGTTTAAATTGGAGTTTACACCATTGGAAACATTGACCGTGTTGACAGAGCCTTTCATTTTATTAAGTTCAGACTTAAACTCAAGAACCTGATTATTTAATTTATCAATTTTATTCTGTAGGTCACACTTCATCTTTTCTGCATCCTGTTTAGTAGAGTAAGTTTATTGAATCTCACTTTTAAAGTGATCTTTAGATAAATCATTTTTAAAAGAATCCAATTCATTATTATTTTTATTAAGATCTTCCTTTATTTGTTTAAGTTCAGTTTTAAATTCATCAATTTTAGTATTATTCAGACTCAGATTTTCATTGATTTCACTCAAAAGATCTAGAAATTTTTTCCAGAAAATTGAATTTCACTCATTCACTCTTCACAATGGACTTTTTAGGTTATAATGATTAAATGAGATTGTATAAAGAGTTTACATTAAAACTTAATAAATATTATTTGCGAATATAATTGTTTGAGAAATATGCTTAAAATAAAACAAAGAAATTCATTATTTCATACAAAATGAAAATTTCAAATATACAAAGAAACAGAGATTAAGATTATACATGTGATTGTACTAATACTCAGCAGATGACTTTTTGATAAATAAATTTTGAATGGGAAAAACGGAGTCAGTATTTGACAATGAGTGGCTCTAAGCTCCTCTATACTCATAACTTTGATTTGAAAAATACAAAGATGAAGTTAAAGTTTTGGTTGATTTTTAACATTTAGCATTACCTAAATATTTTTGTAAATAATATAAACTAAATAAAATAACATTTATACTTGCGAATTGATAAGAATCTTTACCCTTATTTTTGTATTCATAAAAAAACGAAGGCGAAAAGAAAACAAAAAATTAAAAAATCGAGGGAATAGTATTTTCTTGACCAAGCATGGGAACAGCGGTATTTCTACGAGAGTTGGAGATATTCTGTACGAGATGGTCATTTTTTCAAATACGCTGCGCACGCAGCGCGCGGTGTATTTGAAAAAATGGCCGTCGAGTACAGAATATTTCCAGCTCGAGTAGAAATACTGCTGTCCCATGCGAGGTCGAAAAAATACTTTCTCAAATTTGATGAATCATCATCATAAATATATATTTAAATCATTTTTTACTTAAAACCAGAGTTTATTAATTAATATTCAGTCGTTTATTCAAATGTGCCATGCGTATCTGCTTGTCACTGCACGTCAGCAGCAGCATCTGCGCTAGGTATATCTATATATACGATCCACACATATAGGTATACATCAAACGTTAATGTGAGCTGAACTTGTGATCTTTGTAAATCTTATAGTTTGCACATCAAATGTAAAATAAATGTATTCAATTACTTCATGCCAAATTGCTGAATCAAATTAAATGCATATTATTTTGATTTTCGAACGTTAAACCTCATTTTTTTCAATAAAATTTTTTGAGGTGAAGAGATGTCGGTAAAACAGTGCGTAGCAGACTAGCGTTCTGGTGTATTGTTTTGAAATGGAGAAACACGAAATTGAAACCGATTCTTTGTCGGTTTTAGATAAAACTCACGAAGAATCGCGTTTCTTCGTGAGTTTGAATAACAACTGACGAAGAACCGCGTTTCTTCGAGAGTTTCATTTTCCATTCGGACCAAATGAGAACGGAGACGTTTCTCGTAGAAAAAACAACATCGGAATCGGGGTAAAATACGTATCAGATTTGAGAAAAAGCACCACTCAGGTAGATTTGGTATATTTGGTTATATATATATATATTAGGGTGGAGTGAACTTTTCTGGAGGCCTTAAAAAAAAAGTTAGGGGTCTGGAAATTTAGTAAAAAATTCAAAATTAAAGGCAAGGCTATAATTACCAGGTTAGTATGACTATTGATCTAAGCACACCACGTTTTAACCTCAAAAAAATTATTTTACCCCTTAAAGAATGTGAAATAATTATATTCAATAGTAAAAATCGAAAATATATGTCATTAAAGATGACTTACAACAGTTAGAATATAAAAATTCAAGTAAGGGGCTTAATCACGAAGACCAAATTGTTGCAAACTAAAAATTAGAGGTTAAAAAAAATACTGCGATAATCTTTGTAAAAGTTGAATCGAATTTTATACTTGATATTTTTTGCAAAAAACGTTTCGTTTTGAAGTAAAAAATCAGAGAAGATCCCAATTCGTCAAAATGAGACGAATAAAGCTTTTTTTTTGTTTCAATTGCAAAGTTAGTCTTTTGTTATGAATTTTTGTCGTATATAAAAAGCCTTTGGGTTTTCATTTAAAGAATGTTGAGCGGATTACCTGATTTAAACTATGATGATGCGAACTATGCCCTACTCAAGTGATAAATACAAAATTTTGTCCTTCTAGCTGCGCTACTCGCGAATATCAGCTCCAATTTTTTCCAAATCATACAGTTTACAAGAGAACCTTAAAGGAAAGAAAAAAACCTCAGTTGAACCTGCGGAAAGGATTGGCGAGGGCCTGTTGGCGCCCTTATCGACTGATGAACACAAAAATCGGTCATTCTTGTTGCGCCACTCACGAAGTATCAGCTCTGACGTTTATCAAATCACAAAGGATTTTAGAAAATTGGGTAAAAAAATACAAAAATCCTAGATGAACCTTCGGAAAGGACTTTCAAGGGACTAAAACTGCCCTTATCAAGTGAGAAATACAAAATTGAGTGAAAAAGAAAAAAAATCACAGTTAAACCTGCAGAAAGGATTGGCAAAGGCCTGTTGGTGCCCTTAACGACTGATGAACACAAAAATCGGTCATTCTTGCTGCTCTACTCACGAAGTGCCAGCTCTGACGTTCATAAAATCACAAAGGATTTGAAAAAATTGCGTAAAAAAATACAAAAATCCTTGATGAACCTTCGGAAAGAACTTGCAAGAGACCAAAAGTGCCCTTATCAAGTGATAAATTCAAAATTTCGTCATTTTAGCTGCGCTACTCGCGAATATCAGCTCTAATTTTTTCCAAATCATACAGTTTACAAGAAAACCTTAAAGGAAAGAAAAAAATCTCAGTTGAACCTGCGGAAAGGATTGGCGAGGGCCTGTTGGCGCCCTTAACGACTGATGAACACAAAAATCGGTCATTCTTGCTGCTCCACTCACGAAGTATCAGCTCTGACGTTTATCAAATCACAAAGGATTTTAGAAAATTGGGTTAAAAAATACAAAAATCCTAGATGAACCTTCGGAAAGGACTTTCAAGGGACTAAAACTGCCCTTATCAAGTGAGAAATACAAAATTGAGTGAAAAAGAAAAAAAATCACAGTTAAACCTGCAGAAAGGATTGGCAAAGGCCTGTTGGTGCCCTTAACGACTGATGAACACAAAAATCGGTCATTCTTGCGGCTCTACTCACGAAGTGCCAGCTCTGATGTTCATCAAATCACAAAGGATTTGAAAAAATTGCGTAAAAAAATACAAAAATCCTTGATGAACCTTCGGAAAGAACTTGCAAGAGACCAAAAGTGCACTTATCAAGTGATAAATTCAAAATTTCGTCATTTTAGCTGCGCTACTCGCAAATATCAGGTCAAATTTATTTCAAATCATTAAGTTTACAAGAAGATCTCAAAGGAAAGAAAAGAAAATCACAGTTGAATCTGCGGAAATGATTGGCGAGGGCCTGTTGGCGCCCTTATCGACTGATGAACACAAAAATCGGTCATTCTTGTTGCGCCACTCACGAAGTATCAGCTCTGACGTTTATCAAATCACAAAGGATTTGAGAAGATTGCGTAAAAAAATACAAAAATCCTTGATGAACCTTCGGAAAGGACTTGCAAGGGACCAAAAGTGCCCTTATCAAGTGATAAATTCAAAATTTCGTCATTTTAGCTGCGCTACTCGCAAATATCAGGTCATATTTATTTCAAATCATTAAGTTTACAAGAAGATCTCAAAGGAAAGAAAAGAAAATCACAGTTGAATCTGCGGAAAGGATTGGCGAGGGCCTGTTGGCGCCCTTATCGACTGATGAACACAAAAATCGGTCATTCTTGTTGCGCCACTCACGAAGTATCAGCTCTGACGTTTATCAAATCACAAAGGATTTTAGAAAATTGGGTAAAAAAATACAAAAATCCTTGATGAACCTTCGGAAAGGACTTTCAAGGGACTAAAACTGCCCTTATCAAGTGAGAAATACAAAATTGAGTGAAAAAGAAAAAAAATCACAGTTAAACCTGCAGAAAGGATTGGCAAAGGCCTGTTGGTGCCCTTAACGACTGATGAACACAAAAATCGGTCATTCTTGCTGCTCTACTCACGAAGTGCCAGCTCTGATGTTCATCAAATCACAAAGGATTTGAAAAAATTGCGTAAAAAAATACAAAAATCCTTGATGAACCTTCGGAAAGAACTTGCAAGAGATCAAAAGTGCCCTTATCAAGTGATAAATTCAAAATTTCGTCATTTTAGCTGCGCTACTCGCAAATATCAGGTCAAATTTATTTCAAATCATTAAGTTTACAAGAAGATCTCAAAGGAAAGAAAAGAAAATCACAGTTGAATCTGCAGAAAGGATTGGCGAGGGCCTGTTGGCGCCCTTATCGACTGATGAACACAAAAATCGGTCATTCTTGTTGCGCCACTCACGAAGTATCAGCTCTGACGTTTATCAAATCACAAAGGATTTTAGAAAATTGGGTAAAAAAATACAAAAATCCTAGATGAACCTTCGGAAAGGACTTTCAAGGGACTAAAACTGCCCTTATCAAGTGAGAAATACAAAATTGAGTGAAAAAGAAAAAAAATCACAGTTAAACCTGCAGAAAGGATTGGCAAAGGCCTGTTGGTGCCCTTAACGACTGATGAACACAAAAATCGGTCATTCTTGCTGCTCTACTCACGAAGTGCCAGCTCTGACGTTCATAAAATCACAAAGGATTTGAAAAAATTGCGTAAAAAAATACAAAAATCCTCGATGAACCTTCGGAAAGAACTTGCAAGAGACCAAAAGTGCCCTTATCAAGTGATAAATTCAAAATTTCGTCATTTTAGCTGCGCTACTCGCGAATATCAGCTCTAATTTTTTCCAAATCATACAGTTTACAAGAAAACCTTAAAGGAAAGAAAAAAATCTCAGTTGAACCTGCGGAAAGGATTGGCGAGGGCCTGTTGGCGCCCTTAACGACTGATGAACACAAAAATCGGTCATTCTTGCTGCTCCACTCACGAAGTATCAGCTCTGACGTTTATCAAATCACAAAGGATTTTAGAAAATTGGGTTAAAAAATACAAAAATCCTAGATGAACCTTCGAAAAGGACTTTCAAGGGACTAAAACTGCCCTTATCAAGTGAGAAATACAAAATTGAGTGAAAAAGAAAAAAAATCACAGTTAAACCTGCAGAAAGGATTGGCAAAGGCCTGTTGGTGCCCTTAACGACTGATGAACACAAAAATCGGTCATTCTTGCTGCTCTACTCACGAAGTGCCAGCTCTGACGTTCATAAAATCACAAAGGATTTGAAAAAATTGCGTAAAAAAATACAAAAATCCTTGATGAACCTTCGGAAAGAACTTGCAAGAGACCAAAAGTGCCCTTATCAAGTGATAAATTCAAAATTTCGTCATTTTAGCTGCGCTACTCGCGAATATCAGCTCTAATTTTTTCCAAATCATACAGTTTACAAGAAAACCTTAAAGGAAAGAAAAAAATCTCAGTTGAACCTGCGGAAAGGATTGGCGAGGGCCTGTTGGCGCCCTTAACGACTGATGAACACAAAAATCGGTCATTCTTGCTGCTCCACTCACGAAGTATCAGCTCTGACGTTTATCAAATCACAAAGGATTTTAGAAAATTGGGTTAAAAAATACAAAAATCCTAGATGAACCTTCGGAAAGGACTTTCAAGGGACTAAAACTGCCCTTATCAAGTGAGAAATACAAAATTGAGTGAAAAAGAAAAAAAATCACAGTTAAACCTGCAGAAAGGATTGGCAAAGGCCTGTTGGTGCCCTTAACGACTGATGAACACAAAAATCGGTCATTCTTGCGGCTCTACTCACGAAGTGCCAGCTCTGATGTTCATCAAATCACAAAGGATTTGAAAAAATTGCGTAAAAAAATACAAAAATCCTTGATGAACCTTCGGAAAGAACTTGCAAGAGACCAAAAGTGCACTTATCAAGTGATAAATTCAAAATTTCGTCATTTTAGCTGCGCTACTCGCAAATATCAGGTCAAATTTATTTCAAATCATTAAGTTTACAAGAAGATCTCAAAGGAAAGAAAAGAAAATCACAGTTGAATCTGCGGAAATGATTGGCGAGGGCCTGTTGGCGCCCTTATCGACTGATGAACACAAAAATCGGTCATTCTTGTTGCGCCACTCACGAAGTATCAGCTCTGACGTTTATCAAATCACAAAGGATTTGAGAAGATTGCGTAAAAAAATACAAAAATCCTTGATGAACCTTCGGAAAGGACTTGCAAGGGACCAAAAGTGCCCTTATCAAGTGATAAATTCAAAATTTCGTCATTTTAGCTGCGCTACTCGCAAATATCAGGTCATATTTATTTCAAATCATTAAGTTTACAAGAAGATCTCAAAGGAAAGAAAAGAAAATCACAGTTGAATCTGCGGAAAGGATTGGCGAGGGCCTGTTGGCGCCCTTATCGACTGATGAACACAAAAATCGGTCATTCTTGCTGCTCCACTCACGAAGTATCAGCTCTGACGTTTATCAAATCACAAAGGATTTTAGAAAATTGGGTTAAAAAATACAAAAATCCTAGATGAACCTTCGGAAAGGACTTTCAAGGGACTAAAACTGCCCTTATCAAGTGAGAAATACAAAATTGAGTGAAAAAGAAAAAAAATCACAGTTAAACCTGCAGAAAGGATTGGCAAAGGCCTGTTGGTGCCCTTATCGACTGATGAACACAAAAATCGGTCATTCTTGCGGCTCTACTCACGAAGTGCCAGCTCTGATGTTCATCAAATCACAAAGGATTTGAAAAAATTGCGTAAAAAAATACAAAAATCCTTGATGAACCTTCGGAAAGAACTTGCAAGAGACCAAAAGTGCACTTATCAAGTGATAAATTCAAAATTTCGTCATTTTAGCTGCGCTACTCGCAAATATCAGGTCAAATTTATTTCAAATCATTAAGTTTACAAGAAGATCTCAAAGGAAAGAAAAGAAAATCACAGTTGAATCTGCGGAAATGATTGGCGAGGGCCTGTTGGCGCCCTTATCGACTGATGAACACAAAAATCGGTCATTCTTGTTGCGCCACTCACGAAGTATCAGCTCTGACGTTTATCAAATCACAAAGGATTTGAGAAGATTGCGTAAAAAAATACAAAAATCCTTGATGAACCTTCGGAAAGGACTTGCAAGGGACCAAAAGTGCCCTTATCAAGTGATAAATTCAAAATTTCGTCATTTTAGCTGCGCTACTCGCAAATATCAGGTCATATTTATTTCAAATCATTAAGTTTACAAGAAGATCTCAAAGGAAAGAAAAGAAAATCACAGTTGAATCTGCGGAAAGGATTGGCGAGGGCCTGTTGGCGCCCTTATCGACTGATGAACACAAAAATCGGTCATTCTTGTTGCGCCACTCACGAAGTATCAGCTCTGACGTTTATCAAATCACAAAGGATTTTAGAAAATTGGGTAAAAAAATACAAAAATCCTTGATGAACCTTCGGAAAGGACTTTCAAGGGACTAAAACTGCCCTTATCAAGTGAGAAATACAAAATTGAGTGAAAAAGAAAAAAAATCACAGTTAAACCTGCAGAAAGGATTGGCAAAGGCCTGTTGGTGCCCTTAACGACTGATGAACACAAAAATCGGTCATTCTTGCTGCTCTACTCACGAAGTGCCAGCTCTGATGTTCATCAAATCACAAAGGATTTGAAAAAATTGCGTAAAAAAATACAAAAATCCTTGATGAACCTTCGGAAAGAACTTGCAAGAGACCAAAAGTGCCCTTATCAAGTGATAAATTCAAAATTTCGTCATTTTAGCTGCGCTACTCGCAAATATCAGGTCAAATTTATTTCAAATCATTAAGTTTACAAGAAGATCTCAAAGGAAAGAAAAGAAAATCACAGTTGAATCTGCAGAAAGGATTGGCGAGGGCCTGTTGGCGCCCTTATCGACTGATGAACACAAAAATCGGTCATTCTTGTTGCGCCACTCACGAAGTATCAGCTCTGACGTTTATCAAATCACAAAGGATTTTAGAAAATTGGGTAAAAAAATACAAAAATCCTAGATGAACCTTCGGAAAGGACTTTCAAGGGACTAAAACTGCCCTTATCAAGTGAGAAATACAAAATTGAGTGAAAAAGAAAAAAAATCACAGTTAAACCTGCAGAAAGGATTGGCAAAGGCCTGTTGGTGCCCTTAACGACTGATGAACACAAAAATCGGTCATTCTTGCTGCTCTACTCACGAAGTGCCAGCTCTGACGTTCATAAAATCACAAAGGATTTGAAAAAATTGCGTAAAAAAATACAAAAATCCTCGATGAACCTTCGGAAAGAACTTGCAAGAGACCAAAAGTGCCCTTATCAAGTGATAAATTCAAAATTTCGTCATTTTAGCTGCGCTACTCGCGAATATCAGCTCTAATTTTTTCCAAATCATACAGTTTACAAGAAAACCTTAAAGGAAAGAAAAAAATCTCAGTTGAACCTGCGGAAAGGATTGGCGAGGGCCTGTTGGCGCCCTTAACGACTGATGAACACAAAAATCGGTCATTCTTGCTGCTCCACTCACGAAGTATCAGCTCTGACGTTTATCAAATCACAAAGGATTTTAGAAAATTGGGTTAAAAAATACAAAAATCCTAGATGAACCTTCGAAAAGGACTTTCAAGGGACTAAAACTGCCCTTATCAAGTGAGAAATACAAAATTGAGTGAAAAAGAAAAAAAATCACAGTTAAACCTGCAGAAAGGATTGGCAAAGGCCTGTTGGTGCCCTTAACGACTGATGAACACAAAAATCGGTCATTCTTGCGGCTCTACTCACGAAGTGCCAGCTCTGATGTTCATCAAATCACAAAGGATTTGAAAAAATTGCGTAAAAAAATACAAAAATCCTTGATGAACCTTCGGAAAGAACTTGCAAGAGACCAAAAGTGCACTTATCAAGTGATAAATTCAAAATTTCGTCATTTTAGCTGCGCTACTCGCAAATATCAGGTCAAATTTATTTCAAATCATTAAGTTTACAAGAAGATCTCAAAGGAAAGAAAAGAAAATCACAGTTGAACCTGCGGAAAGGATTGGCGAGGGCCTGTTGGCGCCCTTAACGACTGATGAACACAAAAATCGGTCATTCTTGCTGCTCCACTCACGAAGTATCAGCTCTGACGTTTATCAAATCACAAAGGATTTTAGAAAATTGGGTTAAAAAATACAAAAATCCTAGATGAACCTTCGGAAAGGACTTTCAAGGGACTAAAACTGCCCTTATCAAGTGAGAAATACAAAATTGAGTGAAAAAGAAAAAAAATCACAGTTAAACCTGCAGAAAGGATTGGCGAGGGCCTGTTGGCGCCCTTATCGACTGATGAACACAAAAATCGGTCATTCTTGTTGCGCCACTCACGAAGTATCAGCTCTGACGTTTATGAAATCACAAAGGATTTTATAAAATTGGGTAAAAAAATACAAAAATCCTAGATGAACCTTCGGAAAGGACTTTCAAGGGACTAAAACTGCCCTTATCAAGTGAGAAATACAAAATTGAGTGAAAAAGAAAAAAAATCACAGTTAAACCTGCAGAAAGGATTGGCAAAGGCCTGTTGGTGCCCTTAACGACTGATGAACACAAAAATCGGTCATTCTTGCGGCTCTACTCACGAAGTGCCAGCTCTGATGTTCATCAAATCACAAAGGATTTGAAAAAATTGCGTAAAAAAATACAAAAATCCTTGATGAACCTTCGGAAAGAACTTGCAAGAGACCAAAAGTGCACTTATCAAGTGATAAATTCAAAATTTCGTCATTTTAGCTGCGCTACTCGCAAATATCAGGTCAAATTTATTTCAAATCATTAAGTTTACAAGAAGATCTCAAAGGAAAGAAAAGAAAATCACAGTTGAATCTGCGGAAATGATTGGCGAGGGCCTGTTGGCGCCCTTATCGACTGATGAACACAAAAATCGGTCATTCTTGTTGCGCCACTCACGAAGTATCAGCTCTGACGTTTATCAAATCACAAAGGATTTGAGAAGATTGCGTAAAAAAATACAAAAATCCTTGATGAACCTTCGGAAAGGACTTGCAAGGGACCAAAAGTGCCCTTATCAAGTGATAAATTCAAAATTTCGTCATTTTAGCTGCGCTACTCGCAAATATCAGGTCATATTTATTTCAAATCATTAAGTTTACAAGAAGATCTCAAAGGAAAGAAAAGAAAATCACAGTTGAATCTGCGGAAAGGATTGGCGAGGGCCTGTTGGCGCCCTTATCGACTGATGAACACAAAAATCGGTCATTCTTGTTGCGCCACTCACGAAGTATCAGCTCTGACGTTTATCAAATCACAAAGGATTTTAGAAAATTGGGTTAAAAAATACAAAAATCCTAGATGAACCTTCGGAAAGGACTTTCAAGGGACTAAAACTGCCCTTATCAAGTGAGAAATACAAAATTGAGTGAAAAAGAAAAAAAATCACAGTTAAACCTGCAGAAAGGATTGGCAAAGGCCTGTTGGTGCCCTTAACGACTGATGAACACAAAAATCGGTCATTCTTGCGGCTCTACTCACGAAGTGCCAGCTCTTATGTTCATCAAATCACAAAGGATTTGAAAAAATTGCGTAAAAAAATACAAAAATCCTTGATGAACCTTCGGAAAGAACTTGCAAGAGACCAAAAGTGCACTTATCAAGTGATAAATTCAAAATTTCGTCATTTTAGCTGCGCTACTCGCAAATATCAGGTCAAATTTATTTCAAATCATTAAGTTTACAAGAAGATCTCAAAGGAAAGAAAAGAAAATCACAGTTGAACCTGCGGAAAGGATTGGCGAGGGCCTGTTGGCGCCCTTAACGACTGATGAACACAAAAATCGGTCATTCTTGCTGCTCCACTCACGAAGTATCAGCTCTGACGTTTATCAAATCACAAAGGATTTTAGAAAATTGGGTTAAAAAATACAAAAATCCTAGATGAACCTTCGGAAAGGACTTTCAAGGGACTAAAACTGCCCTTATCAAGTGAGAAATACAAAATTGAGTGAAAAAGAAAAAAAATCACAGTTAAACCTGCAGAAAGGATTGGCGAGGGCCTGTTGGCGCCCTTATCGACTGATGAACACAAAAATCGGTCATTCTTGTTGCGCCACTCACGAAGTATCAGCTCTGACGTTTATCAAATCACAAAGGATTTTAGAAAATTGGGTAAAAAAATACAAAAATCCTAGATGAACCTTCGGAAAGGACTTTCAAGGGACTAAAACTGCCCTTATCAAGTGAGAAATACAAAATTGAGTGAAAAAGAAAAAAAATCACAGTTAAACCTGCAGAAAGGATTGGCAAAGGCCTGTTGGTGCCCTTAACGACTGATGAACACAAAAATCGGTCATTCTTGCGGCTCTACTCACGAAGTGCCAGCTCTGATGTTCATCAAATCACAAAGGATTTGAAAAAATTGCGTAAAAAAATACAAAAATCCTTGATGAACCTTCGGAAAGAACTTGCAAGAGACCAAAAGTGCACTTATCAAGTGATAAATTCAAAATTTCGTCATTTTAGCTGCGCTACTCGCAAATATCAGGTCAAATTTATTTCAAATCATTAAGTTTACAAGAAGATCTCAAAGGAAAGAAAAGAAAATCACAGTTGAATCTGCGGAAATGATTGGCGAGGGCCTGTTGGCGCCCTTATCGACTGATGAACACAAAAATCGGTCATTCTTGTTGCGCCACTCACGAAGTATCAGCTCTGACGTTTATCAAATCACAAAGGATTTGAGAAGATTGCGTAAAAAAATACAAAAATCCTTGATGAACCTTCGGAAAGGACTTGCAAGGGACCAAAAGTGCCCTTATCAAGTGATAAATTCAAAATTTCGTCATTTTAGCTGCGCTACTCGCAAATATCAGGTCATATTTATTTCAAATCATTAAGTTTACAAGAAGATCTCAAAGGAAAGAAAAGAAAATCACAGTTGAATCTGCGGAAAGGATTGGCGAGGGCCTGTTGGCGCCCTTATCGACTGATGAACACAAAAATCGGTCATTCTTGTTGCGCCACTCACGAAGTATCAGCTCTGACGTTTATCAAATCACAAAGGATTTGAGAAGATTGCGTAAAAAAATACAAAAATCCTTGATGAACCTTCGGAAAGGACTTGCAAGGGACCAAAAGTGCCCTTATCAAGTGATAAATTCAAAATTTCGTCATTTTAGCTGCGCTACTCGCAAATATCAGGTCATATTTATTTCAAATCATTAAGTTTACAAGAAGATCTCAAAGGAAAGAAAAGAAAATCACAGTTGAATCTGCGGAAAGGATTGGCGAGGGCCTGTTGGCGCCCTTATCGACTGATGAACACAAAAATCGGTCATTCTTGCTGCTCCACTCACGAAGTATCAGCTCTGACGTTTATCAAATCACAAAGGATTTTAGAAAATTGGGTTAAAAAATACAAAAATCCTAGATGAACCTTCGGAAAGGACTTTCAAGGGACTAAAACTGCCCTTATCAAGTGAGAAATACAAAATTGAGTGAAAAAGAAAAAAAATCACAGTTAAACCTGCAGAAAGGATTGGCAAAGGCCTGTTGGTGCCCTTATCGACTGATGAACACAAAAATCGGTCATTCTTGCGGCTCTACTCACGAAGTGCCAGCTCTGATGTTCATCAAATCACAAAGGATTTGAAAAAATTGCGTAAAAAAATACAAAAATCCTTGATGAACCTTCGGAAAGAACTTGCAAGAGACCAAAAGTGCACTTATCAAGTGATAAATTCAAAATTTCGTCATTTTAGCTGCGCTACTCGCAAATATCAGGTCAAATTTATTTCAAATCATTAAGTTTACAAGAAGATCTCAAAGGAAAGAAAAGAAAATCACAGTTGAATCTGCGGAAATGATTGGCGAGGGCCTGTTGGCGCCCTTATCGACTGATGAACACAAAAATCGGTCATTCTTGTTGCGCCACTCACGAAGTATCAGCTCTGACGTTTATCAAATCACAAAGGATTTGAGAAGATTGCGTAAAAAAATACAAAAATCCTTGATGAACCTTCGGAAAGGACTTGCAAGGGACCAAAAGTGCCCTTATCAAGTGATAAATTCAAAATTTCGTCATTTTAGCTGCGCTACTCGCAAATATCAGGTCATATTTATTTCAAATCATTAAGTTTACAAGAAGATCTCAAAGGAAAGAAAAGAAAATCACAGTTGAATCTGCGGAAAGGATTGGCGAGGGCCTGTTGGCGCCCTTATCGACTGATGAACACAAAAATCGGTCATTCTTGTTGCGCCACTCACGAAGTATCAGCTCTGACGTTTATCAAATCACAAAGGATTTTAGAAAATTGGGTAAAAAAATACAAAAATCCTTGATGAACCTTCGGAAAGGACTTTCAAGGGACTAAAACTGCCCTTATCAAGTGAGAAATACAAAATTGAGTGAAAAAGAAAAAAAATCACAGTTAAACCTGCAGAAAGGATTGGCAAAGGCCTGTTGGTGCCCTTAACGACTGATGAACACAAAAATCGGTCATTCTTGCTGCTCTACTCACGAAGTGCCAGCTCTGATGTTCATCAAATCACAAAGGATTTGAAAAAATTGCGTAAAAAAATACAAAAATCCTTGATGAACCTTCGGAAAGAACTTGCAAGAGACCAAAAGTGCCCTTATCAAGTGATAAATTCAAAATTTCGTCATTTTAGCTGCGCTACTCGCAAATATCAGGTCAAATTTATTTCAAATCATTAAGTTTACAAGAAGATCTCAAAGGAAAGAAAAGAAAATCACAGTTGAATCTGCAGAAAGGATTGGCGAGGGCCTGTTGGCGCCCTTATCGACTGATGAACACAAAAATCGGTCATTCTTGTTGCGCCACTCACGAAGTATCAGCTCTGACGTTTATCAAATCACAAAGGATTTTAGAAAATTGGGTAAAAAAATACAAAAATCCTAGATGAACCTTCGGAAAGGACTTTCAAGGGACTAAAACTGCCCTTATCAAGTGAGAAATACAAAATTGAGTGAAAAAGAAAAAAAATCACAGTTAAACCTGCAGAAAGGATTGGCAAAGGCCTGTTGGTGCCCTTAACGACTGATGAACACAAAAATCGGTCATTCTTGCTGCTCTACTCACGAAGTGCCAGCTCTGACGTTCATAAAATCACAAAGGATTTGAAAAAATTGCGTAAAAAAATACAAAAATCCTCGATGAACCTTCGGAAAGAACTTGCAAGAGACCAAAAGTGCCCTTATCAAGTGATAAATTCAAAATTTCGTCATTTTAGCTGCGCTACTCGCGAATATCAGCTCTAATTTTTTCCAAATCATACAGTTTACAAGAAAACCTTAAAGGAAAGAAAAAAATCTCAGTTGAACCTGCGGAAAGGATTGGCGAGGGCCTGTTGGCGCCCTTAACGACTGATGAACACAAAAATCGGTCATTCTTGCTGCTCCACTCACGAAGTATCAGCTCTGACGTTTATCAAATCACAAAGGATTTTAGAAAATTGGGTTAAAAAATACAAAAATCCTAGATGAACCTTCGAAAAGGACTTTCAAGGGACTAAAACTGCCCTTATCAAGTGAGAAATACAAAATTGAGTGAAAAAGAAAAAAAATCACAGTTAAACCTGCAGAAAGGATTGGCAAAGGCCTGTTGGTGCCCTTAACGACTGATGAACACAAAAATCGGTCATTCTTGCGGCTCTACTCACGAAGTGCCAGCTCTGATGTTCATCAAATCACAAAGGATTTGAAAAAATTGCGTAAAAAAATACAAAAATCCTTGATGAACCTTCGGAAAGAACTTGCAAGAGACCAAAAGTGCACTTATCAAGTGATAAATTCAAAATTTCGTCATTTTAGCTGCGCTACTCGCAAATATCAGGTCAAATTTATTTCAAATCATTAAGTTTACAAGAAGATCTCAAAGGAAAGAAAAGAAAATCACAGTTGAACCTGCGGAAAGGATTGGCGAGGGCCTGTTGGCGCCCTTAACGACTGATGAACACAAAAATCGGTCATTCTTGCTGCTCCACTCACGAAGTATCAGCTCTGACGTTTATCAAATCACAAAGGATTTTAGAAAATTGGGTTAAAAAATACAAAAATCCTAGATGAACCTTCGGAAAGGACTTTCAAGGGACTAAAACTGCCCTTATCAAGTGAGAAATACAAAATTGAGTGAAAAAGAAAAAAAATCACAGTTAAACCTGCAGAAAGGATTGGCGAGGGCCTGTTGGCGCCCTTATCGACTGATGAACACAAAAATCGGTCATTCTTGTTGCGCCACTCACGAAGTATCAGCTCTGACGTTTATGAAATCACAAAGGATTTTATAAAATTGGGTAAAAAAATACAAAAATCCTAGATGAACCTTCGGAAAGGACTTTCAAGGGACTAAAACTGCCCTTATCAAGTGAGAAATACAAAATTGAGTGAAAAAGAAAAAAAATCACAGTTAAACCTGCAGAAAGGATTGGCAAAGGCCTGTTGGTGCCCTTAACGACTGATGAACACAAAAATCGGTCATTCTTGCGGCTCTACTCACGAAGTGCCAGCTCTGATGTTCATCAAATCACAAAGGATTTGAAAAAATTGCGTAAAAAAATACAAAAATCCTTGATGAACCTTCGGAAAGAACTTGCAAGAGACCAAAAGTGCACTTATCAAGTGATAAATTCAAAATTTCGTCATTTTAGCTGCGCTACTCGCAAATATCAGGTCAAATTTATTTCAAATCATTAAGTTTACAAGAAGATCTCAAAGGAAAGAAAAGAAAATCACAGTTGAATCTGCGGAAATGATTGGCGAGGGCCTGTTGGCGCCCTTATCGACTGATGAACACAAAAATCGGTCATTCTTGTTGCGCCACTCACGAAGTATCAGCTCTGACGTTTATCAAATCACAAAGGATTTGAGAAGATTGCGTAAAAAAATACAAAAATCCTTGATGAACCTTCGGAAAGGACTTGCAAGGGACCAAAAGTGCCCTTATCAAGTGATAAATTCAAAATTTCGTCATTTTAGCTGCGCTACTCGCAAATATCAGGTCATATTTATTTCAAATCATTAAGTTTACAAGAAGATCTCAAAGGAAAGAAAAGAAAATCACAGTTGAATCTGCGGAAAGGATTGGCGAGGGCCTGTTGGCGCCCTTATCGACTGATGAACACAAAAATCGGTCATTCTTGTTGCGCCACTCACGAAGTATCAGCTCTGACGTTTATCAAATCACAAAGGATTTTAGAAAATTGGGTTAAAAAATACAAAAATCCTAGATGAACCTTCGGAAAGGACTTTCAAGGGACTAAAACTGCCCTTATCAAGTGAGAAATACAAAATTGAGTGAAAAAGAAAAAAAATCACAGTTAAACCTGCAGAAAGGATTGGCAAAGGCCTGTTGGTGCCCTTAACGACTGATGAACACAAAAATCGGTCATTCTTGCGGCTCTACTCACGAAGTGCCAGCTCTTATGTTCATCAAATCACAAAGGATTTGAAAAAATTGCGTAAAAAAATACAAAAATCCTTGATGAACCTTCGGAAAGAACTTGCAAGAGACCAAAAGTGCACTTATCAAGTGATAAATTCAAAATTTCGTCATTTTAGCTGCGCTACTCGCAAATATCAGGTCAAATTTATTTCAAATCATTAAGTTTACAAGAAGATCTCAAAGGAAAGAAAAGAAAATCACAGTTGAACCTGCGGAAAGGATTGGCGAGGGCCTGTTGGCGCCCTTAACGACTGATGAACACAAAAATCGGTCATTCTTGCTGCTCCACTCACGAAGTATCAGCTCTGACGTTTATCAAATCACAAAGGATTTTAGAAAATTGGGTTAAAAAATACAAAAATCCTAGATGAACCTTCGGAAAGGACTTTCAAGGGACTAAAACTGCCCTTATCAAGTGAGAAATACAAAATTGAGTGAAAAAGAAAAAAAATCACAGTTAAACCTGCAGAAAGGATTGGCGAGGGCCTGTTGGCGCCCTTATCGACTGATGAACACAAAAATCGGTCATTCTTGTTGCGCCACTCACGAAGTATCAGCTCTGACGTTTATCAAATCACAAAGGATTTTAGAAAATTGGGTAAAAAAATACAAAAATCCTAGATGAACCTTCGGAAAGGACTTTCAAGGGACTAAAACTGCCCTTATCAAGTGAGAAATACAAAATTGAGTGAAAAAGAAAAAAAATCACAGTTAAACCTGCAGAAAGGATTGGCAAAGGCCTGTTGGTGCCCTTAACGACTGATGAACACAAAAATCGGTCATTCTTGCGGCTCTACTCACGAAGTGCCAGCTCTGATGTTCATCAAATCACAAAGGATTTGAAAAAATTGCGTAAAAAAATACAAAAATCCTTGATGAACCTTCGGAAAGAACTTGCAAGAGACCAAAAGTGCACTTATCAAGTGATAAATTCAAAATTTCGTCATTTTAGCTGCGCTACTCGCAAATATCAGGTCAAATTTATTTCAAATCATTAAGTTTACAAGAAGATCTCAAAGGAAAGAAAAGAAAATCACAGTTGAATCTGCGGAAATGATTGGCGAGGGCCTGTTGGCGCCCTTATCGACTGATGAACACAAAAATCGGTCATTCTTGTTGCGCCACTCACGAAGTATCAGCTCTGACGTTTATCAAATCACAAAGGATTTGAGAAGATTGCGTAAAAAAATACAAAAATCCTTGATGAACCTTCGGAAAGGACTTGCAAGGGACCAAAAGTGCCCTTATCAAGTGATAAATTCAAAATTTCGTCATTTTAGCTGCGCTACTCGCAAATATCAGGTCATATTTATTTCAAATCATTAAGTTTACAAGAAGATCTCAAAGGAAAGAAAAGAAAATCACAGTTGAATCTGCGGAAAGGATTGGCGAGGGCCTGTTGGCGCCCTTATCGACTGATGAACACAAAAATCGGTCATTCTTGTTGCGCCACTCACGAAGTATCAGCTCTGACGTTTATCAAATCACAAAGGATTTTAGAAAATTGGGTTAAAAAATACAAAAATCCTAGATGAACCTTCGGAAAGGACTTTCAAGGGACTAAAACTGCCCTTATCAAGTGAGAAATACAAAATTGAGTGAAAAAGAAAAAAAATCACAGTTAAACCTGCAGAAAGGATTGGCAAAGGCCTGTTGGTGCCCTTAACGACTGATGAACACAAAAATCGGTCATTCTTGCGGCTCTACTCACGAAGTGCCAGCTCTTATGTTCATCAAATCACAAAGGATTTGAAAAAATTGCGTAAAAAAATACAAAAATCCTTGATGAACCTTCGGAAAGAACTTGCAAGAGACCAAAAGTGCACTTATCAAGTGATAAATTCAAAATTTCGTCATTTTAGCTGCGCTACTCGCAAATATCAGGTCAAATTTATTTCAAATCATTAAGTTTACAAGAAGATCTCAAAGGAAAGAAAAGAAAATCACAGTTGAACCTGCGGAAAGGATTGGCGAGGGCCTGTTGGCGCCCTTAACGACTGATGAACACAAAAATCGGTCATTCTTGCTGCTCCACTCACGAAGTATCAGCTCTGACGTTTATCAAATCACAAAGGATTTTAGAAAATTGGGTTAAAAAATACAAAAATCCTAGATGAACCTTCGGAAAGGACTTTCAAGGGACTAAAACTGCCCTTATCAAGTGAGAAATACAAAATTGAGTGAAAAAGAAAAAAAATCACAGTTAAACCTGCAGAAAGGATTGGCGAGGGCCTGTTGGCGCCCTTATCGACTGATGAACACAAAAATCGGTCATTCTTGTTGCGCCACTCACGAAGTATCAGCTCTGACGTTTATCAAATTACAAAGGATTTTAGAAAATTGGGTAAAAAAATACAAAAATCCTAGATGAACCTTCGGAAAGGACTTTCAAGGGACTAAAACTGCCCTTATCAAGTGAGAAATACAAAATTGAGTGAAAAAGAAAAAAAATCACAGTTAAACCTGCAGAAAGGATTGGCAAAGGCCTGTTGGTGCCCTTAACGACTGATGAACACAAAAATCGGTCATTCTTGCTGCTCTACTCACGAAGTGCCAGCTCTGACGTTCATAAAATCACAAAGGATTTGAAAAAATTGTGTAAAAAAATACAAAAATCCTTGATGAACCTTCGGAAAGAACTTGCAAGAGACCAAAAGTGCCCTTATCAAGTGATAAATTCAAAATTTCGTCATTTTAGCTGCGCTACTCGCGAATATCAGCTCTAATTTTTTCCAAATCATACAGTTTACAAGAAAACCTTAAAGGAAAGAAAAAAATCTCAGTTGAACCTGCGGAAAGGATTGGCGAGGGCCTGTTGGCGCCCTTAACGACTGATGAACACAAAAATCGGTCATTCTTGCTGCTCCACTCACGAAGTATCAGCTCTGACGTTTATCAAATCACAAAGGATTTTAGAAAATTGGGTTAAAAAATACAAAAATCCTAGATGAACCTTCGGAAAGGACTTTCAAGGGACTAAAACTGCCCTTATCAAGTGAGAAATACAAAATTGAGTGAAAAAGAAAAAAAATCACAGTTAAACCTGCAGAAAGGATTGGCAAAGGCCTGTTGGTGCCCTTAACGACTGATGAACACAAAAATCGGTCATTCTTGCGGCTCTACTCACGAAGTGCCAGCTCTGATGTTCATCAAATCACAAAGGATTTGAAAAAATTGCGTAAAAAAATACAAAAATCCTTGATGAACCTTCGGAAAGAACTTGCAAGAGACCAAAAGTGCACTTATCAAGTGATAAATTCAAAATTTCGTCATTTTAGCTGCGCTACTCGCAAATATCAGGTCAAATTTATTTCAAATCATTAAGTTTACAAGAAGATCTCAAAGGAAAGAAAAGAAAATCACAGTTGAATCTGCGGAAATGATTGGCGAGGGCCTGTTGGCGCCCTTATCGACTGATGAACACAAAAATCGGTCATTCTTGTTGCGCCACTCACGAAGTATCAGCTCTGACGTTTATCAAATCACAAAGGATTTGAGAAGATTGCGTAAAAAAATACAAAAATCCTTGATGAACCTTCGGAAAGGACTTGCAAGGGACCAAAAGTGCCCTTATCAAGTGATAAATTCAAAATTTCGTCATTTTAGCTGCGCTACTCGCAAATATCAGGTCATATTTATTTCAAATCATTAAGTTTACAAGAAGATCTCAAAGGAAAGAAAAGAAAATCACAGTTGAATCTGCGGAAAGGATTGGCGAGGGCCTGTTGGCGCCCTTATCGACTGATGAACGCAAAAATCGGTCATTCTTGTTGCGCCACTCACGAAGTATCAGCTCTGACGTTTATCAAATCACAAAGGATTTTAGAAAATTGGGTTAAAAAATACAAAAATCCTAGATGAACCTTCGGAAAGGACTTTCAAGGGACTAAAACTGCCCTTATCAAGTGAGAAATACAAAATTGAGTGAAAAAGAAAAAAAATCACAGTTAAACCTGCAGAAAGGATTGGCAAAGGCCTGTTGGTGCCCTTAACGACTGATGAACACAAAAATCGGTCATTCTTGCTGCTCTACTCACGAAGTGCCAGCTCTGATGTTCATCAAATTACAAAGGATTTGAAAAAATTGCGTAAAAAAATACAAAAATCCTTGATGAACCTTCGGAAAGAACTTGCAAGAGACCAAAAGTGCCCTTATCAAGTGATAAATTCAAAATTTCGTCATTTTAGCTGCGCTACTCGCAAATATCAGGTCAAATTTATTTCAAATCATTAAGTTTACAAGAAGATCTCAAAGGAAAGAAAAGAAAATCACAGTTGAATCTGCAGAAAGGATTGGCGAGGGCCTGTTGGCGCCCTTATCGACTGATGAACACAAAAATCGGTCATTCTTGTTGCGCCACTCACGAAGTATCAGCTCTGACGTTTATCAAATCACAAAGGATTTTAGAAAATTGGGTAAAAAAATACAAAAATCCTAGATGAACCTTCGGAAAGGACTTTCAAGGGACTAAAACTGCCCTTATCAAGTGAGAAATACAAAATTGAGTGAAAAAGAAAAAAAATCACAGTTAAACCTGCAGAAAGGATTGGCAAAGGCCTGTTGGTGCCCTTAACGACTGATGAACACAAAAATCGGTCATTCTTGCTGCTCTACTCACGAAGTGCCAGCTCTGACGTTCATAAAATCACAAAGGATTTGAAAAAATTGCGTAAAAAAATACAAAAATCCTTGATGAACCTTCGGAAAGAACTTGCAAGAGACCAAAAGTGCCCTTATCAAGTGATAAATTCAAAATTTCGTCATTTTAGCTGCGCTACTCGCGAATATCAGCTCTAATTTTTTCCAAATCATACAGTTTACAAGAAAACCTTAAAGGAAAGAAAAAAATCTCAGTTGAACCTGCGGAAAGGATTGGCGAGGGCCTGTTGGCGCCCTTAACGACTGATGAACACAAAAATCGGTCATTCTTGCTGCTCCACTCACGAAGTATCAGCTCTGACGTTTATCAAATCACAAAGGATTTTAGAAAATTGGGTTAAAAAATACAAAAATCCTAGATGAACCTTCGGAAAGAACTTGCAAGAGACCAAAAGTGCCTTTATCAAGTGATAAATTCAAAATTTCGTCATTTTAGCTGCGCTACTCGCAAATATCAGGTCAAATTTATTTCAAATCATTAAGTTTACAAGAAGATCTCAAAGGAAAGAAAAGAAAATCACAGTTGAATCTGCGGAAAGGATTGGCGAGGGACCAAAAGTGCCCTTATCAAGTCATAAATACAAAATTTGGCCCGAGCTGTGGTACTCACAAATATCAGGTTAAATTTATTTCAAATCATACAGTTTACAAGTAAATCTTAAAGGAAAGAAAAAAAAATTTCAGTTGAACCTTCGGATAGGATTGGTGAGGGCCTATCGGCAGTCTTACCGAGTGACAAACACAAAAATCTGCCATTCTTGCTGCGCGACTCACGAAGTACCAGCTCTTACGTTCATCAAATCACAAAAGATTTGAGAAAATTGCGTAAAAAAATTAAAAAATCCTGAATGAACCTTCGGTAAGGACTTGCAAGGGACCAAAGGAGCCCTTATCAAGTGAAAACTCGGTACTTGGTACTGTTGCGGATTTACTGCTTCATTAATTTTATTTTTATTTGCCGGATTAAAAGCTGGTAGGGGAGGGTTGTCAAAGAAATTGAGTAGACCATTAATTAAGTTTATTTGAATTTTATTTTCTAAGAATATATTGTTATTTACAAAAAAAGGTTCAAGTTTAATAACTTTTATTAAATCTCTTAATAATTAATCAACAAGTATGAAATTTAAGTAGTTAATGTGTGTTGACAGATTAATAAGTTTGATGTTGATAACATGAGCAGATTACTATAAAATAGAATAAGACAAATCATCAAAGTATAAAATAATTTAATTATAAATTATGGAGAATCACTATTGTATTGAGCCAGGTCCAGTTGAAATGTAAAATGAGATAAAATAAATCAGTGTAGTATACTTAAGAGAACTACCCAGAAGGTTAAGTTGAATTTAATGAATTAATGCAAATGAGCTGAGAATGAGCTTGAGAGAGAGAATAATAACTGATTAAAGAGAGAAACTGAGATATGAGAATATGTTGAATTGAGAATCGCCAGCATTAATTTCCGTGTAAAGAAACTTAACTAATTTGAGAAATCGCCTAGTCAAAACTCTTGACGAATTTGATTATATTAATTCAAACCATAAATACGAGTTTTGCTTGAGTACAGTTGAGGTAAACAAAGCAACAGAGAATGGCCTTGAAAAGAGTAGAAAAGAAAATGGCTGCGTGTAAGACAGCACAAATAAAAGAGAGAGAGAGCAAGAGAATGCACAGTAATTTTATTGATTTTCCGGCTGTGAGAAGGACAATGTAAAAGCACCGGTAAATTATTATTACCGGTTCTGAGCGAAATACCTGAAGATGCCACGCCGTGAAAGCTCTCCTTGCTGAGCAATTAACCCAAGAATTGAATTGAGCCGAGCCGTTTGAGTTAATTGAAGAACACATGTCTCCCGAGTTGAGCCAACACCAAGTAGCTGATTCGTCGAGTTGACTGTACTGATGAGATGACTACGTTGAGGATGATGAGAAAGAGTCACGAGAAAGAACCAAGAGAAACCCGAGAAGTTTCACAAAATGGCGAGTGAAACCGTCTATTCACCGAGGCCCGAGCGTAACAGTCACGTCATAAGTAAATGTAAACACCGATATCGATTTGAACTTAAATAATGAGAGTTTTCTTATTTACATTAAAAGGTGTGAGCGTTGGTAGAGTAGCAGCAGAGAGTGGCCTTGAAAAAATAGAGAGAGATAGCCCGATAGAGAGAGAGAGAGAGAGAGAGAGAGAGAAAATGGCCGAAATGGCTACGTGCTTGTGCACATTGAGATAGACGAAATCAGCACAGAGTCGTAAATTCTGTGCTAGAGAAAATGAAAAGTGAGAAGGGGCAAGGAAATGACTGTTCCTTGCACCTGAATACCTGGAGATGTTCGATGAGTGAGGATTGTCCTTGAACCAGACAAATTCTCCGTGGACCACCGGTGAAGAGTAGCTGGTACACGTGGTAATGGCGCGGCTCCGAGGTTGTTGATGATCACAGAATTACTGTCTGTGATCGTCCGAATGAGCTGGTGCACGGTGAAAAGGCAGGTTCCGGGACTACCTGGTGAAAAAGGCGATGAGAAGAGCCGTTGAGACGAACCGTGAAAAAGCCGGGAGAACTCTCTGCTGCACACACACACACTTGAGCACCAAAACCAGAAGCCAGCACGCGAGGCCTGTGGCAGCAGCAACGGCGACAGCGGTACTGCCCCGCACTACGCCGCGCGGAAGTGAGAATTGGGACTAAAGTCCCCGCCTAGACTCATAGATGGAGCCATGTAGTCTATCAAGTTAAAGTTGAGCAAATGAGCCGAAATATTTACGAGCGAATAGTGGTCCACTCCGTAACAGGTACCTTACTCGGTAAGGGTGCTGACAGACCCTCGCCAATACTTTCTGCAGGTTTAACTGAGATTTTTTTTTCCATCCTTTAAGATTTTCTTGTAAAAAAATTGGAGCTGGTGCTCACAAATAGGACAGAATTTTGTATACCTCACTTGATGAGGGCCCTTTTGGTCCCTTGAAAGTCCTTTCAGAAAGTTCATCTAGGATTTTTGAATTTTTTTACGCTATTTTCTCAAATCCTTTGTGATTTGAAGAACGTCAGAGCTGGTACTTCATGAGTTGAGTAGCAAGAATGACCGATTTTTGTGTTCATCACTCGATAAGGGCCGCAACAGGCCCTTGCCAATCCTTTCCACAGAATTAACTAAGATGTTTTTTCTATCCTTTCAGATTTTCTTGTAAACTGTATGATTTGGAAAGAATTGGAGCTGGTGCTCGCAAATACGGCAGCTAAAAGGACGGCAATTTTGTATTTCTCACTTGATAAGGGCACTTTTGGTCCCTTGCAAGTCCTTTCCGAAGGTTCATCTAGGATTTTTGTATTTTTTTACGCAATTTTCTCAAATCCTTTGTGATTTGATGAACGTCAGAGCTGGCACTTCGTGAGTGGAGCAGCAAGAATGACCGATTTTTGTGTTCATCAGTCGTTAAGGGCGCCAACAGGCCCTCGCCAATCCTTTCCGCAGGTTCAACTGAGATTTTTTTCTTTCCTTTAAGGTTTTCTTGTAAACTGTATGATTTGGAAAAAATTAGAGCTGATATTCGCGAGTAGCGCAGCTAGAAGGACAAAATTTTGTATTTATCACTTGATTAGGGCATAGTTCGCATCATCATAGTTTAAATCAGGTAATCCGCTCAACATTCTTTAAATGAAAACCCAAAGGCTTTTTATATACGACGAAAATTCATAACAAAAGACTAAATTTGCAATTGAAACAAAAAAAAAGCTTTATTCGTCCCATTTTGACGAGCTGGGATCTCCTCTGATTTTTTACTTGAAAACGAAGCGTTTTTTGCGAAAAATATCAAGTATAAAATTCGATTTAAACTTTTCAAAGATTATCACAGTATTTTTTTTAACCTCTAATTTTTAGTTTGCAACAATTTGGTTTTTGTGATTGAGACCCTTACTTGAATTTTTATATTCTAACTGTTGTAAGTCATCTTTAATGACATATATTTTCGATTTTTACTATTGAACATAATTATTTTACATTCTTTAAGGGGTAAAATAATTTTTTTGAGGTTAAAACGCGGTATGCTTAGGTCAATAGTCATCCTAACCTGGTAATTATAGCCTTGCCTTTAATTATGAATTTTTTACTAATTTTCTAGACCCCTAACTTTTTTTTTAAGGCCTCCAGAAAAGTTCACTCCACCCTAATATATATATCGATGTGTCTAGGGGCACAACGTCGCGTACGCGAAAACGTTTTCGCGTACGCGAAATTTGTTGTAAAAATCACCACAATTAGGATACTTTTCGCGTACAGGAAAATTAAAATATAGTTCGCCATATATATTTTTTCAAAAAACCACATAACCCTATTTTGAAACCATATAACACTTTTTCAATCCAAAATAACCCTCCCAGATTTATCTGAATACTAGTTTTAACCTTAAAACCAATAACCAATCCTAAATAACCCTCCCAGATTTATCTGCATACTAGTTTTAATCTTAAAACCAATAACCCATCCTAAATAACCCTCCTAGGTTCGCCTAGATACTAGGTTTAACCTCCAAACCAATAACCCATTCCAAATAACCCATCTAGGTTCGCCTGGATACTAGGTTTAACATCCAAACCAATAAATCATCCCAAATAACCCCCTTAGGTGCATCTGGATACTAGGTTTAACCTCCAAACTAATAACCCATCTCAAATAATCCTCCCAGGTTCGCCTAGATACTAGGTTTGACCACCAAACCAATAACTCATCTAGGTTTCACATTCATATATGTATATAAAAAGAGAAAGATAAATGTAAACAAATAAAGTTTCGCACGCAAGTACATGAGAAAAGGAGGTTATATGTGCTAGAGTGTTTACAGAAACAACTCTTTATTTAGTAATTTTAATTTAGTAATTTTTTTTTTAAACCTAGACATCCACCATTATAATTAACATTACATTAATGATGAACTTGAGTGTAAAACCTGTGAATCATTTTTTAAACTTAACACGACACCATCATTTTTGTTACGCGAACTATATTTTAATTCTCGCGTACGCGAAATCAATATCTTTCGCGTGCGCGAAAAATCTAGGGATTTTTTCGCGTACGCGAAAAGTATCCTAATTATGGTGATTTTTACAACAAATTTCGCGTACGCGACGTTGTGCCCCTAGACACTTCGTATATATGGTTGAATATTTCAGGTAAAAACTCTTTTTCGTAGACATTTCGATGCGTTAACGACATTACTTAATTCAGTACAGCTTAAAATTATTCTTGAAAAATCAAAAAATCAGTTTTTGAAATTCTACTTTTTCATCAATGATTGATTTTAGTTTTATTATAATAAAGTTTAGTTTTATTTTACATAATAAACTTCTACAAATTTCTTAACTCTTTTTTCAGGTTCTTCAAAGATATTACGTGCAGTTCTTGTCGGGTTTTGATGCTCCAGCAATGCATCAAATAATCCAAAATCTACCAGTTTGTCCAGAAGAAGAAGGAGCTATTATGAGTGATATGTGTTCAACCATAGCAAATCTAAGTGTAAAACAAGTTGAAGATAATGAGTTTTTTGATTTCCGTTCATTTAGACTTGATTGGTTCCGACTGCAAGCGTATTTATCAATCTCTAAAAGCAGCTTAAAATTGGCTGATAATAGAGAATTAGCATCTTTTATGGACACTACAGTTTTTCATACTAAAATGGTTGACAGTTTAGATGACATTCTCATTGAAACATCAGATTTATCAATTTTTTGTTTTTATAGTAAAATTTTTGAAGATCAATTTCATATGTGTTTAGAATTCCCAGCTCAAAATCGTTACATTATTGCTTTTCCTTTAATTTGTAGTCACTTTCAAAGTTGTACACATGAACTGTGTCCTGAAGAGCGTCACCATATTAGAGAACGAAGTTTATCAGTAGTAAATATGTTTTTAGATGAGATGGCCAAAGAAGCTAAAAATATTATCACTACAATTTGTGATAAACAATGTGACATGAGCGACAAGTTATTGCCAAAACATTGCGCTGCATTGATTTCTCAGGTCGTCAACAGAAAAAAAAAAGACAAAAATAAAAAGAACTTATTGGAAATACGTAAGCCAGGATTTGAAAGTTATAGGAAAACAAGAGAAGAATTAACCACAATGGATAAACTACACATGGCTTTAACAGAACTGTGCTATGCGATCAATTATTGTCCAACTATAAACGTTTGGGAATATACGTTTGCTCCGAGAGAATATTTGCATCAACATCTTGAGACACGGTTCTCTAGAGCTTTAGTTGGCATGGTAATGTATGATGCTGACACGAATGCTATAGCCAAACCCTCAGAGTTATTTGTAAGTGTTGGAGCATATATGAATGTTCTTCAAGCGGTAGAAAACTATGTTCATATAGATATTACTAGAGTTTTCAATAATGCTCTTCTTCAGCAAACCCAGGCTTTAGACAGTCATGGAGAAAAAACAATAGCTGCTCTTTATACTCAATGGTATTCTGAAGTTTTGTTACGGCGAGTTAGTGCTGGTAACATTTGCTATTCTCCCAATCAAAGATCTTTCGTTAGTTTATCGATCGAAGGATCAATTCCTTTCAATGCTGAAGAATTTTCAGACATAAATGAACTAAGATCTCTAGTTGAGCTGATAGGACCATATGGAATAAAAATGCTCAACGAAACACTCATGTGGCACATATCAAGTCAGGTTCAAGAATTAAAAAAGCTTGTTTCTAGCAATAAAGACATTTTAATATCACTCAGAACGAATTTTGATAAACCTGAAGTTATGAAAGAACAGTTTAAAAAGTTGCAGCACGTTGATAATGTTCTTCAACGAGTAACTATTATCGGTGTCATTCTTAATTTTCGACAGCTGGCTCAAAATGCTTTAGTGGATGTTTTAGAAGAAAGAATACCGTTTTTGCTAAGCTCCATTTTAGACTTTAGACATCACCTTCCTTCTGGTGATCCAATGAGAATTGTTTCGGAAATGACATCAGCTGCTGGATTAACATGTAAAGTTGATCCTACATTAACAACTGCTTTAAAAAGTCAAAAGTCAGAAGCTGAAGAAGATGAGCATGTTTTAGTGTGTCTTTTGATGGTTTTCGTTGCAGTTTCCATACCAAAACTAGCCCGAAATGATAATTCTTTTTATAGAGCTTCTCTTGAAGGACATTCTAACAATATTCACTGTATGGCAACAACAATTAACAATGTGTTTGGTGCTCTTTTTACGATTTGTGGCCATAATGACATCGAGGATAGAATGAAAGAGTTTTTGGCCTTAGCTTCATCGAGTCTTTTAAGACTGGGCCAAGAAGCTGATCGTGAATCTATTAAAAACCGTGAGTCAGTGTATTTGCTTCTTGATCAAATTGTTCAAGAATCGCCATTTTTAACAATGGATTTGTTAGAAAGTTGTTTTCCGTATGCTCTTATTCGTAACGCATATCATGACGTTTACAAACTAGAACACAATCAGTCTTAAAATTTTTATATTTAAAAGTTAATTGTTGTTACTTATATATCTTTAATGATTTTTATTAACAATTTTGACATGAAGTCTGATCTTCAGATAAATGTTATTATGTACTCATAAAGATTCCTAGCAAAATATGTTCATTATAACTTTGTATTGTAAATGAAGGCGTCATTTCTGCTAAAAATTTGTTTCATGCATTCTTCTTCTTATTTATACTTCTCTCTAAAATATTTTAAAAATATAAAATAGATTTCAAAATACTTTTCTATAATAAAATCTTGCTACTTCGGATATACTTTTTTATTTACAATGCATGCTAGATTTATAATTCAATGTTTAATAATATAAATTATTGCTTGACTATATTCGTGTGTTCAATATACAAGTTTTTGGAATAGCACGAGATTTTTAAATTTATATATTTAAAATAAATGTTTTATTTCAAATAAAAAACTATTCTATAAATGTCCTATCAAAATCATTCGGAAAAATTAAAAAAAAAAAAATCAATAACCATTCTAAAATTCTATACCTTTAATATTGTTTTTTTCCAAAGCTCTGAAAGATTGCTATTTTATGTATTTATTTTTTTGTACGATTCGTAATTAAAATTTGCATTTCTAACCTCGTGGATCGCAAGTTATATAATCGTAAGTTATATAACTTGAGTCCCTCCGATGCAACGGAATGTTCTCACTGCGCAATTGACCAATGCGCATCTGGCCTGTTACGTGTGTACTAATCACGCAACAGCCGCGTTTTGTTAGCAGCCTGAGAAACGCGCCCTATAAAAAAAAAAAAAGGAAAACTGGAGGTGAACGGCACTTGTGCGGAGACGGAAAATAAGTGGTAAATTCTAATATTATCTTAATGCTGATGCTCTAGTCGCCGCTGATCGTTGTCGTGGAGAGGTGAGGAACCGAAAAATGTGAAACTGATTTCACCAATAGAAATTTATTTAAAATAAAGGTAATTACTACACAATTTTTTGGTCACAACTATTACCGTAATAAAACAATACTTCGGCTACAAAATTAATTCGGACCGAAAGCGAGAGCGCAGTGCTGAGGTAGTACTCCTAATTTTATTAACGAGTTATGCGACTTATTTTAATTTAATAAAATATGTCACATAACAAGACCTACTGCATGCTCTTGCTCGGGCTGCAAGATGGCAGCTGGCTACATATTGGCCGCTCGTACATGGGAGTACATAACCGTTTTTTTTTTTGTTTTAATCGGAGGAAACTATGTTAAAACTTGTTTTAAACAAATGTTAGAAAGGTGTATATACCACTCAGGACTCAAGCGTGTTGAGGAGGCCCACACATTTGCAGCTCTTTACTTTGCTCGGTTGCAATGACAGCGGATCTCCATGGTACACTTGAGTCCCTCTGAAATAATATACTACAGTACGTAACGTGATTGAGGTCTTTTGCGTGAAAAAAAATTTGATGTTATAATAAAATCAAAAAGTATTTAGAAAGACTGAATTTATTTAAATCATTTTTTATAAGTTATTTGTTGTACAACTACATTTGTTTTACAAAAATATACATTATAGTAGTTTTTTACGTTATAATATGCTTATTCGTTCGTATTTTTCTAAAGTTTTCGAGTATTAATGATATGTAACATACAGGACTATGTTTATTTTACAAATTCATACATTGCAGTAATTACATTAAAATAGTGTTATTTCTTTAATTCTTGAAGTCAGGAAAGAAAAATATATGATTTGTGAAAAAGAGTTTAGTGAAAGCTTAGCAATGGCCATCAACCCAGGATTTTTTGAAATTTTCCCTTAATCTAAATCGATCCCCTCAGCTTTTTCATATTTGCGAATGTATTAGAGCTTACTCGATTCCTCTGCACACTCAGCAGTCCAACCGCTGGCCTCCTACTTTATTTTTAAAAAAGTGTTGATGTATCCGCTAAACAACTCACCCTAGCCAGTTTTTCTATCGTAAGCGGTTGTCTCAAATTGCTAAATTTATATAAATATCGGTAATAATGTACCCTAACTCAATGATTTTTTTAAGCTCCCATTGCTTCCCAAGTCCCCACAAATTCACGCTCTTTTACGGTTTCATGCATGCATTCATTTTCACTCATACTTTCGCAACATGATCGACGTGCAGAAGGGGTAAGTGTGAATTTCGTGATGGAAGTAATTTACACTGTACCAAATTCGAACAAGCCGATGCAATTGTGGTTGCTTTTACAAACAGATCATCACTTTTAACTTTTAAAAAAATTTCCAAAAAAAAGCTACACATGCTTTCCATAGAATTTCCACATCCATATGACAATACTCAACTATTTCTTTTTTTAAATCGACTAGATATTGCTCAGCACGCAAGCGCGCATGGACCCTTATTCATTCCTTTGGCAAAAGAAATTTTTGTTAAATAAAATAAAAAATTCTAACCTCAAATGCACTTTTTGAATATTTTAAAAACTTCTTTAGCAATCAGCTCACGAATAAAAAGTTTACGTAAGACGGTGATAGCTCTCTTTTATGAAGGAAATACGCCGTTGTTGGATTTTTGCTCTTTATACCACCCCAAAAATTTTTCGCGACCATACTCGTTCATGGAATTTGGACCATAATATCTTGCTTCAGGTATTTCATCGTTATAATCCTTATGTTCTAGGGTATTAAAAGAGTGAGGAAAATAACCTTTTTTTTTACTTTCAGATAAGCCAGAAGTTTTCGGAAGATCGCTCAATCGCATGCAAAAATAATTTAAACTATCTGTATTCTTTGTCTTTCGTCTATAAACTATCTGTAAACTTTGTCATAAAAAGCATTTTACCCCCGTTTAAAATAACGTCAAGTATGATCACGTCCGGACGTTCGACCATCTTAATTAATACAAATTGACCGTAAAAGCCAGACATATTATGCGCGATGCAAATTATATTTTGAAACTTACTTTTTTTTCTTTGACACGCGTAATCTACAAAATTTTTTACAGGATCATTGTGAAAAATTAATTCACAAATCCCATAAGTATTATTACATCTTTCAACACTATCATCGACTCCGATATAGTCGGTACAGCATTGCTGGAGTATACACATGTTTAGGATATGTTTAAGAGTAGTCTTGCTCTCGTTTAATTTTTCATCGAGACCGTCTCAAAATCATAAAAAACAAATAAATATTTTTAATTTTTTTTTTTTTGGATTTTACTGTCGGTTGCATGTTACATTTGGAATACAAGGTGTTTAGGTTTGAGGGTAGAAAATTGAAGAAACGCAATAAATAAACTCCTTGTTTGAAATTGAGTCTTATAATATTAATAAAGTAAAGAACTTATAACACTTTCATTATTTACAGTAAAATCTGTGCCTGTTGTAATATAGCCATCAGGACACTGCAATAAATAAATTATTATTTATAAATACAAGCAACTGAGTAGGTCTTTATTGCATCTATTCGTCATCACGTATTAGACGCCACTGATGTTGTTCTTCGTTTCGGAAGTGAAAGCAGCACACAGCGCTGCATGATTAATTTGGGATTTGTTTTGTAGCTTAGGTGGTACAAGAATTAGTAGGGTTTTGAACACAAGGAGTATAGTGATTTACAAACTTCACAATATCTAATTTCCCAGTGTTTTTAATTTGTACTCTTTCTTTTACATTTTTTACATAGTCGCTCATTTTCGCAAATGGAATTTAATAACTTATTTTTTCTTTTTATTTATTAAATGGTTTCTGAAACAGTTATCACCGTAAAAATTGGTTACATATATTACAAGTTTTTGTAAGAAGTTCTTTAACACGAGCGGGTGATTTGAGACAAGGAGTAAATTTGACCCGAACGTGCATCGTAGTCTTTACTAGATTTGATAGTGACAGGCTCATCAAAATTGCCTTTGATTATCTCGCCAAGCTGAATTTAAGCATAAACATTTGCGTCTAAAAGAACCTCAATCTGGGAATGTTCCAAGAAATTCGGATCAGCTAACTCTAAATTCCCGAGGAAATCAAAATCAGCAGCTTGACTTATGTTTGGAGGAGAATATGCAGCAACTTTAGGAGCACCCAAAGCTTCAACCTCACAAAAGTAGTTCGATCGAAAATAAGGTTGAAACAAGTCGATTTTTTAGCTGTAAAAATTGTTGTCTCAGGTAGGTTTACATTCCTACTTTGTAATCTTAATTGTTGACAAACAAATTCAGACACTATCGAAGTCTGGGAGCAGTTGGCAAGCAAAGCTCGAGTTTAAAATCAAAAGCTGTTAGGCGCTACTATGATTACTCGCGTGGTAGCTAGTAAAACACCTTTTTCGCAGGACTGACTGCCTGGAACTGGAGTCACTAGACAATTCTTAGTCTGACCTTCGGCGAAAAAGTTTTAGAGTCGACAGTGACGACTCTGTCTGGACTAACGAAGCTTGTGATTTCACGCCTAAATGCGATAGGTTATGATGTTTGCCTTTGCATTGAAGACAAGTATAAGTCGACTGACAGTCTTTCAAGAAATGATCCCCCAAATAATTAAAACAAAGTTTCTTAGAAGCTACGAAACTTCTTCGATCGGTGATTGTTTTATTTTTGAAAGTCTCACATCCCGACAAATAATGTGATTTGCCGCATTAAGAGCAAGGTGGAACCTTGAATTCTTTTGATGAATTTTTGTTCGACCGAGTTTTAGTTAAATTAACAGAGGTGTTAATTCGTTTTTTAATACTTTTGCTTGCGCGACTAGCTAATAACGGCTCGTCAGCTACACTGGAGCTGTTACTATTCTCAATTGACTCCAAAGTCATGATTTGAGAGCGGAGAAATTCTTTGATTTTTGCCACTGTCGGCATAGTAGTATTATTGTCTTGAAATTTCTCCCAATCTTTGCAAGTGTTTGAGTCGAAACGACTAGCTGTTATAAAAACCAAAAGATCTCTCCACTGATCTATTGGTCGACCTAATGACTGAAGCGAATCGATAGGATCGAAAGTCTCACGCTAAATCCGCTTTAGTCCCGATGACCACTCTGATTTAGCTGGTCTGACTGAGAAGAGCTCAGCCAAGAACAAATTGATGACCCTACGCTCGTTTTCGTACTTTTCCGTCAACTTTTCCCAAGCTTTCGGGTAGTTCTCATCTGTTAGAGGTAAGTTTTTCACTGAGGCGAGAGCCTCATCTTTGAGATGAGTCCTGAGCTAATAACATTTGACTACGTTAGGAACATCTTCTTTTCGATGAATCATAGCCCTATGTTCATCGCAAAAACTTTCCCACTCCGAAAATTTCCCTGAAAAATTGTGAATATCTATCTTTGGAAGGGATTGCGAAAAATTAAGATTTTCATGATTGACAACATGATTATTAACGTTAGCCTGAGCGGGATTAAGAGTTGCAGCAGCTCTATTTTTGTCTAAATGATGGAAAAAATCTTTGTCATCACCTTTCGTATCGTTATAAGAATCAGTGATAAAATCGAATCATTTTATCGAAAAATAATCATGATTAACTGGTAAAAGTTTAATTTGGAGGATTTTACTGTGAATTGATGGAGCTTGCTCGTTTAAGTTGGTTAACTCTTCCAAACGAGCTTAAGCTTTACCAAGAGTCATTTGATTTTGACCTATCTTTTTGAAATCCTCAAAAGAATTAGCAATTCTTCTGTGAAGGTTTTGCTGAGCAGCAAAAAACTATCCATTTTGAATAAACGAAATTATTCAAACAAAGCGACAAAAGTAAAACATTCGAGTTGCAAGTTTCAAAGTTCTACCTAAAAGAAGTTATAATTGCGACTATTAAAATCGTACTATAACCTTCAACTGTGATTGTTAGGATAGTGAGTTGAATAGGTTCATAAGAAGAATTTTTTCACCAACTGAATCACGAGTTTCGAAGATCCATGTCCCGTGCGGCGTAAGATGCCTTGGAAACACCCGAATTTAACAGCTCGAGAAAAACTGAAAACGATGCTTTCAGCCGCAATCAAACCCCATACACTGGATGACGATGATGATCCAAAACAAGCCAATGAATCTAGTTAGAAAACTTCCTAATAAAATTAGCAAAGAGCTTTGATAATGTTTTCGAATGAATAAAAATATTGAAAATTTTTAAATGAAACTGATAAAGAATCTCGCATACCTCTAAAACGACTTTTTTTCTTAACCTTGCTAAATTAATCATTACTATTATTATTTATTTATTGCGAACATAGGGCCAAGACCCTGTGATGTACGTATAGTGTATATTACATGGTAAGTTACATATGCATTATAATAGACCATATAGTGGATCATTGCTTCCAAAAGCTCTGCATCATTTGCTGAAGCAGTCGCGAGCGATCCAGTCGAGATCCTGCCAAGTTCAACAGACTGGGTTCTGGAACTGCGTTGAGAGCTGTGCCAATGAGAAAGGGTCCAGGTGTGAGTATTTCCAAGTCATCGGGATCATCACTCAGAGGTTCCAATGGGCGTAAGTTGAGAATACCTTCGATCTGAGCTAGACGAGTAGTAATCTCCTCAAAAGTCAAGAGGGTATCACCAACTGCCCTATTGAGATAAAACTTTACCAATTTTACCACCGACTCCCATTTACCACCCATATGTGGGGCAGCTGGTGGATTGAACTCCCACTGAGTCTTGTCGTTAGCCAATAACGTTCCAAGAGCTGAGCTTCTCTATTGAACTTGAAGCCAGAGTTTTTTGAGCATCTTGTCCGCTCTTTGAAAATAAGTTCCACAATCTGAGTACAAGTGAGAAGGGAGTCCACGAAGAGATGTGAAGCGTTGGTAGGCTGCAATAAAACCATCTGCAGAGTAGTCGCTGACTACTTCTAAGTGAGTAGCTGATGAAACAAAACAGACGAAAACACATATATCCAGCCTTTGTAGGTTTCCAAACCTCGTCCTTTCCATGATTTGATGCTGACTGGGCCTGCATAATCAACCGCAGAATGATAAAAAGGACGAGTAGGAGTTACCCTGGCCACGGGTAGTTGTTACATGAGTTGACGAGCTCGAGTACTCCGCTGCCTGGCACAAATCACACAGTGCACTATGTGAGACTTGACAGTAGCTCGTCCACTAATGATTCAGTATTCTTGACGTATCTTGGCAAGAGTGACCTGAGTTCCACCATGGAGTGAGTCCAGATGGGCCTGATGAATGATGAGTGTCGTGAGAGGAGTGTTTCGTTTGAGAATTTCAGGATGCTTGATTGAATAACTCAGATTCGTCTCGTTGAGGCGTCCTCCTACTCTGATAATTCCCTCTGCATCCACAAATGGAGTTGGCTGATTGAGAGTCTGAGACGTTGGAAGTGTTAAGCTGGAAACCATGCGAATCTCGTCCTTGAGATCCACCTGTTGAGTATGTTTAATCCAAAATGACTTGGCTTTGTTGAGCATTTCTGCAGAGATGACTGGTGAGTGAGGGATGAAAACTCCTTTGAATCGTTGGCTTGCCGACATGCACAATGAAGTAATTTTGAACTACTTGTTGAGCGATGAATACCTGTAGAGAAAATCCCATGCTCCCTAACAGTGGCAACAGCTGTTGTTGGAACAATTGAGTTTTGGCTCATCGAGAAGTTCTCGGTTGGCAGGCCAGAGTACTTCCGATTGCTTAAGCCACTCAGGGCCATTCCACCAGAGATTGTGATCGATGAGTTGTGATAGTAGCAATCCTCGAGAAGCACAATCAGCTGGGTTGCATTTTCCAGGTACATGCCTCTACTGAGCAGATGATGTCTATTCCTGAATGGAATGTACCCTGTTACGCACAAACTCCTTCCAGCGTAATCGGTGGGAGTAGATCCAAGTGAGCGCTACCATTGAGTCTGTCCAAAGTGTCACAGAGCGTACTTCCAATTTGAGTGAACCAACAAAGTGATTAACCAATTTGCTGAGCAAGTGAGCAGCAATTAGCTCCAGTCGAGGGGTTGAGACAGGCTTGAGTGGGGCTACCTTTGTCTTGGAACAAAAACATGAAATTGAGATACCTGTGGGTCCGTGAGTGCGCACATATAAAACAGCAGCCATGGAGAAGCATCCAAGAAACCATGAACTTCGATGGTGGAGTGTGAGAAGGTTCCAAGCCACCGAGGAAGTGAGACCTTTTCCAAGTTCTGAAGATCATCCTTGATCTTGAGCCACTTGGCCTTGATTGAATCTGACACGGGTTCGTCCCAAGCCAACTTGAGTAGCCATAGCCCTTGTAGGAGGATTTTTTCCTTTATGGCCACAGGTTAAATGATGCCGATGGGGTCGAAGATTTAAGCCACTTCTGAGAGACTTGTCCTTTTAGTGAATGTTTCCTTGAATGGAGGTAATCCCAGAGTGAACGTGATTGAGTTCTGCTGAGGGGTCCAAGTGAGTCCGAGAATTTTGGCAGTGCAGTCACTAAATGATATGGTGCCGTCACCTTGAACGTCTGTAAAGGCGGTCTTTGAGAATTTAGGATGGTTGGAGTTCCATTTTGCCAAAGGAAATCCACCGGCCCTGCACAAACCTCCCAGTTGATGAACTTTCTCGTTGAGTAGTTCCAGGGTGTCCGCTCCCCCGATGGTATCGTAGACATTTTTGAGATTTTGAATTGAAAAGATGCGTATATTATACCATTAACTTTACAGAGAAGTTAAGTGAGAGCTGGAGACGATGTAAGCATAGTTCGTCGGTTTAGTTTTAGAAGGTTACAACTCAGCGCTTGCGATTCAAAAGGCGTCAACTTAACATTTCAGTTTAAAAAAGTTACAACTCGGCGTTGCAATTTGAAAAGGTGACAACTGAACATATCATTTTTAAAAGGTAACAACTTAAAGCAAAATTTTAAATGAAGAGGTTAGAGGGGACACCCAGTACATTAGGCACCGCCGCTGACTTTGAAATGACTATAAAATACTATGCCCCAAGCTCTTAAACAACAATGCCGTGGGCAGCCGAGTCCAATTTTTTTATCAACACGTAAATCAACTAACGATCCCCCAAGCTTTTAAACCACAAAACCCTGGGCATCCGAGTCGAATTTTTTAATCAACAAATGAATAAACTAACAATCCCCCAAGCTCTTAAACCACAAAACCCTGGGCGTCTAAGTACAATTTTTTTATCAACAAATAAATAAACTAACAATCAACCAAGCTCTAAAACCTCAAAACTGGGCGCCCGAGTCAAATTTTTTCAACATCGAATAAATAAATTAACGATCCTCCAAGCTCTTAAACCACAAAACCCTGGGCATTCGAGTTCAACAAAAAAACTGATCAGCTATGCCTAAGCTCTCAAACCTAAGACCCTGAGAGCTTGAGACTACTTTTTTTATCAATAAATAAGTAAACTAGCAATCCCCCAAGCTCTTAAACCACAAAACCCTGGGCATTCGAGTCCATTTTTTTATCAGCCAATAATTAAACTAGCAATCCACCAAGCTCTAAGCCGCCAAAACCCAGGGCGCCCGAGTTCAACAAAAAACTGATCAGCTATGCCCCAAGCTCTCAAACCACAAGACCCTCGGAGTTCAAGTCTACTTTTTTCATCAACAAATAAATAAACTAACAATCCGCCAAGCTCTTAAACCATAATACCCTGGGCATTCGAGTCCAATTTTTTTATCAACAAATAAATAAACTAACAACTCACCAAGCTCTAAAACCTCAAAACCCTGGGCGTCCGAGTCTAATTTTTTTAACAACAAATAAATAAATTAAGGATCCCCCAAGCTCTAAAACCACAAAACCCTGGGCGCCCGAGTTCCACAAAAAAACTGATCAGCTTTGCCCTAAGCTCTTAAACCACAAAACCCTGGGCATTCGAGTCCGATTTTTTTATCAGCCAATAATTAAACTAGCAATCCACCAAGCTCTTAAACCACAAAACCCTGGGCATTCGAGTCCATTTTTTCATCAGCCAATAATTAAACTAGCAACCCACCAAGCTCTAAGCCGCCAAAACCCAGGACGCCCGAGTTCAACAAGAAACTGATAAGCTGTCCCCTGAGCACAAACCCCCAAAAGCCTAGGCCCTCGAGTTCAACAAAAAAACTGATCAGCTATGCCCTAAGCTCTCAAATCAGATCAACCCTATAACCGAGTTGATCAGGCTCTTAAACCTCAACATTGCAAATTTATCACCAAGTTCTTCAGATTTCTACGCCTTTAATGTAAACTCCATGTTCATATTTGTCTGTCATTAAGGCTATGGTATTTGTACAAAAATGCACGGTATTATTAGCGATACTGATACTATTTTGAATTCACCTGTGCTAGTTTTGATGTGCCATCAAGGTAAGTAGAATTTATTTTGTATTGTGAACTTTCTCTCAATTCAGGATATTAATTTTGCAAAAATTAATTAAAAAAAGCATGAAATAAAAGTTAAACAGTAGTTTTGAATGATGCCAAATTTATTGAAAACAATATTGAAATACCATTTTTTAAGGTCACAAATTAAATACATGTAAAATTGTTTAAATTTAAAAAAAATCAAGTCTTTAAAATACTCATAATAAGCAGCTGGTATCAATCCACTTTGAATTAATATTAGCAAATCTTTTTTTTTCCATACATAACGGGTTTTTGTTCTTACAAATAGTTTCTAAATTTTTTAATTTTTCTCTTTCATCAGATGAAATCAAAAATTGTGTTATTACAGAATTTATTTTATAAATGACACAACCATTTAGAGTCACGTGCAAAAAATTTATGCGCGGTACTGGAATTTTATTCCATTATTTCAGAGAGGTTAATTTTTGAAAATCAAAAAACTGATTTTGAGGCAGCTCGTGAATGCTCGTTCCTGGAAAATTGGGAGAGTAAAAACTTACCTTTTTGTATTTTTTTCTAAGTAAAACAGTAAGAAAATAGCGTATGAGTGGTGTGAATTATGTAAACTTGAAAAAAAATTGTCTTAGATGAAAATGTTTTGAATACTCGAATGTATATAAAAGAAAATTACATGTAAAGTTATTACAGTTATGGATGAATTTAACCCTTACAGTACCTGCGACCAAAAAAAAATCAGTAAGTTTTTTAGATTATTATTGAATAAGTTTTTTTGAAATTATTTTCTGCTTAGAACTTTTTTTTAGCTTCTCATATCATAAAACTTTATTTTTAATTAATTAATTAATTAAGGAAATTAAAAAAAACGGCCTCCTTACTAAATATTACGTGTAAAAGTTTTTGTAAACAAAATTTTCATCATTTTATAAAATCACAACGTGTTTCATTTTAAGATGATGATACTCAAAATACGAATGCCTGGGTGGATATTCAAAAAGAACTGTTGCAATCAAACGGTGACCAAGCGATGCCTCAAATTTGCTCATTACAAGCTGTACATAAAACTCTGACTCTACCATCATATAATACGCAGCCAAACCAAAGTAACAGTTTTTATTAGTATCATTATTTTCTATATCATTTACTGACCAAATTTTATAGTAACATTTTTCACGTGACTAAAAAAAAGAGCTCGTCAAAATTAAAAAAAAATAAAAAATAAAATACAGATTCATGTGTTTACCGTTATTAATTTAGTTTAATATTATACCTTTAAAAAGGTAGGAATTTACGGCGAGTGGTTTTTTTTTTGGACAGAACTAAAACAAAAGTATATATGTTGTTACTTTCAGATCTATGTTAATATTAATCAATTTATCCCGAAAGATACGAACAGATGAATAAAATAAAAAAATAAATAAAAAACCATCTTTCAGTAGAGTTATAGTGAATTCTGTTTATTTTTTTTAACTTTAATTATAAATTAATTCGAGTATCTACTCTGATTTTGATATTATGTTTTAGGGGATACGAACAGATAAATGAAATGAAATCAAAAATCATTTTCCGGACGAGTTTTTAATAAATTTTTTTCAGTTTTATTTCTTTAATTAATTTTTACTCAAATTATTTAAAATTCCTACTCTGATTCTGCTGATATTTTTTTGGAATATGAACAAATGAAGGAGATGAAATCAAAGAATCATCTTCCGGACGAGTTTTAAGTAAATTTTTCTTTTCTTTTTTACGCATCTTTTTTTTTTTTTTTTTTTTAACTTGAATTCAATTATTTTTTAGTAAAAGTTTACTATCAATTTATTCAATTTAGGTGTTGTTCAATATCGTTAAAATCATTCGAACTCGACGGAGCCGCAGATTAACGATTAACAGTCGACCAAAGATATTCATGCATCACTGAAAAGCAGAAGCTGTATTAGGGTAACTAAAAATAAAAAGACTTAAAAATCTAAGAGCTTCTTTTTTTAATTTATCCTTTGAAAAGTAATATTATTCTAATTAATAAATCTGCGGCTCCGTCGAGTCCGAATGATTTTAACGATATTGAACGACATCTAAATTGAATAAATTGATAGTAAACTTTTACTAAAAAATAATTGAATTCAAGTTAAAAAAAAAAAAAAAAAAAAAGATGCGTAAAAAAGAAAAGAAAAATTTACTTAAAACTCGTCCGGAAGATGATTCTTTGATTTCATCTCCTTCATCTGTTCATATTCCAAAAAAATATCAGCAGAATCAGAGTAGGAATTTTAAATAATTTGAGTAAAAATTAATTAAAGAAATAAAACTGAAAAAAATTTATTAAAAACTCGTCCGGAAAATGATTTTTGATTTCATTTCATTTATCTGTTCGTATCCCCTCAAACATAATATCAAAATCAGAGTAGTGTAACGGTCGAGTTAATAATCGCGACGACATAAAATTAATTTCATGTTCGCCGCGCGACCGTTAGAACGCAGCACGAGTGGGAATGGAACGCGCGGGAATCGGTAGAATATCGGGCCGGTAAGAAGGAGGACAGGAGTCATTCTAATCACCGCACGCGTTCGAGTACAGATCGTACCGATTCGAAGCTTCGCGAAATTATAAAAAGTACGAGTGAAAGGTCAGTTTTGTTGTGTCGCGCGTGCTCGGGAGTTATCGTCGCGACGAAAACAAGTCTTCGACAGGATTGTCATCCTTGGACAACTTGTTAACCTGCGACAACGAGACGACGACACTGGACCGTACGCCGGCATCGAGACACGGCAGTCTACGATTTGGGTATCTAGCTTGGAGGCTAGAGTTTCAGCCTTACGGCTTGTAACAGGTGCACCTGCGGCGTCCTCGTAAGTTATTGTTTGTTAAGCGACCATAATCGTTATCGTGTGAGAGTGTGAGTGATTAAAATCAGTTGTAAAATACTTTGTTTTTCTCGCGCGCGTAAGCTGCCGATAGCAGCAGGTTGTTGTGTGCGCGCGCAAATCAACTTAGAGAGCACCGATAACTCTTTGTTGTTGATTGAAATACTCAACCGTATGAGTATTTGTTTATAAATTATCACCGTGTCAAGCATCGATTTTTGTATTAGTTTTTAGGTTGATTTTTTGTTATTAAATATTCAAGATTAACTTTCTGAGTAACAATTATTTTTCTGACCGGTGTTCCCCGCGCTCGAATCCTCTAGCCCGCGCCCACCTACCGCAATTAACGAGCTGTCGCGCCCTCCCCGATTAATAAGCCGTTTAGGGATATATAATCGCGGACGGAATTTTCTCCTTTTGCAGGAAACTCGTCGACGTGTAGTCGACTGCGGCAGAGCTTATAGAGGCTGTATGACAAACTCGGCAGATCTACGTGGGTTGTATTCCTGAGTCTGCTCGTTTAAATAACGCCCTATAACATGGCGCCCAACAACGTGGTGGGTTTTTAAATTCGAGTACTTACGTCACGGTGCTCGATAGTGTGTGTACGTGTGTTAAGACGAGCGCGGTAGCGAAATACCGTAGGCGATCGGTTCAAGGCCGGTCGCGGCGTTTAGAGAAAAACAAAGTAACGCGGGTGTGTATGTATGCGATATAGCGTGTACTTACAAAGTGGAATTTTCTTTTATCGATTTGTTATTGTTTTGATTGATTTTATATTCCACTTTGTAAAATTCCCGTAATTCGTGACAGTAAGTGCGAGTAAAGCGAAACACTATCACTAGTTTCAATTTATTTAATCGTTGTTGAGATTTTTTTTGTGAATATATTTTTTTATTATTATTATTTTTGTTTGTTGACATAACAGCGTGCTACTGACTAGTGTTCAGTAGCAACTGTATTTTATATTTCTGAAAATAAAAATCGGTATTCTGACACGGGTTAGGATAACCGGATTTTTTTTATTATAATTTAATTTTGGCTTTTCGGGTCGACCTTGGTTTTTGTCAAAGCCAATCGCGAGTCGACAGGCTAATAGGCCTATTAAATTTTATTTTCTATTTGTTTAGCCGTTTGAGGCGTTTGATAGAAGAATCAGAAATATAAAATTTTCTTTTGTTTTTCTTTCTTTCAGGATTATTGGAGATTGAAAAATATATTTTATTTCATCTTGCGATTGTAAATTTGAATTAAGTTAGAGTGTGGAAGTACTGTCACGAGGGATTAGGTTTTTCTTGTTATTTTTAGGATGGATCAGCAAGTAAAGGAAGACCTAGTCTATTCATGGGTGATCGCTGAGGATGAAGATGTAGTCGACGAGGCTTTACGCGACTTACAGCTTAAGCCAGACGGTTCGACACGTCAAAGGCATGACAGACTGATAAAATGGCTGGTCGGCAATTATTCGGCTGAGGACTTTATTGAAGATGAGTCTGACGACCATGACGAAGTCAAAGTCAAGCGCGAAGAGATGCGGGCCGAGTTTATAGCCACTACCATGTGGGAAAAATCGGGCTCGACAATTTTAGACCCGAATTTTACCACAAGTGGGGAACACCCACTAGCCGTCTTGATGGACGAAGGCGTGATGAGGGCGGCGGAGCACATTCAGTCTGTGCAAGCGACTACCAGAAGCCGCGAGGTGGCCGACAGGGCTGCGGCTGAAGAAACAAACAACCGTGATGGCGGTATGATTGACGACCTCCTCAGGACAATGCAGGAGTTTACGGGAGAATTTAAGAAACTGCAAGAGAGGATAAGGGTTATCGAGGAAAAGGACGACCGACATGGTTTAGCTGACCGTAACCGGCAAACAAATGGACCGGTGTCCAGTACAATAAGGCCCGGCATTTTGCAACACTCTATGGATGAGTGTAGTATTTCTACGGAAAATACTAACCATGCCCAAGGGCCTAGGGTGAATTTTGGTGATACGTCGATGCACGAGAGAGACAGTTCGAGCCCTATTAACAGAGCTTCGATGTCTAGTACAGAACGGAAAATCGAAGACCAAATAAAAGCCCTGACGGCTGAGTTGGAGCGTATGCGAGGACTCCGGCAAGCCGAATTACCTACGCTACGACAGGATGGTTTTAACCCGCACAGGCTAGAAAAGCCTATCGACATTGGCTCGATCGTCCGAAGGTGGAACATTAAGTTCGACGGTAGTAACGAGTCGAGCATCGAGCAATTTTTGATTCAAGTCGGCGAGGCTAATGAACTAGCTGGACTGACAGAGAAACAATTGCTAGATGCATTACCCATACTCTTGACCGGTTTGGCGTCGACATGGTACAGGGATAATAAATCAATTATCGACACCTGGGCAAAGTTCTGTCAAGAAGCCCGTGATTGGTACGGCATTGGTGATTATCAACAAAGCCTACGCGTAGAGGCTACCAATCGTACACAAGGAGCGGAAGAGTCAGTGCGAGACTATCTGACATGCCTACAGTCGTTGTTACTGAAAATGAGGCCTGTACCTACCGAGATGGAAAGAGTCGACTTCATGTTGACGAATATGCGACCAAATTTGCGTAGACAAATTAGGCGAGACGAAGTGAAGTCGGTTAAAGGCTTGTTGAGCCAAGCGGTAGAGGTCGAGAAAACAACGATTAGCGAAATGTCATATAGACCACCACCGTCACCATCAACGTCTCTTTGGCCAAATCTGGCATATAGGGAAAGCAAGGCAAAGAAACCGAAAATTAACGTAGCCGCAACGGCTATGGGAGGCAAGTCTGACGACGCCTCGGTTATGAGCCGCCTGGAAAAATTGATGTCTCAAATCCAGGTTAAGTATAAGAACTCTGGTAAGCCATCGGGCCCGAAGCCCCAGAGTTCGAACAAAGCCAAACAGACCAGACAGAGACGTAAATCGGGGGACGGGGGAAAGTCTAGAAGCCCTTCTCCAAAGCGTGACAGGAGTGGGGAGAGGAAGAAAAAAGCTCGGGATGATGATAAGACAGTTCGGTGTTACCACTGTGACAAAGAAGGACACAAGCGTCCAGAATGTCCCGAAAGGTCGGAAAACGGGAAAAAGGCGGAGTAAGACGACGTCGATCCTACTCCGCCAAGGTCTCAGACCAACCATCGCTCGGAGATGGTACTCATGCATGCTCAGTAGACCCGAAGGGTACTGAGCGAGCAGGAAGGAAGTCGGCTACACAGGAGGCTGAGTCGGAAGGAAGATGGTGGCTACCCGTCGACATTGGTGAATTCTGAGTCAGAGCTCTGTATGATCCCGGAGCATCACTCACAGTTATGGGATCTTCAGCTATCCAGATGGCGTCAGCGCTCAGGCGGAAAATTGAGATCTACCACGGCAAAGGAGCCAAAGTGGCTGATGGCCGTAGATGCCCAATTGCAGGACATGTAGTCCTACCGTTTGAAGTTGCAGGAGCGACGCAAGAAATTAAAGTGGCTATCATGTTGGATCTAGACTCAGATTGTTATCTGGGGACAAACTTCGTACGTGCATTTGATACGATACTAGATCCAGCCACAAATAAGTTGAACATCCGGATTGCTGATAAAGTGGTAGACCTAGAGGTTGCAGCCGTGACTGAGGCTGAAGTAACAAGCCTGGCGTCAATAGGTCTAGCCGACATTGGTTCTGAAGAGCAAGAACGTATAAACGACTTGCTAGATAGAGTTTTCCAGACACAAGACAAACCTTTAGGCTGCACTACGTGGATCGAACATGAGATCGACGTAGGCGACGCAAAGCCTATCAAACAGAGGTATTATCCAGTTTCACCGGTAGTACAGCTGGAGATGTACGAGCATGTCGTAAAAATGCTAGACGACGGCATTATTGAGCCTGCTCCGAGGAGCGGTTGGTCGTCGCCGGTGGTCATGGTGAAGAAAGAAGACGGCACTGGGAGATTTTGTATAGATTTCCGTAAGGTTAATTCAGTATCCAGGAAAACCGAAGCCTATCCTTTACCTTATATGGATGATATCCTGAGAAAGTTTAAAACGGCCAAATACATATCGACTCTAGATCTGTCGTCAGCGTACCATCAGGTACCACTGAAAAAAGAGTCGAGGCCGATAACGGCTTTTACGGTACCAGGCTTAGGCCAGTTCCAATTTAAAAGAATGCCGTTTGGGTTGGATCAGGCTGGATCGACTTTCCAACGCCTGATAGATATGATAATTCGAGAGTTTGGCCCATATGCCTATGCGTACCTCGATGATATCATAATCATTACGGAAGACTTTGAGACGCATATGCGGATTCTCGAAGCCATACTGGCTAGATTGAGAGAGGCTGGACTGACGGTAAACCGCAGTAAAAGTAAATTTTGCCAGTCTGAAGTAAAATATCTAGGCGTAATCGTCAGCAGAGATGGAATTCGACCATGTCCAGGAAAAGTCGAGGCCATCTTGAATTATACTATCCCAAACAACCGCAAAAAATTGAAGAGGTTCTTGGGAATGGCTTCCTGGTACAGGAAATTTTTGAGAAATTTTGCTACGGTAGCTGACGAGACTCACAAGCACGAGAGTCTGTTATAAATGGGAGGCTGAGCAACAACAGGCGTTTGAGAAAATCCTAGTGCTGCTAGCCTCAGCACCAGTGCTGGCAAGGCCAGATTTTACCCAGCCGTTCGTGATTCAGACCGATGCTTCAGACACTGGTATCGGGGCATGTTTGACTCAAACCATTAATGGCGAGGAGAGAGTCATTGAATATTTTAGCCGAGTTCTGAATCCAGCACAACGCAATTATACGGTGACAGAACGTGAATGTTTGGCAGTAGTCGAGGCGATTAGAAAGTTTCGATGTTACGTAGAAGGTTTTAAATTCCACGTAATTACGGACCACAATTCGCTGAAGTGGCTAAACAAACTGTCGAACGCGACGGGCAGGCTAGCAAGATGGTCGTTAGAACTGCAAAGCTACACATTTTCGACGGAATACCGGAAAGGTTCCTTAAATGTGGTGCCCGACGCCCTGTCACGTATGTATGAGGAGGACGAGACGACTGTTGCAGCCGTAGGCTGTCCTGACGGAGAGCTGGACGACTGGTATGTAAATAAAATGAAAGCCGTGCAGAGAAATCCAGGCAAGTTCCTTAGATGGAAGGTCGTGGGTGGCAAGCTTTATTTTTACAAGTCTGACGACTTAATTGAAGAAACAGTCGGTGACGACTCCGCTTGGAAACTGGTGGCACCTGTATTTTTAAGGAACGATATCCTTAAAGAAAAACACGACGCTCCCCTTGCAGGACACTTGGGCCGAGATAAAACTCTGAAGAGAGTTGCCCAAGAGTATTTTTGGCCTGGTATGTATAAGGACATAGAGGCTTATGTAAAATCATGCCAGATATGCCAAATGCAAAAGGTGGAACAGCGTTTGCCTGGTGGTCTGATGGGAAAGCGACCGATCGTAAGACCATGGCAGGCGGTGTCAGGCGACATACTAGGTCCATATACCCGTAGCGACAACGGACACAAGTATGTCTTGGTTTTAACGGATCTGTTCACACGTTGGGCAGAAGTAGCACCGTTAAAACGGGCTGATGGTGAAGCCATATGGAAACACATCTGGCAAGACGTATTCCTACGGTGGGGTCAGCCGTTCCTATCGGATCAAGGGTCGGAGTTTAAGAATCGCAAGATAGACGACCGTCTGATAGAACTCGGCGTCGAGCATGAAAACTCGCCAACTAATAACCCTGAGTCTAACGGCCAAGTAGAAAGGCTGAATAGGACTCTGAAAACTATGATCCGATGTTTTATTGCAGACAATCAGCAAAAATGGGACGTCCTTTTACCCGAGCTGGTCTGCGCGTACAACAGGGCGGAGCATTCTGCAATAAAAACGACTCCGGCCATGTTAAACATGTTACGTCAGCCGATCGACTGTAGTGTGGTCAGCAAAGAGCTAGCTGACGAGACACTAAAGAGATATGAAGAAATGGCTCTTCAAGAAAGGCTGGACAAGGCAGCCAGAGCCGAAGACTTAAGAAGAAAAGCTGGCGAAAATTCAAGAATTCAACAGGACAGAGCGGCTGAGCATTACAACAAGCGACACCGCGAAGTGATTTTCCAGCCTGGTGACATGGTTTGGAGAAAAAACAAAGTCCTATCCAGTAAGGCTAAAGGCTTCACAGCTAGCCTAGCGCCTAAGTATACAGGTCCGTATACAGTGGTCGAAAAGCTAGGTAGCAATACGTATACGATTGTAGACGCCTTTGGCAACGAACAAAGTCCAGTGGCTGTACAACAACTGAAGAAATGGATCGCAAGAGTTGAACCGGAGTCTTCAGATGAAGAAGATACAGCGGCGGAAAATGCGTGCGAATTCCTAACGCTAGCGAGCGTGAGGTGGTGTGCAGGAATGAGCCTACCGCGAGGGCGAATGTTTTGAATGAGTCTGTACGGCAAATTGTAAATGGCAGCGAGCCATGGGTGCAAGTCGACCCGACGATTGGAAGGCGTAGAGGTAGGCCAAAAGGGTCGACTAAGAAAATTTGCGTCGACAACATGAAAACACCGTCACCGCGGAAAACTCGCGCACAACGCAAAGCCTAATCCGTATATCCTATATTTGTCCTTATTCCTCCCTTCGTTTGTTGCAGGCGATGGCAGGATATATATACGTTTCCATAAACTCGGATAGACCGCGTTCGTGGTATATCGAAGTGACGTATTTTTCGGATACGACACCTCTGGAAGGGGGGTGTAACGGTCGAGTTAATAATCGCGACGACATAAAATTAATTTCATGTTCGCCGCGCGACCGTTAGAACGCAGCACGAGTGGGAATGGAACGCGCGGGAATCGGTAGAATATCGGGCCGGTAAGAAGGAGGACAGGAGTCATTCTAATCACCGCACGCGTTCGAGTACAGATCGTACCGATTCGAAGCTTCGCGAAATTATAAAAAGTACGAGTGAAAGGTCAGTTTTGTTGTGTCGCGCGTGCTCGGGAGTTATCGTCGAGACGAAAACAAGTCTTCGACAGGATTGTCATCCTTGGACAACTTTTTAACCTGCGACAACGAGACGACGACACTGGACCGTACGCCGGCATCGAGACACGGCAGTCTACGATTTGGGTATCTAGCTTGGAGGCTAGAGTTTCAGCCTTACGGCTTGTAACAGGTGCACCTGCGGCGTCCTCGTAAGTTATTGTTTGTTAAGCGACCATAATCGTTATCGTGTGAGAGTGTGAGTGATTAAAATCAGTTGTAAAATACTTTGTTTTTCTCGCGCGCGTAAGCTGCCGATAGCAGCAGGTTGTTGTGTGCGCGCGCAAATCAACTTAGAGAGCACCGATAACTCTTTGTTGTTGATTGAAATACTCAACCGTATGAGTATTTGTTTATAAATTATCACCGTGTCAAGCATAGATTTTTGTATTAGTTTTTAGGTTGATTTTTTGTTATTAAATATTCAAGATTAACTTTCTGAGTAACAATTATTTTTCTGACCGGTGTTCCCCGCGCTCGAATCCTCTAGCCCGCGCCCACCTACCGAAATTAACGAGCTGTCGCGCCCTCCCCGATTAATAAGCCGTTTAGGGATATATAATCGCGGACGGAATTTTCTCCTTTTGCAGGAAACTCGTCGACGTGTAGTCGACTGCGGCAGAGCTTATAGAGGCTGTATGACAAACTCGGCAGATCTACGTGGGTTGTATTCCTGAGTCTGCTCGTTTAAATAACGCCCTATAACAGTAGATACTCGAATTAATTTATAATTAAAGTTAAAAAAAATAAACAGAATTCACTGTAACTCTACTGAAAGATGGTTTTTTATTTATTTTTTTATTTTATTCATCTGTTCGTATCTTTCGGGATAAATTGATTAATATTAACATAGATCTGAAAGTAACAACATATATACTTTTGTTTTAGTTCTGTCCAAAAAAAAACCACTCGCCTTAAATTCCTACCTTTTTAAAGGTATAATATTAAACTAAATTAACAACGGTAAACACATGAATATGTATTTTATTTTATTTTTTTTTATTTTTTTTTTTTATTTTGACGAGCTCTTTTTTTTAGTCACGTGAAAAATGTTACTATAAAATTTGGTCAGTAAATGATATAGAAAATAATGATACTTATGAAAACTGTTACTTTGGTTTGGCTGCGTATTATATGATGGTAGAGTCAGAGTTTTATGTACAGCTTGTAATGAGCAAATTTGAGGCATCGCTTGGTCACCGTTTGATTGCAACAGAAGGTCTTTTTTTTATAGATTTCATTTCTTTCGCTAGGTATAAGGTGAAACTAAAAAAAAAATGGTAAAATTTACCAATTGATACCTGAGTAGAACAAACAACTTATGACTCCATTGAGATGAATGATTTAATCAATATTGAAGGACAATTAAAATGAATTGATTTTATTGTATACTTTTTTTACTGATTTTTAAACATCAAGTATAAAAAATAATTTTTATTTTGATAACTCTGTTATAGCAACTATAGCAGTAAAAACCCAAGTTGCCGTTGGTATCTTACATTTTTAAATGTTTTTTTTTTTTAATTTTATTTATCTCCAGGCTTTAAAAAAAAAAAATGATATTTTAATAGCTATTTATTTTTTATTTTTCAAACTATTTAATAACTAGGTATAAGGTGAAACTAAAAAAATTGATAAAATTTACCAATTGATTCCTGACTAGAACAAACAACTTATGACTCCGTTGAGATGAATGATTCTATCGATATTGAAGGACAATTAAAATGAACTAATTTTCTTGTATACTTTTTTTACTGATTTTTAAACATCAAGTATAAAAAATTTTTTTATTTTGATAAATCTGTTATAGCAACTATAGAGTAAAAACCCAACTCGCCGTTGGTATCTTACATATCTAAATGTTTTTTTTTTTTTTTAATTTTATCTATCTCGCCGGATTAAAAAAAAAAATATATTTCAATAATTATTAATTTTTAAGTTCTCAATTAAAATGAGAGTAAAATAAATTGAAAAGATTTTTTTTCTTAGTTACGTGTTGTTGTTGCTCTGCAAAAGAGGTTCTGGCGTAAGAACCAAACTATGCTTAAATGAATTTTTTGAGATGTTTTTTTTTTATCATGCAGTCTAAATCTCAAATCTCTGATCATACTAAATTGTTTTATATTTTTTTCATCATTTTATTTACTTTAAATCTTAACTTTTCAGGCTTGAAGCATAATAGTTTTATTCAAAATTGTATCTATTTGTAAAAAAAAAACAACTCAAAACACATCACTATGACTAAACTGACTTAAAACCCACACAATTTGAAGGTTTCACAAAAATATTGCGATCAGTAGTTATAACAGATACTGTACCGATAAAATTTTTGGTGATAAAATTTATTATATTAACAATTTTTGCAAAATGTCTGACAATTTGAATAACCCCATGAGACATTGATCGCCATCACATTTAGAGGCAGCAAATGTCAATGACCAAGTTGAGGTAGTTGGGATAAAGCGGATAAAACTAAAATTAAACTTGATAGTCAGACAAATTCTTGGAAAATAAACTGAGAACAATAAACCTTATCCGTGTTGGTGCATTGACTCAGAATTTATAAATTTCAGTGATGATTTAAATGTATTTACTTGTCTGACGATTTGAATAATTCCATGAGACATTGATCACATTTAAACTGCCTTAACTTGGTCATGATAGTCAGACAAATTCATCTTGGAAAATAAACTGAGAACAATAAACCTTATCCGTGTTGGTGTATTGACTCAGAATTTATAAGTTCCAGTGATAATTTAAATGTATTTACTTGTCTGACAATTTGAATAACCCCATGACACATTGATCACCATCACATTTGAATGCAGCAAATGTCAATGACCAAGTTGAGGTAGTTGGTACACAGCGGATAAAACTGAAATTAAACTTGATAGTCAGACAAATTCATCTTGGAAAATAAACTGAGAACAATAAACCTTATCCGAGTTGGTGTATTGACTCAGAATTTATAAATTCCAATGATGTTTTAAATGTATTTACTTGCCTGACAATTTGAATAATTCCATGAGACATTGATCACATTTAAACTACCTCAACTTGGTCATTGACATTTGCTTCAGCAAGTTAAGGTAGTTGGTATATAGCGGATAAAACTAAAATTAAACTTGATAGTCAGACAAATTCGTCTTGGAAAATAAACTGAGAAAGTAAACCTTATCCATGTTGGTGTATTGACTCAGAATTTATAAATTCCAATGATGATTTAAATGTATTTACTTGTCTGACAATTTGAATAGTTCCATGAGACATTGATCACATTTAAACTACCTCAACTTGGTCATGATAGTCAGACAAATTCATCTTGGAAAATAAACTGAGAACAATAAACCTTATCCGTGTTGGTGTATTGACTCAGAATTTATAAGTTCCAGTGATGATTTAAATGTATTTACTTGCCTGACAATTTGAATAATTCCATGAGACATTGATCACATTTAAACTACCTCAACTTGGTCGTTGACATTTGCTGCAGCAAGTTACGGTAGTTGGTATATAGCGGATAAAACTAAAATTAAACTTGATAGTCAGACAAATTCATCTTGGATAATAAACTGAGAACATTAAACCTTATCCATGTTGGTGTATTGACTCAGAATTTATAAATTCCAATGATGATTTAAATGTATTTACTTGCCTGACAATTTGAATAGCCCCATGAGACATTGATCACCATTCACATTTAAACTACCCCAACTTGGTCATTGACATTTGTTGCAGCAATTTTCACTGGATAAATGAACCTCTACAGCACCAGCAGAAGGTTTCACAAGTTCAACTCACTCTAACTCATAGATGATGATCATAGGGAGACTTTAGATATTTTGTTTTGAAAAATTATAGCCAAATATTTTTCTATAATTATTGATGGTCAATGGTCATAATTAAATTCTATTAATAGTGAATTTAGTGTGATGCCGCTGTATATTTTATTATATACTACTTTTTTAATTACTTAATTTTTTCTAAATCATGTATTAAAATAATAATAATTATGACCGCTGTCTTCTGCTCAGCTGCTCGGGTCTCGGCGGCTCGGCCTCTTGCGTGCGCGCACCTCACCTGCGCAGCCTGCTCGCATACCTTGCTGCAGGCTGCAAGAGTGAGACAGCGTTACGTAAGATCTGGTCTAAGCCACATGCAGCGCATGTAGAGAAACTGGATGCTCAGGGACTGGAAACGAAAAAATCTAAAGGAAATCACCGCTTCGAATTTTGAGACAGTCATAACTTCTTAACGCAGAAATTTTTCAGAATGATTTTTTTTTTAATCTTCTCAGGGGATCTTAGGCTACGCGTAGAATATATGGTCAAGGAAAAATAATCATCCTAATAGTGTTTTTTTCATGAACGACCTAACCTAAAACTGAAATTCGAAGTATATAAAGCGGTACCCTCTCACGGTAGTCGGTTTAAAAAACCCACTCGCCGTCCAGGGCTACCGCCCTTTAGGATTTTTTAATAAAATTATTATTATAACCTCAAAACTCATTACCATTAAAATATATGTTCAATTCAAATTCAAAAACAAGGAACAAATTTTTTTTTGCATTTAAACTATAATAATTATTCACGGAAGATTTTATCCATTTTCAATTTTTCTAAAATTAGAAATGGATGGTTAATTTAAAAAAAAGCAATTGAAAAAATTAAAAAGTAGTAATTGATTCTTTATGTCACAATTAAATTTGTTTATAAGTTAAGTTAAAGAAGTATTTCTTGTTTTAATATAAAAGTCTTTTAAGATTTCGTGTACAAGAAACATTTAGTTTTTGTCAAATCATGATCATCATTTTTTTTTTTTTTTTTTAAATGGCAGATTGTTATTTAAGTTCAACTGATTTTCAATCGAACGCTTCAGTACTTTATGCTTGCTTTCAAGAAGACAACTTTTCAATAGCTTTGGATCCGAGAAGTACAACTTTATCTGATACGCAGAAATCATCACTTTACGAGCTTCCTGGATACATGAGTTTTTCTCAAGGCTCAATGGTACTTGCAGTAACTTTGATTTTGTATACTTAATTTTAATTGTAATAATATTGAATTTTGTAAATGATTTCATAAACCTAATCAAATACTGGATAAAATTTAATTGTTTTATAAGCTATTTAATTTTTAAACACTAAAAAAATTGACATAAGATTGTACAAAATTTTGCACATCGAAAATTTTTTATTATGGCGTTTTGAAATTTTTTTTGATCTATTAGATTTGTGTGCATCATATCAGCGTGAATCCCAAACCTCTATGACACTGGAAGTTGAAAGAGAGAAATTTCAATCATTCGATGGGTCGAGCGATGGGTATCGTTTACAAAATTTAAACAGTATGCCAATTCAAGCATCATATTCAATAAATGGCCAAAGTAATAATTTTTTAATTACATTTTGGCTTTTTTGTATTATATAGTTATAAGTTTAGAATAAAATGGAAAAAAATCTTTTATTAAATCTTACAATTCTAATTCAAAGTTGTTTATAATATTTGTATTAATAATTAATGAGTTTATTATTTTTCTACTCAATGTAACTAGATGATGTCTTGGAAGATGATCATAATAAATTTTTTACAAAAGATAGTGAAACCATAGATCAAGACTTTTCTAGCGATTCGTCTGATAATTTATCCGAATCATCAGAAGACATTGATTCAATTTCTTCAGACGATGTCTTATCGGGTAAAATTTTTTTCTTTCTTTCTCTCTTACTATTTTTTTTTTTTTTTTTTTTTGTTTGTTAGTTTTTTGTTCTTTTTTATATCATAGTAAACTCTTATGTAAAAAAAGAAATGAAAATTAAAAGATATTTAGCAATGAGTTGGGTAAAATTTCATAAAATATATTCAGATTATTCTTCAGACTCGGAAGCAAAGAATATTGAACCTAAAAACAAACCAGTAATCCCAAAACCAAAAGTTCACACACGTAAACGAAAAGTAAATAAAGAATCTTGGGTGTCAAATGAACTGAAAACAGCAAGAGACAGCGGCACTTCTTATGACGCACTAAATGGGGAGTCCGTAAGTGAAAACACAATGCGCTTAGGATGCGGAAATTGTAGATCAAAATGCAACAATAAAATATCATACTCTGAGCGATTGGTTTTACATCAAGAGTTTTACAAAATTAAAGGGCATCACGCAAAGCAAGAATATTTGGATAAATGTATTGACTGGAAAGATGTCGTAACAAATAAAGTTCGGGGCCGGACTCTTAAACGCAAATTTTTTCTGATATTATCAGGAAAAAAAGTCAAAGTATGTCGAACAATGTTTATGGACACATTTGGTAGGTGCTTTTCATCTAAATACAGTAGGCCTTGCGCATTGTCCCTACAAAACCTCGGACATTGTCCAAAGATCAAAGATGCCGACAGGGACAATGCGCAAGGTCCTCGGTCCCGACGAATGGACAATGCGCGAGGTTCTACTGTAGAATCAAGGTTCACCAACAAAATGAACGCATAATTTTCCAGATTAGTAGTAAAAAAAAAGGTCGTAAGGATCTGTTTTTATTCAAATTTTAAAAATGATGAAAATTTTTTTAAATGGTCTCAAGGATAATTTGATTTTTTTTTTAATGATCCTTGATATCATCACGTGATTCTGGAAATGATCCTGATTCCATCAAAAGAATTTCATTTAACTGGTTTTAGCTTAAGAACATTTTTGAATCAATTATAATGTAATCTTATTTGTTTATTTGTTGTTTAGTTATTTTTTACTGTTTGGTGATTACCTGAGTAGTCGCTTGGGTTTATTTTGATGTATAATTTTTATAAACTGATAATCCGAAAAATCATCCGCTCGTATTATTTATCAATCAAAGTTTGATACATGATAATTTTATGAAAATAATTACTAAAACATTTTCTAAAGGAATAAGCCATAAATGGTTTGAAACCATAAAAAAAAGAAGAAAAGAAGGTCTCGGACTGGAAATATTATCTCTCATGATAGGAGAGGAAGAAAAAAAGGGTCAAGGCCAAAAAAAATTACCGAAGAAATGATCTTAGTAGCAAAAGCTCATATTGAGTCGTTCCCCAAGGTGGAAAGCCACTACTGTAGAGAGTCAACCACTAGATTTTATCTTTAGGCTGGGCTCAACATTCGCGCAATGCACCGGGCTCATAAAGATAAAATGACCGAGGAAAAAGTAGCAAAAGCACAAGTCATATCAGCAAGTTTTTACCGGAAAATTTTCTGTGAAGAATATAATTAGTATTTCCATAAGCCTAAAAAAGATGGATGTAACGATTGTTTTGTTTTTGAAAATTTATCGGAAGATGATAAACGGGATGCTCAGAAAACTTACAACGAACATGTCGCAAAAATGAAAGTAGCCCGAGATTTTCTGAAAAAAGATAAATTAGAAGCTTGCGAAGATTCATCCATTTGCTGCGCAAGTTTCGACCTTCAGAAAGTTCTGACCGTTCCTCGATGTGAGGCATCTTCTTTTTTCTACAAGAGGAAGATCTCTGCGTATAACTTTACCATTTATGATGTAATAACCAATCAAGGTAATACGCATTTCTTATTTCTAATGACACTATTAAGCTGTTAATTTTTTTACGTAAGTGTTTTTTATTTAAGGGAACTGCTATGTTTGGGACGAGACGACTGCAAAACGCGGAGCCAATGAAATGGCTAGCTGTTTGTCGATTTTTATAAAATCGCAAGTTGCCATGGGTAAAAAAGAATTTAGATTCTATTCAGATAATTGTACAGGCCAGAATCGGAATTCGATTTTGTTTTCAATGTATCAAAAACTGGCCATAGATTTAAAAATAACAATTAGACACAGGTATATAAAAAAGTCTATTATATTAAATCAGTCAGTTTCATATCCTGGTCATGCAGTAAATTTTTTTTTTTTGTGTCCCTCAGGACACATTTTGAGCACAAAAAGCTTTTTTCCCCCGTGGCGTTAAAATTTAGTTTTTTACTATTGTATAGCAACGAATTTTGCACCAACTGAACACACAAATATTTCGTACCTCGAATGCTCGTTTTTCTACCCTTGTGCGTAATCGCACACCTTTGATTTAGCTTGTCCGGCCCTAATACGTAACTATCACACGCTGGTGCTTTAAGTACGAATTATATATTCATTCTTAATTTTTGTTTTAAATATCATCTTTCGTCTAAAGATGATAAAAAATTTCGATGACAAATCTTTTTCCGTATTTTTATGTAATGAAAAACAGTTAAAGCCATGATAGTCAAAGCGCGTTTTCAAGAATGCCATGCCAGTCAGTTCGTGCAAAAAAATTTTTTCTCTGGTTACTGTGCGTACATAAATTCCAAAATTCGATGTCTTTAAAATTTAATAGTCATGAATAAAAAATCATTGTAATTACTTAGATAATGTTGTCGTTTATTTTTTTAAATTTGAATTAGTAAATTAGACATCGGGTGCTGGAAAGTATTAGCAAGCCCTAGCAAACCCAAATTGACGCCCGTTAAGGGTTTGCTAGGGATTTGCTAATACTTTTCCAGTGTGGTGTGTAATGTTTTTTTCATAACGACGGGAGGAAAACCCAAAGTCCCGCTCCGGGGATTTGGTGTTTTTGGCCCGGAGGTATGAAAAATTTATATATTAATGTTACCTAATAATACTCATAACAAAATCAACACTTATAAAATCAATTATTTTTTTTTTGCTTGAGAAAAAAAATCAATATTTTTTATTAGAATATTTGAAGGATATTTTGAATTTTTACCCAAATAAAAGTAATTACAATGAATAAAAATCTATCAATTTCAATATGTATATTGAATAAAACCATTATAGATTTTTAGTTCGTGGCCACGCGCAAACTGAAGGCGACAGTATGCATTCCGTTATTGAACGTACTGCCAACGGAAAAGATATTTTTACTGTTGGAGAATGGGTGCGACTTGATGAGATCGGCAAAAAAACAAGAGCCACTCTACAATGTACATTAACTATCTCAAAAACAAATTTTGAACTTCGTACCTATCGTTGACAAAAAAAACTGGAAGAAAATCCAAGTATCCAAGTTGAGTATGCTGCAAATTACTCCAGACGGCAAAATAGTCATTTGCAAAAACTATGAGCCGGAACACGTAAATTGTTTCTCGAGCTTAACGATGAAGTGCTTACACTGAACGATACAAAGTGCTTACACTGAAAAAATACCGTTAAGCTCAGAAAAAATTAAAGATCTAGAAGATCTAATGAAAAATAAACTGATACCTACGAGGTATCACGAGTACTTTCATAATTTGATGTAAATCATATTTTTTTATTTTTCTTTACACTTGTGAATTCTTTGTTATTGTAAAAGTGAATTTTTTGTAACGAAATGTTTTTGCTAGTCAATGTCGCTGTTTGTTACAAAATCGTGGCACCAGAATTGAAAAAAAAAAGTTAAATTACTATTATGTTCGAATACATTTTTTATTTTAATATAAAAATTTGGCACCAGTGTTTAGGAACGTGAATTCTAAAAAGTTTGTTCACAGTTGCTCGGCATGATATCACGGTTTTGAAATACGTTTCATGAGTTATATTTATTTTTTAATACACTCGAATTCACTTATGAATTGTTTTTAAATAAAACATATTTGGTTAATCATAGTCTTATTATGCGTAATAAAAAAGTTTGAAAAATGTAAAATTTGTAAGTTTATTATTCATAAGCAAAGATGAATTTCAGCAGCATATCAAAATATTTGAGTCAGTCAGGGTGATTTAAAAATTAAGATCAAACTAAAAAAAGTTTTGGTTAAAAATAGTGAATAAACACAAATAATTTTTATTATCAATGCCGATTTTTACTAAAATGAATGTTTTTTTTAATAATTATTTATTATTTGTTAGTTACATTATTTGCAAGTAAAAAAATTAAATCAATAAATTGAGTTCAAGAGGTATCAATGTCCAACAACATTTCCGTCGTTTCAACTTTGAAACAATAGCTTTCTAAACGTAAAAAGAGAAAATTTTGATTTGTAAATTTTAAGACTCGAGGTAGTTCTAACAGAAAATCACATACCAAATATCCCTCAGTATATTTTTAACGTATATTAAAATTTTCGTTTTTGAACAAGGATTACAATGACATAAAATTTAGGTAGGCAAGTGTGACTAAATTTTTTGAAAAATGAGTTATAGGGTTGTAAGCATCTACTATTGCTTAGTTTTATTATTTCTGCGTCTTGGAAAACGATTGCTGCTTTTATGTGAGTGACAGCATATAGTTATCTTATCTTTTTCACACGTAAAGTTGGAGTGCTGAAGTCAGTTGAATTCAAATCAAATGTCAAAAGACCAATGATTTATTATAAAAATCATCTTCAGAGCCTGATTCTCGCACCATGAACCGTATAAATTTTTCCGTGACACTGATGCCCGGAGTATTGAGGTTTAAAAACTTATGCCCGTCTACACTGGCGATTGAACCGCGTCTCGGCTAAACTTTGTTTGAAGAATAAATTAAGGATTAATTTGTACGTTAAAAATACAAATAATTTATAAGATTAAGATGGTTACATCTTGAACTTAGATTTCAATGGCTTGGCAGTATGTTCGTTTATTTATTGGTTGATAAAACAAGACTCGGACGCCCATGGTTTTGTAGTTTAAGCGCTTACGGAATTATTGGTTTATTTGTTTGTTGATAATAAAATCAGACTCAAACGCCCAGGATTTCGTGGTTTAAGAGCTTAGGAGATTGGTAGTTCATTTATTTGTTGATAGAAAAATTAAAATCGGGTGCCCAGGGTTTTGTGGTTTAAAAGCTTGGTGGATTGTTAGTTTATTTATTTAATGATAAAGAAAGTAGAGTCGAGCTCCCATGGTTTTGTGGTTTGAGAGTTTAGGGCATAGCTGATCAGTTTTTTTGTTGAACTCGAACGTTCAGGGTTTTGGGGGCTTAGAGCTTTTTTGTGGAACTCGGGCGCCCTGGGTTTTGGCGGCATGGAGCTTGGTGGATTGCTAGTTTCATTATTGGCTGATAAAAAAATTGGACTCGAATGCTCAGGGTTTTGTGGTTGAAGAGCGCGGGGATTGCTAATTTATTTATTTGTTTATAAAAAAAGTAGTCTCAAGCTCCCAGGGTTTTGTGTTTTAAGAGCTTGGGGGATCGTTAGTTTATTTATTTGTTGTTAAAAGAATTAGACTCGGGTGCCCAGGGTTTTGAGGTTTTAGAGCTTGGTGGATTGTGTACCGTGGCACGCCACAGGGATTTTGTAAGGTGGGAATGGTATTGGGGGGAAGGGGAGAAAGGCAGAGGAAGGCTGAAGCCTAGGGCGGCTTCAGAGGGCAGCACGGCCGTCTTCTTCTCTCCCCGCGATCGGCGGTAGGCTCGACCGACGGCCTTTTTGGACACTTCACTCGTAGCTACTGAAAGAAGAGCATCTCGCGCGCGCGAAGTTATCCAAAAGTAAGAGAGTTAAATTAAAGTGATTGTGAGAAGAGGTCTCGACAGCCCGTCATCCTCTTCGTCTGGGAATACGCCTGCTGATCGTCCACCGGAAGACGACAACGGTGATCGCGTGGGAGTTCACAAACTGAGGCCTGACTTCGACAACCGCCATCGCCATCCAGAGCGACGCCCTGCTGACAGCCACTGGAGGACGCGGGCCCCCGGAATCGAGCAATCCATCCTCATTGGAGGATAAGCTGGTGAAACTTGAGTTTCGTGAATCTTTGACTCAAAGGTGCGTACCGGGCGTCAACCCGGTGATTTATAGTTTTAGTTAGCGTTCCGATACTCCTTGCCACCCGGGTTTAATTCTTTTCTTTTATTAAATCAGTTATACAGTGTACGAGTGTTTATTTGTTGTATTTTCTACTCCTCAAGCCCTCTACGTCTTCTATGAGTTGGCTGCCAGGAGGTGGCAGACGCGGCGACGACAGCGAGGATCGGCCCTCGTATCGATTTTTATTCTTCGCTCCGGCGAGTACGCGTATATATCTTACTATATTATATAGTTGTTTTTCCTCTCTCACGCCCCCAACCCGTCCTCCCCCCGCCCCCCACAGGCCTCTCAAAAAAGTGCTTAACTAACCGTAAAAGTGTACCGAAATATGCTTATTTCTATGAGTTTTGAATTATCCTATGATTTTCCAATCACGCCCCCCCGCCCTTTTTTTCCCCGCCCCCCATTTTTAATGTTTTGTTACAAATTTTGTATATTTTCTTAATTTAATAATTCTTTTTTAATGGTATAATTAAACTATATAAAATTTAAAAATTTGAATTCATTAATTTAAAAAAATTTCATTATAAGATTAATTGGAAAAATCCAAGTTTTTAATTTAATAAAAATGAAAAAAAGATTTTATTTTCAGAAAAATTAAATTTATAATGGAGTAATTTTTTCTTTTTAATAAATTGTAAAATTTTATTAAAAAAATTCTTGTTAAACTTTAAATCCTTATTTATTTATTTTTTATTTTTTTATTCTGTAATTATCATCCAAATATATTCATGTATGTATTCATGTATGTACGCGTGCGCGTACGCGGAGGAGTCTCCACGTAGGTGCAAACTTACCCTTTCAAACAAAAATTTGCGCGTACGCGCAACTTAGGTGTTCCGCGTAATCGCAAACTAAATTATCCCGCGTGCGCGCAAACTTAGGTACTCCGCGTGTGCGCAAAAACTTTAGATCTCCACGTGCGCGCAAAAACTTCCAATCTCCACGTGCGCGCAAAAACTTTGATTACGTTGCGATAAATGCATCAATTATTGTCCTTCTAAACATTAAAATTGTGATTAAAAAAACTTCCTAACTCTATAAAATTTATTTTTCACACACGGTGCAGAAAGTTCAAACTTTCTGATTTTTCCCAAACATGAAGTTTGAACTCCTTGCTTTGAGTTGAAAAAAACATTACACTCGACGCTGGAAAAGTATGAGCTAACCCTTAGCAAACCCTTGACACTCTCGCCTTTGGCTCAGGTTTTGAACACAAATTGTTTGAAAATTAGCTAAAAACCCAAAGAAGTGACCCAAATGTCTAGTCCTAGCGGGTCCTCCTCTCAGGGTTGGATAAGTTTTTTTGGATCATCGATTGCAGAAACTTTGGAAATCACTTTCTGGTACTGAATGATGAGCAAAATCATCAATAATTTTCAAGTCTTAACTCGAAAAATTTGAACAGGAATAATTTGTTACTAGAAGTACTTTTTAGCATTTTCTGAGGTTTGAAATATAAATTGTTCAGATTTATACTTTTTGAGTTAAGATTTGAAAATATTTTTCTCTTAAAGTTCATAAAGAGACAAAAACATGCGAGGATACACATGTCTAGGAGTGCAATGGGCTTTGAACACAAATTGTTTGAAAATTATTTAAAAAACAAAAATAATTCAAACATTTTGTGTGGAAAATCGAAAAAAGGACCATTTAGAAAAATTATTGATGATTTTGCTCATCATTCGGTGCCAGAAAGCAATTTCCAAAGTTTCTGCAATCGATGATCGAAAAAAACTTATCCAACCCTGACTGACTGACTGTATTAGGTTTTTATTTCGGCCTTGGGGTATAACCCTATTTGGTCGCTTGACAAGTACATCGAGTGATACAAATATATGGTAACACGTTCGCATAAATAGATAATTAAATGCACTTAAAATTAGATTACAACGAAGTAAATAACAAAGATATAATATATAATAGCATGTTCTCGTAGGTAGAATAATAAATGCACTTAAAATAGTATATTATAGTACAGGTGCAGCATCGTCACCGGGGCGGTTTTAAGGACCCAAGTACGTAGGGAAGCACAGCACGAGGTTCTTAATAAGCCCTGTTGACGTACTGCACTCGTACTATACACTATTTTATAGTACGAGTCACCGAAAACACGCATCAAAGATTTGATTTTGTGGTTAGAGTGACCAGGGGTACTATAAATTAACTTACAACAAAGTGACTTATAGGGCAGGAAACTAAATTTATTCACTGGGTAAGTGTGGCAGGTGCAATAGTAAATCGAATCGAATCGTTGGATAATCCATCCACTAGAAAATATATGACGTTTTCCCGTGCGAGATCAATTCTATTGTTTAATACATTTTTTTCCCGCGCAATGTTAATTCTACTCCCATTCAATATATTTTTTTTCCCGTTTAATACATTTAACTTCCGCTCAAGTATTTTTTTCCCGTGCATTTATTTTCTTTCCCGTTTAATCACTTTTTTTCCGTGCAAATGTCTTTTTTCCCGTGAATTTGACCTAAAATTTCCCGTGCGTTTGCTTTTTTTCCCGTGCTAATAAATTAGACCCTTTTCTAACCACCCCCCCATGCCTTTTTTTTTACTTACGCCCCCCATTTTTGATATATGTTATCAGTTTCTACACTGGGAAAAATGTGCTCGGTATAAACGCCACCCGTAGAGCCGTAATGGAAACTACAATTTGTACAGTATTTTGTCCACTGTGTAACAAATTTGGCGCACGGTGGTAAACGTTTGGGCCGCAGTGTCGTACCGAATCGGGCACGACCCCGCCTCTCAGCTTATACGAATACGCATTCGCATGTAGCTTTCCCGCGCTTACGGTTGTAAATTGTAACGGTTAACTTTTTTTTATTCTTTTTTTTTTTCTCTTTTCAATATTAACGTTGCTACAATTTTTTTTGGTGAATAATTAAGTAATTTAGTTTGTGAAATAGTGATGAGTTATGAAGAAAATCTATCTGCTGAAGAATCAGGTAAAAAAACAAAGCCACCGCACATTACTTTTGAGGTTATAATAGATTGTTTCTTTTCATCGTTGAATATGTGATTATATCAAATATTGAGTAAAATACTTGAAAAATGGTTTTAAGATGAACCATAAAATTTTTTTGACTTCTTCTAAGCATCATAATAAAATTGGCTTGAAATAATGTATGTGGTTTGTAAGGTAGGACCGAACAAACTTAATCCTCGAGTGACCATTCTTATTGTTATTTAAAAAAATTTGTATATAGGCTTAAAAATTGGTTTTGAATGACTTTTAAACTTTAAAATCATTGCTTTATGATCAATTTATTATTTGAAGCTTATTTTATTTGTTTTTTTTTTTTTGCATTATTAAAAATTTTGGACTAACATATATATAGATGATAAAAAAGCATGTTTTAATTTTTATTTAGCAATAGTAAATAATTGTGATGAAGAGAACACAGAAGTTGGTTATGTACTTAATAATGGGTTTATGATAACTGAAAGAACCTTAACTGACTATCCTGATCCTGTAGAAAATCCTATTCACCAAATAAGTCCTGAAAACAATTTAAATATTTTATACTTAAATGAAGATAATTTTAGGCAAAATGAAAGTCAAAATGAACCAGTAGCTGCAGCTAGAAGTAGTGACTATGACTACTCAGGTAACTTTTTATGAAAAAAAAAATCATTTTTATTAGAATTAATAAAAAAATTCTTCTATAATTGTAAACATTTAAATTTTAGCATTTTACAAAAACAAAAATAGATTATATTATGTATTGAATTCTGAACTGGAAGGGAGAGCAATTTTGAATTACTACAAAAACCATCAAAAGCTTTTAACTAGTCATAGAAACATTCTCAAAAGGATTATTATTATTGATGTGTTCAAGAAAAAGAAAAATCATCCTTATAATAAGTTTTCGTGAGTTTTATTTTGCATGATTATTTTTTACTTACTTGCTATTTTCAATAACATTTAGCTTAAAGCTGAAATTAGTACAATATATGGTTTGTGCAAGAAGTAAAAAATTTTTTTAGGATCAGATGTTCAGAATTTTTAGAATTAAGAGAACAAATTATACAAATTTTTCCTGAAGAAGATATATCCATCTGGTATTCAACTTCTTACAGAGACAGTCAAAATCATTCAGCTTCTGCATCAGGAAAATTATACCGGTTCTATGTCTCTACTAGGGATTTATTATTTGAGTGTGGAATAATAAATGATGATAGCGATCCATCTTCTAATACAGCAGGTGAAAATTATTAGTGAATTTTATTTTTATAATTGAATATTGAATAAAACCTTTTTTTACACTGTAATTTTTACTTAACTATTTACAGCACCTGCAGGAATAAATCAACAATCTGAAGAGTTGGCAGTAATTCTATCACCAGAGCAAACAATAAGTAACTGGAAAAAAAACTTTAACAAGCGTTTGGCTGCTTTAAAGAGGAAAGGCCAAGATAATGAAAAAGTCAAAAGTTATCTCCTATCATTTAATGAGTTGACTCACCCACTTGCGCTAACTCTTGTAAGTATTTAATTGTCAAAGTTTTTTTAAGTTATTCGAATGACTATTTTTAAAATTAATAAATTTTGTTATTTCAGTTGGAACTAGATTTTAGTTTGATTGTCGAACAACAAATAAATTCTAAATTTATTACCCAAGAACATGGGTCAACTCTAAATACAGCATTTTCTGATAAGTGGCCCTCTATTGCAACAAAACTGTTAAATAAATTTCTAACAAAATGCAGTAATCGAGAGCTAAAACAATATATTTTGGCTCATGAAACTGAAATCAAAGAAGGTAATTGTTTATTTCACAAATATATTTACATATAGAATCATATAATTCACTTAGTTTTCAATGAATTTACTCAAGCTATAGTTCGTCATTTCGTAGTGCTTTTTAGAATAAAAAATAAAAATTTTTTTTAATCGGCATAAGCTTTTGAAGCTGTCAGTAAAATTTTATTTTTTATTTTAGGTAGAAATGATTCTAACATAGCCCTATTGATGTTACCTCATTTGATAAGTACAACAAAAAAAATAAAAAAAAAAATAGAAGTTCAGGGCAACATACCTACTGAAAAAAGCTTCAGTTTATCCAAAGAAGAAAGATTCAATTCTTTTATATTATTAGTATCGGTAAATTGACAATTACAGTTTAATTTACAAATATGTGTGTGATGATTATATTTTATGAATTTTTTTATAGGACTCTAGCCAGGAAACCCAAGTAAGAGCTAATCATGAGGAGTGGCTGCGTTCAATTAACCAGGAAATGTACCCTTATATAATTGCTTGTGGTACATCGCATGCTGATTTAACGAATATTGGAATCGTGTTTAATGGTGATAAGTATTCATACCCTTCTCTGATCAAAGCTATTGAAACTTTGAACAAGAGTTTGATAGCACTGCAGAGTAGACCCACAGCCTATGAAAATTTTTTGTACTTTTTTAACAAAGTTATTTATAAGCTTGAATTAGATCAAAGGAATCTAACAGTAATTAACTCAATGATTATAGATTTAGGTTTGTAATCACAAGTTTAAAGTGGAGTTCGCATCTGAAAAGTTTTAAAAAAAAGTTAGTAATTAAAATATGTATATCTTGTGTTTATATGTAAAAAAGTGTATTACAAGCAAAGAAATGTAAAAAAAAAAGTGCAGTAAAACTCGTTTTTTTTAGTAAAAAATACATATTGAATTAAAAGGTTTTTGTTCTATTTAAATATGGAAATACGTGAATGTGACTAAACTTGAATAAAAAAATTTTCGCCTAAGACTGTTTATTACTTAATTAAAGTGTCGCATTGAAACTCATAGAAACTTTTTTTTTTTTTTTTGCTTGGTTATTTATTTTATACAAAATGGATAAGCGTTTAGTACTTGATTTTATTCTTAAGTTCATTATAACATTATATGGGGAACCGATCTACCCTAGAAAAATAGTCGATGAGATTATCAATTTTTTAAATGTTTTTATTCGAGATAAATTCCTAGCATCGCTTAAAAAAGAAATTATTTCTATTCTTCAAGAAAATGGTATTGATGGTAAATGCTTATCAGATGTTGAATCTTGTATTGATAGTTATAAGGATATTTGCGAAGATTTCCTTACTGAGACAAGGCGATTTAAGATTTTGGGAAAAATTGGTTTCTTTCTCCCTGAAGAATATTCAATAGGTTCGGCTTATATTCTAAAACTAGTTGGCGATAAAATGAAATTCGTCCTTGAAGAATGTTCTGCGGTGAGAATCCCGTTAAAAAACACATTTAAACTATTTTTGGAAACCCCAGGAACCTTTAAATCAATAATAAATTACATAAACAGCTTGAAAAATGAAAAATTTTTAATTACAAATATAATGCAGTGCGAAGTGTGGTTGAAAAAATTTGCAACAAAGTCCCTTGACTACATTCTTCTTCCATTCTATATTTTCTATGATGAGTTTGAGTGCGGAAACCCGTTGGCAGGAAAAGCTGGTAAAAATAAATTTGCTGCCATCTACGCAGCCTTAGCATGCTTACCTGAAAAAATTGCTTCCAAACTCGAAAGTATTATATTTTCCACACTTATTCCCGTACCTGACAAAAAAACACTAGACAAGGACGAAGGTAGTAACAAACAAATATTTGAAAATTTAATTGATGAAATTAATGAACTTCAAAGGGATGGAATTGTAGTTGATATAGATGGTAAAAAAATCATCGTCAAGTTTCAATTAGTTTTGATTCTTGGCGATAATTTAGGTTTAAACGATATACTTGGTTTCGTGGAATCTTTCAACACGTCTTACTGTTGTAGGATGTGTAAAGCGACGTTGTCTGAAATACAGAGCCTCACGATTGAAAATCCTGATCTGCTACGGACCAAAGAAAATTATTCTTTGGATATTATTAACCCGGATAGCAGCACAACAGGAATCAAGGAGGAATGTGTATTTCATAAAGTTGATGGCTATCATTTTTTGGATAATGTTAGCATGGATTTCCTTCACGATTTTATCGAAGGTGTATTGGCTTATCTTCTATTTGCCCTTGTCAAATATTTCATTTTTGAAACTAATTTTTTTGATTTAGAGTATTTGAATGGTAAAATTATGCAAATGAATTTTGGCTCTGAAGTAGCGTACAATAAACCTTCCCCAATTCTATTAAATAGATTGAAAGAAGATTCGGTTCTTAAGATGTCGGCATCTGAAACATTAACATTTGCATATTTTTTCGGTGTCATGGTCGGTGATCGTGTCCCTAAAGAAAATGAACAGTGGAAACTGTATTTAACTAGCAGAAAAATACTCGATATTTTAATGTCCCCTCAAATTATTCCAACAGATCCTAAAGACTTGACCTGTCTCATTGATGATCACCATAAAAAGTATAAAAAATTATTTGGTGCCTTGACAGCAAAATTCCACAACCTCATTCACTATCCTAATTTAATTAAAAAAAATGGACCTTTTGTGCGGTATTGGACTATGCGTTACGAAGGTAATCATCAAAAACTTAAAAAAACTACCTGTCCCACCGCCGGAACAGTCAACTTAAAAATGACGATTGCTATTAAACAATCTCTTAGTATGTGCGAAATGTTTAATACTCTGTTAAATAGTGAAGAAATTGAACTCGGATCTCCTATTGCTAACGATTCTCAGTCATGTACAATAAACTACAACTCTGTAAACTTTGCTGGTATTTATTATAAAATTGGTATGTTTGTTGTTGTTACTGCTGCTGAATCGGAGATCGAATTCGGAGAGATAACTAATATTATTAAAACAGATGCTAAATTACAATTTGAGGTTAATATTCATAAACAATTAACTTTTAGTGAACACTCTCATTCTTATATAGTAGAAAAGTTTTCTCAAACTTCAAAATTGATTGAACCAGGAAATTTACCTAAATATCCTACTTGTTTTTGTGTAACTACAGAGGTTTATCGTCACATTATTGTAAAATATCGATTATAAAGTAGTAAAAGATCTGTAAATTTAGTAAAAAAATTAAAATAAAATAAAATTACTTTAAAAACTATTTCTGATATGAATCTTCTTTTCATAATTTATTTTCAACCAAGCACAATACATTGATATAATTAACTTCATTATTTTTGTACGAGCTTTTAACTATATCCAAAGAAGGTATTAAAAAAAACTTTAATATTTACTATACTATTTTTTTTTATAAACAAACATTTATTCCTTAAATACCTTCTAAGCAATATAATTCAAAGTCAATTATGATAACATCCTGTTTAGTTTAAAAATTTTATCCATAATTTAATTATTTATTTATTCATAATAAGTAACTTAAACTTATCACATTACCTCAAATTAAGAATCACACAATTTGTTCATAAGCTTTTATTATGATAGCATTCCGTTCATATCATCAACTTAATATAATTATGCATTTAAAATTTTGTTTTTTGTTTACTACATTAAAAAATAATAGTGTTGAGTTCATTTATTTATTAAGATTAATATTATTGCGTAACCTATAAAAACAAGAATCCTACAAACGCAATTGGTTATTCCGCTTGCATATCTCAGCATATGTGCGCTGTTCTTCGCACGCTCTCGTGCGCCAAATTTGACACACGTATGAAAGATTCCCGGTCCACGACGTCGAGACGCAGAGCCCCCATTTTTGAGACATAACGCGCGCACATTTTTCCCAGTGTACCCACATCGCCAATTTTTGATACAAGTTATACTAAACGCTATATGCCTAGAAAAAAGTGTGGAGGGAGCAGAATAAATGCAGTGATGACGATTGTATATAGATGGCGTATGTACCAACTCTTTAATTTAAATCTTTGTGCTCTATAGTTTCAAGAAAAAAACAAGCTTAATGGCTTAGTGGTCAACGTATAGGATTCTCATGCCAAGAGTCGTGGTTCGATCCTCGGACTCAAAATTTTTTTTTTTTTTTTTGTTATTTTACATGTTGCCACAGGGCTCGAATTAAGGAATTTAATTCCTCGGAGGATCGTGATTGAACACGAGAACCCGCGGCGATCGTCGTCCTCACTCCTCCGACCTGATGACAAAATGCCCTTTCAGTGCACACGACAATCCGTCGATTTTTCTTCAATCCTGAAAACTGGGGGGAAGACGCGTACGCGAACTAATGTTATTATTACGTGGCGCGGCTGCTCTCCTTCGTCGGTAGTGGCGTGAGTTTACGAGGACCGATCGCAGGAACACGGGTTAATTAAATTAATGATAAAATGTAAATTTTAATAATTTTAATTAACAATAAAAATAAATGAATCAAAAAATTACATAATATTTCAAGCTAATTCTATTTGATTGTTTACAAACAATCCAACCCGAATGACTCGAAATCTTAAGTCGACGAAAATTGATTCTACAAAAATAAAGTTCGTCGTCTGTGTTATGGTCGCTATCAACACACCGACGCACACACACTCACTCGCGCTCGTCTGCTTGCTGCAGCGCGCCAAAAGAACAAAGGCGTGGACTAACTCCGATACAAAATCTAAGTACTTACTGTACTTCACACACACACTCCGACTCTAACTATCACACGAACAAATACTCAATGATTAACCGCTACGCGGACTTACTTTCCTAGCAGGTGCACCTTCGCTTGATTAAACAATAATAATGATAATTACTATAAGTCCGAATGGCTTCACACAAGACGACAATGCCTTCCAAGGCCGCACGCTGACTTTCCGTGAGATGTTTGCCTTCCCCGCTCCGATCCAATGACAACTGGATCACAGGAAAGTCTACACAACTTCTCACTGATAACTTTATCTAACACAACCTCAATAAAGTTATCTAACAACACAAAAAAGTAAATAAGTACATTCGCTCTCTGACACACGTGTGATCGCGCCAAGCGCCGAGATTAGAGTAATGCTGATCGGTAGATCTTGTCATCACCTGACTTACCGATCCGCATCTGCGTTCCATAACAGTTAGCGCCGAATTTGAATTTAATCAACGCGCTAGCTGTTACAGTCCCCTCCCAGAGGTGACGTATCCGGGATTCGTTACCTCGACAATCCCAAGAACGCAGCTTACTTAAGTAGGGATTACATCAATTCCCATATCGTCACAGGGCCCAGATTAAAACAGTCTCCATAACACCGGATTGCACGCTACCTGACACTTGCGAGTGTCAGGATTTTCGGACGCATCCCTCGGTGGTTGAATTTCCTCTTCCGACGGTTCTTGCTCCAGTCTTGCGATCCAAGTTTCCAGCCAGATATTGTAATTACCAACTGTCTGGTTAATCAAGTCGTTGGGCTTACAATCGCCAAGCCCGTCATCCACGACTCCTAACCTTAAAAAATTTCTAGGTTTTTCTTGACTTAAAACCTCATTCAATCTCCAGCCGTCCAGCTCTCTGACCAGATAGCTTATGGCTGCATCAGTCAGATTCTTCCTCAGCAAACACTTGTCGGCTTGACCGATTAACCTTGACTTCGTTAATTCGGTCATAACCACAGCTGTATCTTTGAGGTTAAATTTCTTAATAACCCACAATTGAATTTTCCAGATACCTGCTGCCATCTTATGTTTACTAGTTTGCTCAGTATTTATCTGACCAACTGGACAAGCTTGGGTGCCATCTCCGAGTGATGGCTCGGCCGCAACTTTGGAGGAGTAGAATTTATGACTTTCTACTCCGTCGGTTGTTCGTTTTCCGGCCGTTCAGGACAACTAAACCTTACGTGCCCTCTCTGCCCGCATTCCCAGCACTTAACTGGAGAACCTTTGCCAGGACTTCCCTTACTTCCATCACTCTTACTCGATCCTGGAGATGAGCTTCTAGCCTCTTCGTCATCCGTCGACTTACGTCTTGCTTTGGTCCTTCTGGCCTTGTATGAACCTTGGTGCCTTGGATCCGTAGGCTTTCCAAACGACATACAACTAGTCTCGAGTTTGTTAAGCACAGTCTCGAGACGGCTAATAACCGAAGTCTCGGCAGACCTGCCTTCCACAGCCGTTGCGGCTATGTTAACTTTTGGTATTCTATTAGCTCGATCATCTTTATAAGCCAGATTAGGCCATACTGACGTAGACGGTGATGGAGGTGGCTTATGCACCAATTCCATATTGGTAATTCTCTCGACCTCGACCGCTTGGCTTAATAAGCCTTTAATTGACTTAACCTCTTCACGCCTGATCTGTCTACGCAATCGAGGCAACATGTTCGTCAACATAAAGTCAATCTGTTCTTTCTCAGTCGGTATCGGTCTAATTTTTAGCAAATAAGACTGCAAGCATGTTAAGTAGGTCCGTACCGGCTCGTTTTCACCTTGAGTCTGGGTTGTTGCTTCCATCCTTGCGGTCTGCTGGTAGTCTCCAACTCCGTACCACTCACGGGCTTCTTGACAAAAGTTCTCCCATGAGTTAATCGTGTCCCGCACGTTACGGAACCACGTAGTTGCTATACCGGTTAGCATCATTGGTAATGCATCCAACAATTGAGAACCGGTCAAACCAGCGAGTCTATTGTATTCCTCTATTTGCAATAAAAATTGTTCAATACTAGATTCGCTATCGCCGCTGAATCTAATATTCCATCTTCGAACAATAATGCCGATTGGCTTCATCGGATTGCCTTGAGCCTGGATTGACTCCTGAGTGGCTAAATCAGCCGTCTGCCCATGGCTTCTTAACTGTTCGAGCTCGGCTTTCAAGGCATTAATCTGTCGTTCCAGCTTTTGTTCTCTGTCTTGCCTCACAACTAGAGGACTGGAACTATTCCTCGCCTTCCGCACTGTCGTCTCGCAAAAATCGACCCTAGTGTGCGTTACTTGGCCGTCGGTCGAAATACTGCAGTCGTTCAACGAGTTCTGCATTTCCGGCCTTATTGTTGAGGAAACCGGGCCCCCCGGTCCCCGGTTCCGATCTGGCTGGCGGTACCTATCAGCCTCCATTGCTGCTAATCTTGCCCTGGTGTCCTCATTTGACCTTTTCAACGCCTTAAGCTCTTCTGACACCGCTGTTATGGCTTTGAGCACCTCGGCGTTAATGTCGTCCACCCGGTCCGGTTGTCCATGCTCAGCCAAGTTCCCCCGTTCTGGGTTTCGATCATGCTCCTGAATGCCCGAGTATTCCTCCTGGAGTCTTGAAGCCGCCTCTCGGACTATTTCTTCGTCCATGAGGACAGCAAAGGGGTGTGTACCGCTTGTGGTGTAGTTTGGATCGATTATTGTCGATCCAGGCTTCTCCCACATTGTTGTCGCTATGAAGGTGGCTCTTAGACTTTCGCGCTTAACTTTAACCTCGTCTGCCTCCTCAGACTCGGTTGCGAGAAAGTCTTCCGCTGAATTATTGCCTAACAGCCATTTCAGCAGCCTACCACTTTTATCGATCAGCGTACCTTCAGGCTTGAGCTCAAGCTCATTCAAAGCCTCTGACACGACATCTGCCCCTTTAGCCATGATCCACGAAAAAACCAAGTCTTCCTTTGTAAGTTCCTGCATCATAACTGCGTCCGATGTCACCTAGCTTACAAAGAAAACAGTACCCTAACCCACGTGACAGTTTCAATACACTCTAATTTATTAATATTTTACACAAAATATATATCTCGCAATCCTGAAATAGATAACAAAATTTCAATTATATTTCTGAGTTATGTAAGAAAACAAAAAAAAACAAAATCGATCCACTGATCTCAACAGCAATAATCCGAAATGACCAAAAAGTCCACCAACCACGCTTGGTTTTAACAAAAACTCCCGATTGGCTAAAAAAAACGAATTACCCGTTGAAGCCAATATAGAATCAACCACAAGTGTCAAAACCCGATTTTCCAACTCAGAAATATAAATCACAGTTGTTAACGAACGTTAGTCGATAACAGCCTGTATGCAAAATAATATTTCACAATAATCATAAAATAAATTAATATTATCCAGCGTTCTACTCTCGCTACTGTCACGTATAGGTTCTGCTTGGTGGAGTTCTTGCTCTCAAAAAAAAACCAAAAAAAACCAGTCAAAATCGAAAAATGCAGCTCGGAACATCCGCGTTGGAGTTAAATTACCAGGCTATGCCTAAAAAAACACCTTACCGTATGACAACACGGTTTAATCAAAACAACTCCGATGTGAATTCAACTTCGAGTTGCAAAACTCTCAAACCCGAGGAAGAAAAAAGAATAAATAAACGACTTTAACTAAAATCCAGCAAGCACCCGCACTCCACCGAGCAATTAACAGGAAAAAAAAAATTCCTCGACTTGTTGTGTTACACTATAGCAGCAACAAGCTCCTCGCCTTTGTTTTTATCCGAATATTAACTCTGCCGACCGACCTTGAACCCCCCGCCGGTCAGCGCACACCTGCGATCACTCACACTAACCAATAACCTTTGTTTTGGTTAGCTAACTACCTACACGTTGTTGGGCGCCAATTGCCACAGGGCTCGAATTAAGGAATTTAATTCCTCGGAGGATCGTGATTGAACACGAGAACCCGCGGCGATCGTCGTCCTCACTCCTCCGACCTGATGACAAAATGCACTTTCTGTGCACACGACAATCCGTCGATTTTTCTTCAATCCTGAAAACTGGGGGGAAGACGCGTACGCGAACTTATGTTATTATTACGCGGCGCGGCTGCTCTCCTTCGTCGGTAGTAGCGTGAGTTTACGAGGACCGATCGCAGGAACACGGGTTAATTAAATTAATGATAAAATGTAAATTTTAATAATTTTAATTAACAATAAAAATAAATGAATCAAAAAATTACATTATATTCCAAGTTAATTCTATCTGATTGTTTACAAACAATCCAACCCGAATGACTCGAAATCTTAAGTCGACGAAAATTGATTCTACAAAAATAAAGTTCGTCGTCTGTGTTATGGTCGCTATCAACACACCGACGCACACACACTCACTCGCGCTCGTCTGCTTGCTGCAGCGCGCCAAAAGAACAAAGGCGTGGACTAACTCCGATACAAAATCTAAGTACTTTCTGTACTTCACACTCACACACTCCGACTTTAACTATCACACGAACAAATACTCAATGATTAACCGCTACGCGGACTTACTTTCCTAGCAGGTGCACCTTCGCTTGATTAAACAATAATAATGATAATTACTATAAGTCCGAATGGCTTCACACAAGACGACAATGCCTTCCAAGGCCGCACGCTGACTTTCCGTGAGATGTTTGCCTTCCCCGCTCCGATCCAATGACAACTGGATCACAGGAAAGTCTACACAACTTCTCACTGATAACTTTATCTAACACAACCTCAATAAAGTTATCTAACAACACAAAAAAGTAAATAAGTACATTCGCTCTCTGACACACGTGTGATCGCGCCAAGCGCCGAGATTAGAGTAATGCTGATCGGTAGATCTCGTCATCACCTGACTTACCGATCCGCATCTGAGTTCCATAACAGTTAGCACCGAATTTGAATTTAATCAACGCGCTAGCTGTGACAATGTATATTAGATAGATTTTAAATAAATATCTCATAATTATTCAGCCTTTTTTTTATTTTAAATTATATAAAGAGAGTTAAAATTATAAATGGAATTGGGTTATTTAGTTTATTAAAATAATAAAAAGAGAAATGGGTTATTTGGTTTTTTAAGCAATAAAAAGAAAGTTTAAAAGTGAAATAGAAATGGGTTATTTCGTTTGTTAATTATAATAATAGAGTTACAAATGAAAATATAATTGGGTTATTTGGTTTATTTGAATAAAAAATAAAGACATGGGTTATTTAGTTTTTTAAGCAATAAAAAGAAAGTTTAAAAGTGAAATAGAAATGGGTTATTTGGTTTTTTAATTATCATAAGAGAGTTACAAATAAAAATATAGTTATTTGGTTTATTTGAATAAAAAAAAACAGACATGGGTTATTTGGTTTTTTAACCCATGAAGTCGCATTATTTTTTAAATTTTTCTTGTACTTTGAGCTCTGGAATTTTGATGAAAACGATAAAAAATATTTTCAAAAAGACCATATACCACTATTTTCGGGTATGCTCTACAAGATAGTGTAGTTAAAAATGTCAAAAATGTCATTTTCAATTGTTAATTAACAAATTAAAAAAAAAACTCAGTTTTTGCTGCATTTTTTTTTTTTTTTTAGGAATTTTTTCAGTTGGATTTTTTTTTATTTTTTTCAAAAATGTGATCAGAGGTGATCACAATACTTGAAATTTATGGTAGGATTTTTTTTTTTATAAAAATCTTTTTTAACAAAATGGTGGCCATAAAACGAAGTCGAAAATCTCGAATTTTTCGTTTTATTCACTTTTTTCATGTTTATTCCTTGAAATCGCACAAGTATTTACCGTTTTCTGCTATTTTTTGTTGGAAAAGTCAATATAATTGTACAAAGAAGCATAAAAATTGTAATATTTATAAAATATTCATTGTGAGGTTATGAGAGGTGATTTTTACACGATTTTAGTAGGGTCCGCGGTGACCCAAACAGAGTTATTCGGAAACTTCTAACTGAAAAACGAAATGTATCAAAAAAAAGAACTAATGTAGATGTATTCATTGTTGATTTTAATTGTTTAAACATTATTTATTTAAGCAATTAAAAAAATTTTGACAATAAAAAACCATTTTTTGAATCAAGTGAATAAAACGAAAAATTCGAGATTTTCGACTTTGTTTTATGGCCGCCATTTTGTTAAAAAAGATTTTCATAAAAAAAAAAAAAATCCCACCGTAAATTTCAAGTATCGTAATCACCTCTGATCACATTTTTGAAAAAAAAAAAAAAAAAAATTCAACGAAAGAATTCATAAAAAAAAAAAATGCTGCAAAAAATTGAGTTTTTTTTTTAATTTGTTAGTTAACAATTGAAAATGACATTTTTGATTTTTTTTTAAACTACACCATCGTGTAGAGCATACCCGAAAATAGTTGTATATGGTCTTTTTGAAAATATTTTTTATCGTTTTCATCAAAATTCCAGAGCTCAAAGTACAAGAAAAATTTAAAAAATCCTGGGACGTAATGGGTAAAGCAATAAAAAGAAAGTTTAAAAGTAAAATAGAAATGGGTTATTTGGTTTATTTAAATAATAATAATTATAAAATCGAGTTATTTTAAGGTATGCAAGTACACGCATTCATCTTATATCACGCGCGCACTCGATTGCCTCCGCAGTCCGCTCCCTCCGCACTTTTTTCTAGGCATATAGCGTCAAGTACAAGTTATCAGCTATGTATCTATAGAAGAAATTAAAAAAGTAACTACGAAGCATTAAAATAATTAACTTACAGTACTGCTCAAAAGTTGAAGACACCCCCAAATTTAACTATACACATCTGTCGAATTTGAGTTTGCGCTTAGCCGTAACGGCTCAAATCGGTGTGTCAAGGTCTTAAACTTTTTTTTTTTTTCATAAATATATTAATTTAAAAGAAAAACCATTATTGTAATAATATTTAATTTACAAATGAATGTTCTCTCACGTTTCTGTTTAAAAAGTTAATTTTTGAAATACAGCAAATTTCAGCCATTTTTTCACTTTAGGAGCTGTCTTAAAATTTTTTACCAAGATCCTAATGCATACACTATTTTTTTCCAAGTTTTTACAATGTTCAAGTTTAACGAGAAAAAATTTCAAGTCGATCCATACAAAACTGTTCGAGCCACATAAGAAAAATGCATATTTTTAATCAGTTATAAATAACTAGTTTTTTAAAATTTTAATCAATTTTATGCCTAAACCTGTTATTTTTTTCTAATATAAGGGACAAAAATTATATTATAACTCAACTTTTTTCTATTTTTAACTTATTTAATACAAATGACATAGAAAACTTAAAGGATTTCATGAAAAGTTACAATTTTTTATGGTAATAATTGAACTGTTTAACGAGAAGAAAAACGTAAAATTTTTAAATTAATTATTCATAAAAAAAACTATCATCATAATCATATTAAAGAACACAAATAAATCATTTAAATTACACTACATTGAATTTTTTTATCCGAGAATTCTAATATTTTGTTGCTCCTCCTTTGGCTTTATAGCAAGCTGCGACTCTTCGGACCATCGACTTTGCAAGGTCTAAACAATAACTGCAACTTAAACTTTGCCAAGCAGCAGCTATTTCTACTTTCAAATCATTGAGATTTCTTAAACCTTTGTTTTGAATTATACGTTCTACTTGATCCCAAGCATTCTCAATTATATTTAAATCCGGCGAGCGAGCTGGCCATTTTAGCAAAGGTATTTTATTATCAGACAGCCACAGCAAACTTTTCTTTGAAGTATGGCACGGAGCATTATCTTGTTGGAACAGCCAATTTTTGCGCCTTCCAAAAAGTTTTTTTTTTGAAGGAATCATAGTGTTATCAAGAATGTTAATGTATTTGTCGCTATTGACTGTGCCTTCTACAAAATAAAGTTCACCTGTTCCTTTTCCCGAAAGACAGTCCCAAATCATCACAGACCCGCCGCCTTTCTGAACTTTTGCGGCAAGACAGTCTTGATTATATTTTTCATCTGCGGTACGTCTTACTCTTCTCGGCCGATTGGAGAACAGTTGAAATGAAGATTCATCACTAAATAAAACAGTGTTCCACTTTTCTCCAGTCCAAGATAATTTGTTACGGCACCACTCATAGCGATTTTTTTTAGTGAGAAGCGGCTTACGCACTGCCACGCAACTTTTCAAATTTTTATCAAGCATGCGCCTGTTGACAGTTTGTCTGGATATTACCACATTCACTTCATCTTTCAATTGATTTTTTAATTTATTAGCTGTAATTTTCCGGTCTCTTTTTACTTTGTTGATGATAATTCTGTCTACTCTGGCACTTGTTACACGAGGTTGACCCGACCGGCTTTTATTTTTGACGTTTGCTGTGTTTTGGTACGCGAAAATTGTATTCCGAACACAACATCTACTTACATTCAGAGTTTTTGAAACTTTTCATGAAATCCTTTAAGTTTTCTATGTCATTTGTATTAAATAAGTTAAAAATAGAAAAAAGTTGATTTATTATATAATTTTTGTCCCTTATATTAGAAAAAAATAACAGGTTTAGGCATAAAATTGATTAAAATTTTAAAAAACTAGTTATTTATAACTGATTAAAAATATGCATTTTTCTTATGTGGCTCGAACAGTTTTGTATGGATCGACTTGAAATTTTTTCTCGTTAAACTTGAACATTGTAAAAACTTGGAAAAAAATAGTGTATGCATTAGGATCTTGGTAAAAAATTTTAAGACAGCTCCTAAAGTGAAAAAATGGCTGAAATTTGCTGTATTTCAAAAATTAACTTTTTAAACAGAAACGTGAGAGAACATTCATTTGTAAATTAAATATTATTACAATAATAGTTTTTCTTTTAAATTAATATATTTATGAAAAAAAAAAAAGTTTAAGACCTTGACACACCGATTTGAGCCGTTACGGCTAAGCGCAAACTCAAATTTGACAGATGTGTATAGTGAAATTTGGAGGTGTCTTAAACTTTTGAGCAGTACTGTATATCCAAAGATAAAAGAGAGAACCCAAAAAGAATGTTAGCATTTTATTCGTGATGTGATTGGTTGAAGAACAAAATTTAAAATTTGAATTTTTATTTTTAATTTTTATATTACAATTCAATTAAAACATCTAGAGAATAGATTTGATGAAAAAATAATTATGTAATCAAGTGTTCGAAATTATCCGATTATAATCATGAAAATAATAATTATTAGTATACAAACTGAAACAAAACCAATGAATCTATAACCACAAAAGTTTAAATGAATATGAACTCTGAACGTAGCGCAAAGGTAAAGGGTATATATAACTTATTGTCGATTAATTTAGATGAAGCTTCGACAAAACTTGTTTTAGATAATATATTACAATTGTGCGTGCGCTTCGCTTAGAGAGCTTCAAGGTTTGGCAAGAGGGTAGGGACATCGGTAGATTCAAAAGTGGGTAAGTGTTTACCTACAAAGGTTTGTACAGGATCGAAAACAATAGTATAAAAGATTTTAGTTTCAGAGTTAGATGTTAAAAAAAAAAAAAAAAGTACAACTTACGTTCCAAGTTACAAATTGAAGTATGAAAACAATAACAAAGTGAAAGAGGCTACACATGGCTGGAAACTGGTGTCGTAAGATACACTTCGATATTAATCAAGATAGGTTGATTGGGACAGACCTACGTAGAAAAAGCGTTGATAACAAATGTAAAAGGATGTAGGAAATATTTGTCAAAAAAGCTAAAGAGCTGTGTGGGCAAAATTGTATGAAGATGATTAGTTTCACGATTGCAATTACAAAAAAATTTGAGAAGAACAATAGAAAAGATAGTTTTCACAAAGATGAGAACAAAGATTCAAAGTTAGAGACCAAAGCATGAAAAAAAGAAAAAACAACAGCAAACACCAAAATTTAAGCAAGTAGATTCATATGAAAGAGATAGAAACAATATTAAGCAAAAATGTACATATAAGCGTAGGTTCAAAGTTACAAACGTAATGACAAGTCCGGGTACGGCAGTAGGTACAATGAAGTTACCACAGTAGTTATCAAGTTTGAAACAATGTTATGAACAAGGTTTGTTATAGGGTTATTTAGAATAGTAAGTACAAGAGGATAAAAAAGATTATGCACAAGGCTAGATTCAGTGTAGAAAATTAAAAAATAAATAAATAAAGAACTAGAGTTAGCATGGGAGTAGAAACAGATGTAGAAACAAATGCATGTGTAGAAGGTTCGGCGTTAGAAGCTTGAGTAAAAAATAGGTAGTAAGCACAAGATTATTAACATATGTAGGAAGTAAAAAAAATCAACAGACGTAGTAAAGAGAGTCGGAAAAAAATACTCAACAGACGTGGATAGTAGCAAGGTTATAGAGCAGGGAAGGTTAATAAATAAAAAGACGAAAATAAGTCGGTAAAAGCATAAAAACAGATGTTTAACAAAGGATTGAAATGAAAGTATGATCAAAAATTAGAACAAAGTAGTCGTAGAATTAGAAATAAAAGCATGAAAAAAATTCAAACTACAGTTATCACCATGATAGAAATATATATATAAACATGAGCATATTCCTGGGAAAGAGCTTAGTTATAAAAAGCAGTAAGTGCAACGGTAAGAACAAGGGTAGTTACAAGGGTTCGGAGTAAGATGAAAGGTGAGAACAAAGGTAGGCACGAAACAAGGTGCAGGTGTAGTAACAAGCTATAAAAGTAGAAACAATGGTATGTATCAGAGTAGGTACAGAGGTAGACACAAGAGTATGTGTATAAGCGTAGGTACAAGTGTAGATTCAAGCATAAAATTCTGGGGGGTTGGCGAGCGAAGCGAGCAGGGGGGTACCCCCCTAGTATATATATATAGGTGGTTGTGTGTGTTCTTCCTGGGCCGGCTGTGCGTTTTTTTAGGTATAGAGCTCTTTAGCCCAGAATTTATATTTTTTTTATTTATTTACGGGCAGCAGCCCTCGGGTACTATCGCGGGCCGATCTCGCACATCACGGAGTACCAGCAGCAGCAGCGTAGTGGGTCATCGAGTGACGGCGGTGGTGGACCAGCCCACCGGCGAGCTAGCGGGGCCTTTTTGTTTGTTCCACGAGAAGTAGTGGTGACCGGGGAGACGTCTTGTGGCTTGGAGGGCACGGTCGTTTTTTCATGCTTTTTTGTTAACTGAGCTCCCCTGTCGCGACTACATTCCTCCCATATGACGTCACCAACGTGTGGCTCGACCCTACATGAATTCTGCTGCTGAGCGTGCCGAGTGTTAGGATTACGTAACTGCGTGATAGCGTACTCGCATTCCGAGCCAAGGCTAGCGGAGAGTTTGGGTTTGTTTTGATCGCATAACCTTGGTCGGAATCGAGTTGAGAGTTTACTCGTCGTTTCGAGAAACGCAAGACTCTTGATACAGTCTTCACGGGAATATTAGCGTGCGAATTCTTTTCCCCTCTTTTCTTTTTTTTTCGTGTTGTTGTGGCAAGGAGGAAATTAATGATAATAATTTGAAGCGAATTTTCTCGCTGTTTAGGCTAAGAATTGTGAACTGCTGTTACCACTGAATAATTTATTTTATCAATACGCTAAATTAGTGAGCCCACGTGAGCTCCTAAGCGGTCTACTTCCTGCTACAAGCAGTAGAGGGACCTGACAGAGTATAGATTCTGGTATTATCACCGCGGTTGGGTGAAAATAAAATCCCTATCGCCACCATGGCGGACTACCACGAGCCGGGACTTATGGCGGAACAATTAAGCGAGAGGCTGGCCGTGAATGAGATCGTACGAACATCCCGGGGCGCTCGAGACCTTGGAGGGACGATTGGCCAGCTCAACCCGCAGGCTTTGCTTGAGGCTCTGGACACGGAAGGTCTGAGTACGGTCGGCTCTACCGGGGAGCTACGAAACCGGTTATTGCGGTTTAACATCCGACGCGCAGACCCGAACACCCTCGTACCATGGGATCGCGACGTTGACGAGCGAGGCGAAGTCGTACCTGCCACAACCGCGGGCCTGGTCCTGGAGACGTCAAAGGAGGTGCGGTTGATAACAGAGGAGTTGCCGAGACGTCGATGGCGTCCCAGAAAGGTCGATGACGATCCCTCCGGCTCGGCCCCAGAGATGGGCTCGGGGAGTGCCAAAACACGACAAACTAAGCAAACAAAAAAATTGCTAAAAAAGGGTGGGGTTAAACCACCCACGGTGAAAGTAACGCGCCAAACCAGGGCAATGACGAAACAACAGACGAACCCAGCTGGGAAGGCTGCGGCTTCGGATGGTGGGTTTCGAAATCTTCCCCGGTCCTTTTAACAGTGCCCACCTCCGTAAAGGGGGTGTTAGTAGCTGAGACTCGCACGTCTGCTACGTCCACGCCCTCCGGGAGCGGTCAGCGGTCGGATACACTGACAAGCACGTCCCAGAGTAGAACACCCGGGATGTCACCAACCGTAACGAGTTCCCGGGTTACCCCGTTTGCCCCAGTAAGTGCTGTGGGGGCAATGGGGGCCGCCTGGATGACGCAATGGAATAGGCAGGAGCTGGGTCCTCTGCCGCGTTTGCACTTGGATCTGCTTGACTGGTATTGCTCCGGCTGGAGATTCCCGGGACTTCCCATGGGGTGTGCGGGGAGTGGGGCAGTACAGGCGTGGGAGGAACAGTGAATACTCAATACTCCACCACCGCCGATAGGTGGTAATCCGGCGGGCGCTCCGAAGAGGGCGGCTGACCTTGTCCCCTGCCCGCCTCGCTCGGGATCTGGTATGCTCTCGGAGAGCAGTATCGGGAGCGAGAGTGACTCCGTGGATTCCGATCTTTCTGATCAAGAGTCTAGTTCAGGGGATACGGAATCAGCGGTAGAGGACGCGTATCAACGACAAAATCAAAGTCTGTACATACGGACGACTCCCACAGCCAGTCAACCCGCGAGGCCAGAGCCGGTCGCTCCGTTCAAAGCGGGGCGGGGTAAATCGAGCAGGCAGAACCAGAATAGAACGCGTGGAAGAGTTTCGTCGCGAGACCGCTCCAGCTATTCGGCTTGGAGCGACTCTCCATGCCCTTCGAAAAGGGTGCAACTAAATTCCTCCGGCCGTCCCAAGCGTCCACCCGGGAGGTCGATACTCTCCCGGATCGAGAAAACCCTCGAAGAAGTGAATCACAAAAGCGTATTCGTTGGAAACCGCGACGAAAAAAATCGGTTACCCAAATACATGAGAGTTCGAAATTAAAAAATCGCCGAGTATCGGAGACCTCGTCAGGGCGCAGGTCTGACTCGGAAGACCGGTCGAGCAGCGATAGTGACTCAAGCGTGTGCCGCAGACGCCCAAGCCCGCGTTATGGGGAGAACCCAGCCAGGGTAGTTTGTGAGTTGAAGGCTTGGGACATCAAATTCAGTGGGGCCGATAAAGAAGATTCCGATAAGTTCCTAGTTCTCTTGGAGGACTTTCGGGGCTATACCAGGTGGACCAGCCAAGGAATCCTGGATGCCCTGCCGGGAATACTCACGAAATCCGCGGGTTCGTGGTACCGCCACCGGGGTCGGAAATTCAATTCGTGGCGGAAATTTGTGGAGGAATTCACAAATCATTTCATAGGGGAGATCGACGATGATGACCTCCTTGACGAATTGAAAGCTCGGACCCGAGCCAAGGGCGAAAAGATCGAGGCTTTTGTAGATAAATTTCGGTTGATTATTTCAAAGTTTCGGGATCGCCCGTCCACTGAGAAACTTTTGAAAATCGCTTACAAAAACCTAGACTCGGGTTACCAGAATTACATCGGAGCGAAGCCAACGTGCTCGTTTAGATCGCTCTTGAAAAAAGGAAAAGAGCACGAGCGGATGAGAGACTTGAATAGTCGACACATCCAACCCCCTTCTTGAGACGAAGCCAGACTTCCCGCGGCTGCTTGGTCTGGACCCCCGAAAGTACGACGGGTGGTGGATCTGCAAGCAAGGGTCCCTGATAAGGAGCCGGAAAAAAAGGCAGAGTTAGCAACGGGGGTGGACCCGAAAGAGCAGTCCAGGCAGCGAGTGAAAATTTCAATCAAGCCGAATGACTCGCTCACTTCGGGTAGAGCAGAACATTCCGCTGGTTATCAGCCTGAAATCGAGGAAGTCGCGGGGTTCAGCCTGACGGAAAGACGCCCGGTAAACTCCAGCAAAGGGCCGAGGTGGGCCAAACCCAGACAAACTCAAACGTTCGGTCTCCAGGCTTGGTGGGGGGAGGGAACGCAGATGCGAGTATAGTCTGTTTTCAATGTAAACAAGCGGGGCACAAGGTTATCTCGTGTCTCCATTGCATCTGTTAAACCTGCCACAAGCCAGGGCATTTTTCGCCTGAATGTCCCGAACGTTTTTCAGAATTAAAATGTCAAGTGTGTGGGCAGCCAGGTGTGGCTGTCCTCGATTGCCTTAATTGCTCATGGCTTTTGGAAAACGGCAACGCGGCGGGAGCAGTCGGTCCCATCCCCGCTCGCTAAGTCAAATTGGGACCACTCAGCACGAGGAGCATGCTCCCGCTCCAGAGCAAACCCTCGGCTGCGTTGACCTCGGAATAAGCCCTGCACTCGGGCACAGTGAAGGTGGGGGCGATGCTCGTGGGAAAATCCAGCCCAAAGCTGAGACAGAGTACCAAAGAAAGATCACCGAGGCCGTTGTGCAGTTTGTGCAGGAAGCGAGAGGAGAGGAGAATCAACGCGAGTCCGAGGTATTCCCGGGTCAAAGCCCGGTTGAGATCTGGAAGAGCTGGAACGTAGATGAGTGAGACCCCCGCGTAGCGGAGAACATAATCATCCACGATAACGTGATTGAAATAATTTCTGCGGTAAGGATCGATAACAGGTGTTTCATACCAATAGTGATAAACGGGTATAAATACCTAGCCCTGTTTGACCCTGGTGCGATGCTTTCCCTGGCGGGCCCTCTCGCCGCCGACAACTTGTCCGGTCAGTTGAGGCCGACGGATACCCTTATCCGTTCTGTCACGGGTGAAACCAGGAGTCTGCGGGGGGTCTTGACCGCTCAGCTGAAGATTGACAGGGTCAATAAACCTTTCGAGATGAAGGTTTATGACGGCCTTGAGCATGATGCGGTACTAGGCATGGATTTTTGTAAGTTGTTTGGAATCGAAGTGCAGTTTGACGAAGGTTGGTGGAGAGTAACAGAAGGGCCCTGGCACCGGTTTCTCAGCCCTCAGAACAAGCACGAGGATCCCGTCGTGTAGGTGTAGCGCTTTCCGATCAATTTATCAAGCCTCAGAGCCTTCGGTTATGTAGGTTCAGGGTTCGTTGGTTTGATTATCAAGCCTCAGTGCCTTTAGTTATGTTGGTGTAGCGGTTGCTGGTCAATTCATTTGTCAAGCCTTGGTGCTTTCGGTTATGTAGGTGTAAGGTTTGTCGGTCAAATTATCAAGCCTCAGCACCTTCAGTTATGTAGGTGTAGCGGTTGCTGGTTAATTTATTTATCAAGGCTTGGTGCCTTTGGTTATGTAGCAGTAGGGTTTGTTGTTTCAATTATCAAGCCTCAGTCCCTTCAGTTATGTAGATGTAGCGGTTGCTGGTTGATTTATTTGTCAACTCCGGTACTTTTGGTTATGTAGGTGTAGGGTTTGTCGGTTTAATTTTCAAGCCTCAGCACGTTCAGTTATGTAGGTGTAACGCTTGCCGATTAATTTACTTATCAAGGCTCGGTGCTTTTGGTTATGTGGGAGTAGGGTTTGTTGGTTTAATTATTAGCCTCAAAGCCTTTAGTAAGGTAGGTTAGCGTGTTCGGCAATCACGTCGTGATTGCCGAATGTGCGAGAATCTGCAAGTTGACCAGGGATCAGAGAGGGCAGATGGCACGAGGAATTAAGTCTCAAAAAGAAGGGCAGCGGCCCTTTCGGTGGTTGAAAACGCCGAAGTTGAGTGTTATATTATTAAGGGTGTATAGTTGTTTGCTAGCAGTCCTTGACTCGCAACGATCATTATTGTGTCAAGTGTGGCGTAGAATGCCGAAAGGGAGAGCTCCGCCTAGGCGTTATGAGCCCCTGTTACGGCTTCCAGGAGATGACGCTATCGCCCCGCAGCGCCGAGTCAACAGCTTGGAGCTCCGGATCACAACGACGCTCCCAGCTCGGCGGGGCAGCGACCAGAGTGGTACCGCCTCAGAACAAGGGCGACGAAGAAGAACCAGGCGTCGACGCCAATGCTATCGCCAGTCCGCTTCCGAAACCCGGAATGCCGCACCAAGCGCCGAGAGAGCTGGAACCAGCCAAAATACTCAGAGGGGCCTAGAGTTTCGAACCGGGAGACGCAGCACCAGCCGCAGGAAAAGCGACAGCCCATCAAGGCCCTCGTATCCGCCGAGAATCTCAAGAAGTCATGGGCCAGTCGAAGCAAGTCTTTTGGGGACCCTACCGGGGATGGGATCCGGGAGGCTATCCTGCTCCGGGTTGCCACGAAGAGCAAGAGCTTCGTACGTTTGGAGTGACCCGTGGTAACAGCATCCAACTAATTATCCATTATTTGTATATCTTTCGTTTATTTATTATTGTTGGTAGCTTTCTTTTTCTCTCTTTTGTATTTTAGAAAGTACCATGTGGTACGATTAAGATTTAATTTAGTTCTATTTTTTTTTCTCTTCTCTTTTTATATTTAATTTGATAATAAAGATGGCAAGGAGGTGGAAATGATTGTAAACTTTGTCCGTTGACATTACATAATTATTGTTAGATTTGCGTTTCTTCGTTTCTTTCAGGTACAATTCATTATATATTTTTTTTTGTTTTTTTTGGGCGATGTCCCATCTTAGTGCGGGGTGGTTTGTGGCGTTGGTTCTTCGTCTGGGACTACGCCTGCTCATCGGCCACCGGAAGACGACAACGGTGATCGCGTGGGAGTTCACAAACTGAGGCCCGACTTCGACAACCACCATCGACAATCGCCATCCAGAGCGACGCCCTGCTGACAGCCACTGGAGGACGCGGGCCCCCAGAATCGAGCAATCCATCCTCATTGGAGGATAAGCTGGTGAAACTTGGGTTTCGTGAATCTTTGACTCAAAAGTGTGTACCGGGCGTCAACCCGGTGATTTATAGTTTTAGTTAGCGTTCCGTAACTCCTTGCCACCCGGGTTTAATTCTTTTCTTTTATTAAATCAGTTATACAGTGAACGAGTGTTTCTTTGTTTTATTTTCTACTCCTCAAGCCCTCTACGTCTTTTATTAGTTGGCTGCCAGGAGGTGGCAGACGCGGGGACGACAGCGAGGATCGGCCCTCGTATCGATTTTTATTCTTCGCTCCGGCGAGTACGCGTATATATATATATATATATATATATATATACAGTTTTTGCAAACGCACACTGTGTTAAGTAATTGTAATTTTAATTGCTTTTTTTTTCGTAAATCTTTTAATATTGTATGGTCTAAAAATATACTGTGCAGAAATCCCATAATAACAAAATTTATGTTAGTCATGTCATTTTAAAAAATAATATGACAAAAGTAACTTTACTTGAAAATTTTTTATAACACTTTTTGACAAAAGCCACTGATAAAAGAGAATAATTTTGACTTGAAATAATTTATTGAAAAAATGAAAAACTTATTTTATTAAAATAAACAAAAGAAAAGAAGAAAATTCTTCTTGAGTGTATTCCTTGATGTGAGTAAATTGGAATAATTAATTTAAAATTTAGAGTTAATTTAATAAACTCTAGCACTCACACTACTTTAACCACACAGTGGCTGTTCTCGATAGGAATAATGCACAGCATATTCACTATCTAAAAAAAAAATAAAATTTTTTAATAACAATATCCAGTGACCGGTTTCGCTGTTTTTGCAGCTCATCAGACTGGAGTAAAAGTTAAACTAAAATGAAACTCTGAAAGCCGAAGCTTATAAAGAGTATGCTAAGACACTGAAAGTCATTTAGACTCTAATTTCAAAATAAACAAAAGAAAAGAAGAAAATTCTTCTTGAGTGTATTCCTTGATGTGAGTAAATTGGAATAATTAATTTAAAATTTAGAGTTAATTTAATAAACTCTAGCACTCACACTACTTTAACCACACAGTGGCTGTTCTCGATAGGAATAATGCACAGCATATTCACTATCTAAAAAAAAAATAAAATTTTTTAATAACAATATCCAGTGACCGGTTTCGCTGTTTTTGCAGCTCATCAGACTGGAGTAAAAGTTAAACTAAAATGAAACTCTGAAAGCCGAAGCTTATAAAGAGTATGCTAAGACACTGAAAGTCATTTAGACTCTAATTTCAAAATAAACAAAAGAAAAGAAGAAAATTCTTCTTGAGTGTATTCCTTGATGTGAGTAAATTGGAATAATTAATTTAAAATTTAGAGTTAATTTAATAAACTCTAGCACTCACACTACTTTAACCACACAGTGGCTGTTCTCGATAGGAATAATGCACAGCATATTCACTATCTAAAAAAAAAATAAAATTTTTTAATAACAATATCCAGTGACCGGTTTCGCTGTTTTTGCAGCTCATCAGACTGGAGTAAAAGTTAAACTAAAATGAAACTCTGAAAGCCGAAGCTTATAAAGAGTATGCTAAGACACTGAAAGTCATTTAGACTCTAATTTCAAAATAAACAAAAGAAAAGAAGAAAATTCTTCTTGAGTGTATTCCTTGATGTGAGTAAATTGGAATAATTAATTTAAAATTTAGAGTTAATTTAATAAACTCTAGCACTCACACTACTTTAACCACACAGTGGCTGTTCTCGATAGGAATAATGCACAGCATATTCACTATCTAAAAAAAAAATAAAATTTTTTAATAACAATATCCAGTGACCGGTTTCGCTGTTTTTTTTTTTTCTGTGTGGTTAAAGTAGTGTGAGTGCAAGAGTTTATTAAATTAACTCTAAATTTTAAATTAATTATTCCAATTTACTCACATCAAGGAATACACTCAAGAAGAATTTTCTTCTTTTCTTTTGTTTATTTTGAAATTAGAGTCTAAATGACTTTCAGTGTCTTAGCATACTCTTTATAAGCTTCGGCTTTCAGAGTTTCATTTTAGTTTAACTTTTACTCCAGTCTGATGAGCTGCAAAAACAGCGAAACCGGTCACTGGATATTGTTATTAAAAAATTTTATTTTTTTTTTAGATAGTGAATATGCTGTGCATTATTCCTATCGAGAACAGCCACTGTGTGGTTAAAGTAGTGTGAGTGCTAGAGTTTATTAAATTAACTCTAAATTTTAAATTAATTACTTATTTTATTACCGATTCCTTGATAATGATAATTAAAAAAAAAGAAAAGAAATTACTTTGAACAACTGATACAATATTAGTTTACAACAACTTTATTTCATGCATAAGTACAATTTGAAAGATTTTAAAGCATTTTCACAACAAAGATAGAGTAGATGACAAATTTTTATTATAAAGGTAATTATAAATACTTTATTAATTACAGTCGATACCTAGTTGCAATATACTGCATTTTATCGATTACTACGTTTACGCATGGCATTTTGTATGGTAAAAGATCACAATTTACTTTGCCTTTACCATCAATGTCTTCTATAACAGACCAGGCATGTTTGTTTTGATTAAAGCCAATGACAACAAATGGTGTATAAATAAAAAAAATTTCACCGTCAACTATGCAAATTTTTTCAATTTTTCCAAACTCTGGGAACATCTCTCCAATATTAGCTACAATAACTGATCCAATTTTGTATTTTATATCGTCAACTGAAATAATTTTGACAGAAAGAATATTCTTTGCAGTTGCAAAATGTTCACTTATACAATCGTCTTTAATTGATGAACCAAGTACGACGTTTTTATTTTCGTATTTGTCGAATTTATGATTAATTAAGCTTAAAAGGTATCTTTTGGAAACGGTTTTATCTATTCCCCGTCTCGAAGATGTAGAGCTGGTAATGTATTTTACTTCTCTGTATTTTGATTCAAACTTCATAGCAGAAGTGTGGATGGGTGGCCCATTTTTTAAAATTAGTCGAGGGTAGTGTAGAAATTGATGTAATTTGATTGTCAAATTACCACATAGCTTAAAATAAAGTTCATGGTGGACACTAATTAAAGTTTTTAAATTATTTATATCATCCAAAGTTAAAGAAGGAGTTGTTAAAATGTCTACCATTTATCTTAATTTAATGTATAAACTCCACCACTCATTCTTATCTGTAACATAATTGTCAACCATTAAGCCGAAATAGCGCGTAAAAAATAAAGTCTCTGATGCTGACATTCTTAGCTTATTATTTTTTTGCACATATTTCAGATCAATTGGAGGCGGCAGGTTATTGTTTTCATAATCAAAACCGATATTTTTGAGTATAGTATTCAAGTCCTCAATTGTAAACAATTCACACTTTATAAATTCTAATAAGATATTTGTCATTACATAATTTGCCATACCGTGAAAATCGTGCATAAGATCAGAGGTACTCGAATCGATAGCATCGTGGCCTTCAATTTTGTCAAATGTACACGTTTCCTTAACTCCAGTTTCTTAACTTTGTCTTTGTACGCAATAGTTTTTCAATTTCTTTCGTTAAAGTTTTTATTTCATCAGGACTCGCATAACATATTCTGCATGCATGTGTGTTGGAAAATGATGAAACAAATCCCAAAACGCTATTTTTAGCTAAGTGATCTCCGGTCAAGAAACTGAATAAGAAATAAACTTTAGTTAGCACACCATCAATTACAATTTCAATACCGTTTTTTCTTAGATCACGAATGTCAGAAATGTACATCGAAAACGTGTTTTCATTACCACTATTTTTCCTAACAGTAGAATAAAAAATTTCACTTAACAAAATGCTTTTTAATTTTGATGAAAAGTTTGGAGGAAAACAGGGAATCGTTACACTTGCAACACCAAGCACATTTTTTCCAGCATGTGATCCTCTGCCGTCCCCGCACTCTATATCATCATAAGATCCTTGTAAAGGAAAAAGAATTACGGGAGTAGACGTTATTACCAGACTACTGTAGAACTCGGCTTTTAAATTTCTCCAATCACTACACTGTACATAATTAAATAAAGCGACTGGAGCGTCAGGGTCGTCAGGAGGAAATTTTTGAGCTTCCAAAAATTCCATGTATTTAACAGTAGCCTTAAGTAAACCTTCAATTTCGAACAGGAGCTTTAAAGTATGTTTTAGTGGAATATGAACAGTACGAGAGAAAGTTTGCACTTTTGTTATTTGATTTAATTTACGTTTAACTTTCCCTTCTTTTTCAAAGTTGTTAATTTCTGGATCAACGTACGCTCCAACGTTTCTAAAAATCCCAAGTCTTTTCTCTTCTTCATCGTACTTTTTAAAAGGGAATTTGTTGAGATTAAATATTAAATTAATATTTGAACGCTTTGATTCTAATGCAGAAAACAATATTGTATCTAACTGTTCTAATAAATACGGATTGTATACGTTTGCAATAAAATTTTGAAATAAATTAATTATGAAAGTAATGTCAGTGTCTGCAAATCGAAGCATTCTATATAATTCTGATATCAGATGAAAACATTCTTTATTAATATTCATTTTCAAAAGAATTAATAAAAAAAAATCATACAATAGTAACTTTTAATCCTGCAAGCAAAGTGAAAAAAACACTACTTTTTTGAATCTATAACTAAATCACAATGCAGATAAAAGTATGCAGTTATACATTAAAAAAGATTCAACGACTATTTGAAAACAATACTATACGCAACACTTATATCTTAAACTCATATCACAAAATGTTTAAACATTGGGAAAGTTTCAAAAATTATTAATTTTGAATTTTTTGAATTTCTTCCCAAAAGTTATCGATTTTAGTATTTGTGCTTATAGTTTTTCCAGAGGTGCTGAACTTATATAAGTATTTATACAAAAATGTCCACAAATGTCTGCTAGCCTTTGGAAAATCGAACCGCAAAGCAAAGCTACTTTTAAAATACAAATCTACTGCTTCTACTAGGGTTTTGCATGGATACAATATTTCTCCAATGACAACATGAACACTTGTGATTGAATTTAGCGTCCCGCATAAAATAATATACGATTTGATAGCAATTTGTTTTTTCAAAAAATCTTCTTTTTTCTGTTTTACGAAATACTTGAGATTCTCTATACAAGTTTCCTAAAAAATCAAAGTGAAAAATTAGGAAATGAGAATCATAAAAAAGCTATTTAAAATTTTTTCAACATATATATTTTATCAAATTAGACACAGAAATATTAAAATCAAAATTTTTTAAAATCCAATTTTGAAATTTGCAGACATAAATAGCATTAATTTTTACCTCTAGATGTTCTATAAAACAAGGCAGGATATCTGCTTGGGACGGTACCCAGGGCTCTTTTTTGGTTTTTCTAAATACCGTTGGAATAAGAGATGGGAGCAGCAGTATTGCAAGGTCTGTTTCATCTGTAACAATAGCAATATAAAAATGTTTAATTTCTTGTTCAGAAATACTGATAATTAATGTTTACAATAAAATAAAATAAAATTTTCATTCATAATAATTAATTATTGTTTGATAATAGAATAATCATGATAAGGCTATGGTATCTATTGTAATTAATGACAAATGATTTAAAAGTTACTTAAATTTTAATTTCAAAAATAGTTTAATTAACACAAATTTTAAAACTAAAATTCATTTGTGTTAAAAAGGGATATTGCTATTAATTTTTTGAAATTTTTGCTTTATAATTAACAAAATGTAATGATTTTTATTATAAAAAAAAAAAAAAATTACAAAATAAATTAATCATATAATTTTAATGATTAAACTTACTAGAACCAATTAGGTGTCTATATTCGTCTATTACTTCCGCCAATTTAAGGTAGTTTATTTCGATTCACTTAATGATGATTTCTGGTACTTCAGCATTCATTTCGTCAATCTCTGATCCATGTATTTGGAGTCTTGATGCGTCCAAAGAAGAGTCCTCATCATCTGTAGATAATCTCGCTCGTTTACAGCTTGAAGGCTGTAACGGTCGAGTTAATTAATCGCGACGACATTAAATTAATTTCATGTTCGCCGCGCGACCGTTAGAACGCAGCACGAGTGGGAATGGAACGCGCGGGAATCGGTAGAATATCGGGCCGGTGAGAAGGAGGACAGAAGTAATTCTAATCACCGCACGCGTTCGAGTACAGATCGTACCGATTCGAAGCTTCACGAAATTATAAAAAGTACGAGTGAAAGGTCGATTTTATTGTGTCGCGCGTGCTCGGGAGTTATCGTCGCGACGAAAACAAGTCTTCAACAGGATTGTGATCCTTGGACAATTTGTTAACCTGCGACAACGAGACGACGACACTGGACCGTACGCCGGCATCGAGACACAACAGTCTACGATTTGGGTATCTAGCTTGGAGGCTAGAGTTTCAGCCTTACGGCTTGTAACAGGTGCACCTACGGCGTACTCGTGAGTTATTGTTTATTGAGCGACCATAATCGTTATCGTGTGTGAGTGTGAGTGATTAAAATCAGTTGTAAAATACTTTGTTTTTCTCGCGCGCGTAAGCGGCCGATAGCAGCAGGTTGTTGTGTGCGCGCGCAAATCAACTTAGAGAGCACCGATAACTCTTTGTTGTTGATTGAAATACTCAACCATATGAGTATTTGTTTATAAATTATCACCGTGTCAAGCATAGATTTTTGTATTAGTTTTTAAGTTAATTTTTTGTGATTAAATATTCAAAATTAACTTTCTGAGTAACAATTATTTTTCTGACCGGTGTTCCCCGCGCTCGAATCCTCTAGCCCGCGCCCACCTACCGAAATCAACGAGCTGTCGCGCCCTCCCCGATTAATAAACCGTTTAGGGATATATAATCGCGGACGGAATTTTCTCCTTTTGCAGGAAACTCGTCGACGTGTAGTCGACTGCGGCAGAGCTTATAGAGGCTGTATGACAAACTCGGCAGATCTACGTGGGTTGTACTCCTGAGTCTGCTCGTTCAAATAACGCCCTATAACATGGCGCCCAACAACGTGGCGGATTTTTAAATTCGAGTACCTACGTCACGGTGCTCGATAGTGTGTGTACGTGTGTGAAGACGAGCGTGGTAGCGAAATACCGTAGGCAATCGGTTCAAGGCCGGTCGCGGCGTTTAGAGAAAAACAAAGTAACGCGGGTGTGTATGTATGCGATATAGCGTGTACTTACAAAGTGGAATTTTCTTTTATCGATTTGTTATTGTTTTGATTGGTTTTATATTCCACTTTGTAAAATTCCCGTAATTCGTGACAGTAAGTGCGAGTAGAGCGAAACACAATTATTAGTTTGAATTTATTTAATCGTTGTTGAGATTTTTTGTGAATATATTTTATTATTATTATTATTATTTTTGTTTGTTGACATAACAGCGTGCTACTGACTAGTGTTCAGTAGCAACTGTATTTATATTTCTGAAAATAAAAATCGGTGTTCTGACACGGGTTAGGATAACCGGATTTTTTTTATTATAATTTAATTTTGGCTTTTCGGGTCGACCTTGGTTTTTGTCAAAGCCAATCGCGAGTCGACAGGCTAATAGGCCTATTAAATTTTATTTTCTATTTGCTTAGCCGTTTGAGGCGTTTGATAGAAGAATCAGAAATATAAAATTTTCTTTTGTTTTTCTTTCTTTCAGGATTGTTGGAGATTGAAAAATATATTTTATTTCATATTGCGATTGTAAATTTGAATTAAGTTAGAGTGTGGAAGTACTGTCACGAGGGATTAGGTTTTTTTTTGTTATTTTTAGGATGGATCAACAAGTGAAGGAAGACCTAGTCTATTCATGGGTAATCGCTGAGGATGAAGATGTAGTCGACGAAGCTTTACGCGACTTACAGCTTAAGCCAGACGGTTCGACACGTCAAAGGCATGACAGACTGATAAAATGGCTGGTCGGCAATTATTCGGCTGAAGACTTTATTGAAGATGAGTCTGACGACCATGACGAAGTCAAAGTCAAGCGCGAAGAGATGCGGGCCGAATTTATAGCCACTACCATGTGGGAAAAATCGATCTCGACAATTATAGACCCGAATTTTACCACAAGTGGGGAACACCCCCAAGCCGTCTTAATGGACGAAGGCGTGATGAAGGCGGTGGAGCACATTCAGTCTGTGCAAGCGACTACCAGAAGCCGCGAGGTGGCCGACAGGGCTGCGGCTGAAGAAACAAACAACCGTGATGGCGGTATGATTGACGACCTCCTCAGGACAATGCAGGAGTTTACGGGAGAATTTAAGAAACTGCAAGAGAGGATAAAGGTTATCGAGGAAAAGGACGACCGACATGGTTTGGTTGACCGTAACCGGCAGACAAATGGACCGGTGTCCAGTACAAAAAGGCCCGGCATTTTGCAACACTCTATCGATGAGTGTAGTATTTCTACGGAAAATACTAACCATGCCCAAGGACCTAGGGTGAATTTTGGTGATACGTCGATGTACGAGAGAGACAGTTTGAGCCCTATTAACAGAGCTTCGATGTCTAGTGCAGAACGGAAGATCGAAGACCAAATAAAAGCCCTGATGGCTGAGTTGGAGCGTATGCGAGAACTCCGGCAAGCCGAATTACCTACGCTACGACAGGATGGTTTTAACCCGAACAGGCTAGAAAAGCCTATCGACATTGGCTCGATCGTCCGAAGGTGGAATATTAAGTTCGACGGTAGTAACGAGTCAAGCATCGAGCAATTTTTGATTCAAGTCGGCGAGGCTAATGAACTAGCCGGACTGACAGAGAAACAATTGCTAGATGCATTACCCATACTCTTGACCGGTTTGGCGTCGACATGGTACCGGGATAATAAATCAATTATCGACACCTGGGCAAAGTTCTGTCAAGAAGCCCGTGATTGGTACGGCATTGGTGATTATCAACAAAGCCTACGCGTAGAGGCTACCAATCGTACGCAAGGGACAGAAGAGTCAGTGCGGGATTACCTGACATGCCTACAGTCGTTGTTACTGAAAATGAGGCCTGTACCTACCGAAATGGAGAGAGTCGACTTCATGTTGACGAATGTGCGGCCAAATTTGCGTTGACAAATTAGGCGAGACGAAGTGAAGTCGGTTAAGGGCTTGTTGAGCCAAGCGGTAGAGGTCGAGAAAACAACGATTAGCGAAATGTCATATAGACCACCACCGTCACCATCAACGTCTCTTTGGCCAAATCTGGCATATAGGGAAAGCAAGGCAAAGAAACCGAAAATTAACGTAGCCGCAACGGCTATGGGAGGCAAGTCTGACGACGCCTCGGTTATGAGCTGCCTGGAAAAATTGATGTCTCAAATCCAGGTTAAGTATAAGAACTCTGGTAAGCCATCGGGCCCGAAGCCCCAGAGTTCGAACAAAGCCAAACAGACCAAACAGAGACGTAAATCGGGGGACGGAGGAAAGTCTAGAAGCCCTTCTCCAAAGCGTGACAGGAGTGGGGAGAGGAAGAAAAAACCTCGGGATGATGATAAGACGGTTCGGTGTTACCACTGTGACAAAGAAGGACACAAGCGTCCAGAATGTCCCGAGAGGTCGGAAAACGGGAAAAAGGTGGAGTAAGACGACGTCGATCCTACTCCGCCAAGGTCTCAGATCAATCATCGCTCGGAGATGGTACTCATGCATGCTCAGTAGACCCGAAGGGTACTGAGCGAGCAGGAAGGAAGTCGGCTACACAGGAGGCTGAGTCGGAAGGAAGATGGTGGCTACCCGTCGACATTGGTAAATTCCGAGTCAGAGCTCTGTATGATCCCGGAGCATCACTCACAGTTATGGGATCTTCAGCTATCCAGATGGCGTCAGCGCTCAGGCGGAAAATTGAGATCCACCACGGCAAAGGAGCCAAAGTGGCTGATGGCCGTAGATGCCCAATTGCAGGACATGTGGTCCTACCGTTTGAAGTTGCAGGAGCGACGCAAGAAATTAAAGTGGCTATCATGTTGGATCTAGACTCAGATTGTGACACAGTGAGGAATACTAATAAATCTTCCCCGGTTGTCTCAACAGACCGCCCTAGAGAGGACAAAAAACCCAGGGTGTCAAAAGTAGAGGTAAATAGCGCACTTAGCTCAGCATAAGACTCCGATTTCATAGACTTAGTTGAGTAAAGCTGACCAACTGAGTGGTTAATCAACCTTCGCTTGTTCTCATAAAACTCAGTTAGGCCAGTCCAAGCTATTTGATTGTTCCCAGTGGTCATTTCTAGATTTTTAATTTTATCGGAGGCAGTGCCCTCAAGTAGTGTGGACAAGTGATAAAATTTAATCACAGGAGTCAAGTCAGTACGGTTATGCACAAGTGAGACAAAAAGGTCTCGAAAACGAGCCCACTCAGTGAGCTTACCGCTAAATTTGGGAATCTCTATCTTTGGTAAAGATTTGTTTAAAAGGTTAGCCCCTACATCAGATCTAGACTGATTGGCAGGAGCCATAGATTCATCTAAAGTGGCAGGAGCATTGTAGGAGAGCAAGTACTCTTTGAAGTTGCCTACACATTGAAAGTAAATCTCTTGGCCGTTGTCAAAAACTTCCACCGTAGAGTATTCATGATTTAGGAAGTCAGGCAGCTGGGTAATGTTTGTATGATTTTCCAAGAATGCAGCAAAATCAAACTCCAACTGTGACAGCCTAGTCTGACAAGCAGTTACTGTCATCTTAACTTTTCCCAATTTATGAAAATTTTTATAAGAGTTACCCATCCTCCTAATCAGCTCCAGTTGTCCTGGATATAATGCCTCCATTTTACAAGCACTATATTAAAGTTCAAAACAAGAGAGCAATTCAAAAGAAAATGTATAGCTAAAGTGTGTTGTCACTGAGTCAAAGCGATGACAGAGAATAGTCACCATGTATAATGACAACAAAAGGCTTAGCTATTCTGATGGCAACAAAAATTATCAGACAAATTTAAATTGGGAATTTTGCAGCTTAAAATTAAATGAAAAAATTGAAATGTTATAATCTAATTCAAATAAAATTAATATAGGGTGTATAATTATTGAGCGATGGTCAATAACAATCAAAGGCCTTGTCGAACTGCTTCTTTGACAAGCCATCCCCTCAAAATTGTTTGTCTGGGGAGATTTTAAGAATCATAAATTATTATAACTTTCAGTTTATCCTAATTGAACAATCCTAAAGCTAAGTAAATATACACAGTGCAAGAAAATTAATGAAAATGAAAAACATTGCTCAGATAGTCCAAGCGCACTAGACTCAAATAAATTCACTGAGATTGGTGATTCAATTATTTATAAACCAAAGTTCTAAAAGTAATTTATGCACAGAGAAAGAGAAAGAATAATGCCATCAAGCTTTAAAATTAAAAATAAACTAATCTCTAAGGTGTATTCGAACATACACTTCAACCTAAATTTGACTAAAACTAAAGTTCTCAAAACAAATAAAATATATACAAGTTGTGGCTCGCTTAATACAAGCGAGTAAATCACAGACTTAAAACAAGCAAAAGAGGTAGTTGCTTTAAGTCATTACAATTCCCTTCAACAATGAGGGAATTGAATTCAACAATCAAAACAAAATTCTAATGTGAAGGTAATAAAGGTATACATTACCCAAAATTTCATCCAACAGTTACCAAACAAATGGAAATTTGAGCAAAAGCATTGCAGCCATAGAAAATCTCCAGTAAGTGTTCAAGTATGAAAGTGCTACCTTAAAACCCAACTAACCAAAGTGTATTGTTTATAATCTGAGTAGGTGATTGATGTTTACAATTTGTGTGTGAGTGTGAGAATGATTACATTAAGAGTGTTGCTAATTATAAGTACCAAACCCAACTGTGTGCTGCTGCTGTTTACATAACCCCACTGCTGCCTTTTCCTCACCTAAAGCAAAATAGTTTATTAGTTTTCTCTTTAAAAGTGAGCTACCTCTGCTTTTTAGAGCAAAAACAACACAAGAGAAAAAAACTTGGTGTGAGTGCCAGTGTCAAGCACACAGATAATTAGTAACAATGAAAATTAAGATAAGGTTAAGTTGGCGTTCACCTCTGTTTCACTTAAACACTTTTTCAGAACTGAACAAAGAATTTTCAGTAAACACTAGTGAATCGCGAAAAGCCACACGCGGCACACCGAGCTAAAACACCATGAAGCATATGGCGCCCAACCATGTGCTCCTGCGGCACCCCGAAATCTCTTCTCGTAATCCTTTACTGGCTCGTCCATCTGGATTTAAAAACACGAGCTCGAAGGACCATAAAAAATAAGGTAAGGATTAGGTACTGGGATCTACAATAGTTAGTTAACCAACACTGTATAAATAAAAGAAAAACAATTTATTAGGTGCTCGGGGCACATGGTAAGCGGGTGTAGCACGCGGTGACCAGAGGTGAACTGACTGTGCTCTTAGCAGACGGTGGTGCAGCGCCACAGTCAGTCACTTAGCGCGCGAAGAATTTGAAAATTAATTGAATTCAGAAAATCTGATTAACCTTAATGGCTTAATTTAATTTACGTAAAAATCTATAAAATAAAAAGATCAAAAAAATTAAATATTTAAATGTCGTTTTCCGACAGACTTTCTCAAAACAGTTTGTCGAGGATTATCTCTGTAGTCGTACATTGATTTTAAAAATTATAATAAAATTCTACATTTTTGGAAATGACTAAAATATCTGTTTTGGTCTATTTTTAATTGAAATAAACTTTTTTAATCAAAAGTAATTGTTTATTTTAAAAAAATATTGCATTGAAGTATTAAAATTTACGGAAATTTAATTTCTTAAATGTCCCTCGCTGGGGGCTACAGGACCTTGCCGCGGTGCGAGGGCTGAGCCGTGGGCCCTCCCCGTCGGCCCTGCCGCGCGTCTAAGGGGGGGTGAACGAGTGAGGGTGAGTGGAGGATTCCTATAAACGGGCTCTCCTCATGGATGGTTGGGATCCCTATAAACGGGCTCTCCCCTGAGTGGGATGGATGATACGGCCCTTAGACTTCCGGCTTGGTCTGACTCGAGGGCTCATGGGGACTAAGAAGTGGCCTATCCAATCTAAGCTGTGAGATTACCGTGCCGAGAGATGCGTGGCACAGGGGGTGCTGTGTCTTGAACGGTTCCTCCAGGACACCGGGCCGAATCCCGGAGTACCTGAGGCCTTACCTGTCATTGGCGGTCCATGGCGGGTGGACATTGTAAATCCGCCCTACTCGTGGGATCAAAATAGAGACTACAGGGAAAAACAAAACGAGTCGATGGATATGGGCTCTGAACCGACCATAGACTCGGAGACTAACAACCTTGGGGGCTCTGACCCCAAGGTCACCGAAACCCACTCCGGGACGGTTAGTAGACCAAAACCATTGAGTGGAGCGCAGCGAAGGAAAATCCTTCGGCAAAAGGCTAAGGAGGAGGGCAAACCACCTCCCAAGTTTCATAAGGGGACGAGGCAACGGAGGGGTCAGGAAGAGAAGCGGGCTAGTACTGCGTCCACTGACTCTGTCTTTGTATCGACACCCAGCATGGCTAAGAGGATGGCCTCCTCCAGCCTGGAAATACCCGAGAAGCAGGGGCTGCTGAAGCGACCTAAAGTGGACCGCAGATATGCTGCAGCTGCGTCTAACTCTCCCAGAGTGGCCCTCACTTGTGGGGACCACCTAGGAAGGGAGATGCCTGCCGATGTCTGCACGAAACTGCAGGAAGCAGTAGTCAGCAAGGTACTTGCTATCGAGGGGGAGGGGGCCTTTGTACCCCGGTTTCTGGACTCGTTCCCCAGAAAGGGCACGTTTGTCTTCGTCTGTGCAGACGAAGCCAGCAAGACCTGGCTGGAGAGCGAGGCCACGCTACTCGACCTAGGGCAACCAAACCTAAAGGCGAGGATAGTTTCACCAGAGGAGACTAAGATCACTAAGGTGATCACATGGCTCCCTCCGGGGGTTAAGACTGCCGAGGACCTCATCAAAGTGGTCCAAAGGCAGAACGGGTCGATCGACACGACTAGGTGGGCGATCCTGAGTAGGGCTCCTGATGGATGCCTAATTCTGGGTCTAGATGAACCATCGGTCGCGGTACTCCAGAGCCAAAACTTTCAGCTTTGAGCAGGGGTCGGCAAAGCAACCTTCAGGCTGCTAAACCGTCCCTCAAACAAGGCGGGAAGTAGCGGCTCTACGGAGAAAGCATAAATGGAGTAGCCCTCATGGCTACTTCAATACTGCGATTCTCCCAAATCAACTTGCACCATTGCAGAAGCGCCTCTGCTGTACTAGCAAGGCGCATGGCAATGGCGCATACACACATAGCCCTTATACAGGAACCCTGGTTGTACAGGGGCAAAGTGAAGGGCTTGAACAGCTGTGGGGAACTGCTCATGGGCTCCAGCAATGGAGACGCCCGGGCTTGCATCTCCATGAAGGGTGTTAACAGTTTTTTGTTACAGGAGCTGAGTTCCCGGGACTGCACGACCGTAAGGATAGAGGTCGTGGATAAGGAGGGCCGAACGAGGAAGGCAGTCATCTCGTCCATTTACCTCCCCCACGACGAGGAAGCTCCCACAAGGAGCATGATGAAGGTGATCGAATACTGCAGCCGTAATAACCTTGATCTGATTATTGGTTGCGACGCCAACGCCCACCATGTGGCGTGGGGAAGCACCGATATTAATGATAGAGGGTCTGAGTTACTTGAATTCATCACGGGCACACAGATGGACATTGCCAACAGAGGGAACACGCCAACCTTCGTTACTGCCAATAGAAGCGAGGTCCTGGACCTCACGCTGGCTTCAATGAACATCAAGAACTGCATACGTGGATGGAGGGTCGACAGCGAACCATCCATGTCGGACCATAGGACAATAACTTTCGGGATCGAGATAACGAGACCGTGGATCGAGCCTAAGAGGCGACCCAAAGACACCAACTGGGGCGCATACAGCAAGGAGCTGGAGGAAGCCTTGGCCCAGGTCAAAGGGAGATACGGCAATGATCTTGAGCTTGACTGGACCCTTTTCCAGGTCTATAAGGCTATGATCAGGGCCTACAAGAATAACTGCCCACTAAAGCCTAGCAAACCACTCAATGGCACTTCCTGGTGGAATAAGACACTGGAGGAGCTAAGAGTGGGAGTTAGACGGGCGTTTAACAGGGCAAAAAAGAGGAAATCCACTGAAGGCTGGAAAGCGTACAAAGACACGCTGAAGGCCTTCAAGAGGAAAATTGCGGAGGCAAAGAGAGAAAAATGGCGGGAATTCTGCACAGGCATGGAAAACCTGGCAGCCACTGCGAGGCTCGCTCGAATCCTGACCAGAGATAATAGCGCCCGTCTCCAATGTCTGAGAGAGAGATCGGGCGCCTACACTGAATCGGAGGAGGATACATTGGAACTTCTCCTCAGCAGCAACGACCCCGACTTCGTCAGGGTAGATAATGATACCCTGCCCACCATATCTGGAAGGAGGGGGACAGAGGATAAAGATTGGGACACGGCTGCCAAAGTCGTGACCATGGAAAAGCTTAAATGGGCAATTGACTCCTTTGAACCGTATAAATCTGCGAGCCCTGACGGTATCTTTCCTAAGATGCTACAGGAAGGAGGTGACAAGACCCTTAGGCTACTGTTAGGTATTCTGAGGGGCTGCATCGCCACAGGGCACGTGCCAGCTTGCTGGAAGGAAACGTGGGTCTCATTTATACCGAAACCTGGTAGGAGAAGCTACAACTCGGTGAAGGACTTCAGACCTATCAGTCTGACCTCTTTCCTAATGAAGACCTTGGAAAGACTGCAGGACAACTATATCAGGCAGAATATACTGATAAACAGTCCCCTTCACCGAGCGCAGCATGCATATACCTGTGGAAAATCCACGGAATCTGCACTGCACTCAGTGGTCAATTACATTGAGGAGGCTTTTGATGCGAAGGAAACCGTAATCGGGGCCTTCGTTGACATCGAGGGTGCCTTTAACAGCATAAACAGAGCAACTATAGACAAAGCCTTGACTAAGCATGGTGTACCTTATACCATCAGAAGATGGATCAGAGGAATGCTTAGTGATAGGTGCATCTTTAGTGAGTGGAATGGCATGACGGTTAGGGGAACCATCAGCGAGGGATGCCCGCAGGGTGGGGTCCTCTCACCACTCCTGTGGATCCTGGTCGCGGACGAACTACTGCGCTTGCTAGACGAACTCGGATTCTTCACCATCGTTTATGCAGACGACTTCGCTATACTTGTCAGGGGCAAGTTCGAAGAAGTCCTACCCGATCTTATTCGGAGGGCGTTGGAGAGGATCTGCGAATGGTGCAAGGCTAAATCTCTGGCTGTCAACACTGATAAGATGGAGATAGTCACGTTCACGAGGAAATACAAATGTAAGGTCAGTAAGAAAGTCTCCGTCAACGGGAAACAAATACCGTACGCGGAGGGTGTGAAATATCTGGGCGTATTCCTAGATAAGAAACTAAAGTGGGGACAACACCTGCAGACTCAATGCAGCAAAGTCCTAAACATATTCATGCAGTGTAAGTCAGCAATCGGGACTTCCTGGGGGCTAGAACCCCAGGTCGCCTTGTGGTTACACGAGGCGATTCTGAAACCGAATCTTACCTATGCCGCGGTGGTATGGTGGAAAGTGACCGAAAATAAGACCTCGAGGCGTGTACTGGACCATGTTCAGGCTGTCGTCTTGAGGAGAATTTACGGGCTTAAACAAAGCACACCCACAGCCGCCATCAGGATGTTGCTGGATGTCCAAAGCCTAGACCTGGACATCAAACTGGTTGCGGCCAGGACAGCCTACAGACCGAAGTGCAGCGGGGAGTGGGTTGGAAATAGTGATGGGCATGCAACCATCCGAGGGAGAATGTTGAAGGGCGAGGTCTTTAACTCGACCCAAGACAGAATGGATAAGACTCTACTGTTTGGGCAACGTTTCAAAACGAAGATATCAAACAGGAAAGAATGAAGCAACAACCAAGTGCTTGGGCACGGAGACATCTGGTTTACCGACGGATCCAAGTTCAATGAAGGCACTGGTTATGGAATTTACGGACCTAGCCTTAGGGAATCCTACGGGCTCAGGGAATTTAACACGGTGTTCCAGGCCGAGATGGCTGCGATAAATACGTGCGTGAACAACCTCTCTCTGGGGAAAGTCAGTAAGAGACGCATCTGCAACTGCACTGACAGCCAAGCCTCCATAGAGGCCTTGGAAAACCCAGTTACAACCTCACGGTTGGTTAGGGAGACTAAGAATACCCTTAACGCGCTGGCAAGATCCAACCAAGTAGTTATTACCTGGATACCCGGACACTCCGGGTTCAAGGGAAACGAAAGGGCAGATGAGCTTGCGAGGAGAGGGGCCTCAACAGATACACGGCCGGAGCATGGGGTGGGTGTACCGTTCTCAGAAGGCTACAGTATCCTGGAGAAGTACTCGAAGAGGCAAAGATGAGAACTCTGGCAAGAATCCCAGAGCTACAGGTGGATCAAGGAACTACTGGGAAGTTATATTACCGGTTGGGCCAAACTGATCACCAGGCTAGACAAACGAAGGGCTAGAGAGGTCATGGGCATTATGACCGGACACTGCAACCTTCGGTGCTACACACACAAAACGCAGGGGCATAGTAACCTGTGTAGATGGTGTGAATCAGAGGAAGAGACCACGTGCCACTTCCTATGCGAATGCCCTTACCTGACAGGCCACCGCCTGAAATGGTTGGGAACCGGGATCCTGGATCCTGAGAACTTTTACGGAGTGAGTGTGGACAACATACTCGCATATTGCAGGGTGTTAGGACTCACGAACACTCCAGAGGTATAGCAAGGGGGACAGGGATACAATGGTGAAAACTAAGTGTCCCTAAGCTTAGCACCCGTATGCTGTGATTTAATAATAATAATAATAATTTCTTAAAAATCACTCTGTAGTAGTCAAGTACGTAGTACCTGTAAGTTGTAGGAAGTATCTGTTTCATAATGTACGCATTTAAACTGGACCTTAAGGGGAAGTCAGGTGAGGGTCCAATGGTAGTTAGTTAAAAAAAAAAAAAATCGAGGGGGTAGATTCAAAAAACGGCTCTGTAGCAGGGTAGCGACATTGAAAAGTTACATTTTAAAAAAAACTGCATCAAAATTCGTTGAAAAATGTGTCGAGAAAAACGTAGAACGGTAATTTGGTATTTTTTTTCGTCGGCCGCATCAGCCGTGACAGCAGACGCCACTGCTGCTACAGTGCGTTGCTGTGCGTGAGACCGCGCGTACGTAATTCTAACCAACAAATTTCTAATCATGCAATCAAAAAGTAACAAATTTGTTGTAACCCACGTTTTTGTTGTATTTATGTTTTTATAAGTAATTTCAAACAGTTGCAAAGTGAGAGCCAAGAGCTTAGAATCTTCAAAGCTGGTAGGACAAGATTTCAATAATCCTTAGTCAGGTTTGAAATGTATGAACTAAGCCAGCCAATTACATACTTGAGGTGATAAACACTGATGAAGTTTTTTATTGACACAGTCTCTGAAGGTATATTAGAGTCAAGATCTTAGAAACTTCAAAGCAAGTAACAAGTTTTAAACAATTTTTAGTCATTTTAGAAATTCTAAATTTTTTAAATAGTTTAAAAATATTTTTTTTCTACTTTTTCAATTGATTTATTTATCAAGAATTCTTTTTTAGTTTTAAAATTTTATAACTATTGAATACTTGTTTTACTTCAATACTTATAATTATTGAAAACTTGTCTTACTCGCTTGAAGATTTTAATTTTTTGACTCTTAGCACAGAGACTAAATTAAACAGATCTTGAAAGGTTTGTAATTAAATTTATTTTTACGAACCCCAATCGCACAAAGTTTATTATTGCCATAAAATCTTTAAAATTTACTCGGATGACAGAAAAGGTAAAATTTAATTTTTTTTTGTGTAAAGTGAACCATGCCTGTGAACATCATTTGCTATTGCTGGGAGACCTAAGACTTACTTTATCCTACTTGATAACTAAAAATTGAAAAAGTAGCTGCAGTTAAAACTCTCTTAGACTAATGAAATTTTATCAAATGAATTGACTTCAAACTTTGGAAAAGTTCAGATGTCAATGACCATGGGCATAGTTTGGTTGTCATTATATTACACTTGCCTCCAAAGGTAATTGCATTGATGGTCAGCCAAGTAAATCTTAAAAAAGTTGTAAAAAAACTTTGTAACTGTTAGTAGAGCTTAGGGAAATAAACCCAATCACATCTTATTCTAAATTTGTTTAATTTTGTCTCTGTGGCTATATGAGATTCAAGGACTTCAAAGCAAGAGGGACAAGTTGTCAATAATTTTTGGTAGTTTTTGAAATTTGTTGACCCTAAGCCGTTACATTAGAGGTGATAAAGTTTGTCATTAACATAGTCACTGAGGGTATGTTAAACTTAAGACCTTGAAATTTTTAAAGCAAGACAAGTTTTCAATAGCTTTTATACATTTTTGAAAATTTAAATTTTACAAATGATGAAAAAATATTAGCTTTGTACTTTTTTTAGTTGATTTATGTTCAAGAATCTTTTATGGTTTTAAAAATGACTTATAACTATTGAAAACTTGTCTTACTTGCTTTGAAGATTCTAAACTTTTGATTCTTGTATATGACTTATAGAGACATAATTAAACAGATCTTGAAAAAATTTAATCTGGTTCATTTTTATGAGCTACATACAAAGTTTATTATTGTCATAAGATCTTAAGATTTTCTTGGCTGACAATAAAGGTGTACTATGATTTTTTTTGTGCAAGGCAACCATGCCTGTGAGCATTGACATTTGCTCTTGCTGGGAGACCTACAACTTACTTTACATTTGAACTGTTCCAAAGCGTCAAGTGAATTCATTTGATAATATCTCATTAGTTCAAGAAAGTTCTGATTGCATGAGTGATTGCAGCTACTGTTCCAATTTTTAGTTATCAAGTAGGATAAAGTAAGTGGTCTCCCAGCAAGAGCAAATGTCAATGTTCACAGGCATGGTTGACTTTACACAAAAACAATCATAGTTCAGCTTTATTGTCAGCCAAGTAAATCTTAAAGAATTTGTAGCAATAATAAACTTTGTGTGAGTGAAGCTTATAAAAATAAACCTGATTACAACTCTTTCAAGATTTGTTTAATTTTATGACTCTTGTTTTTTTTTTTTTTTTTTTTTTTTTTTTTTTTTTTTTTTTTTTTTTTTTTTTTTTTTTTTTTTTACAGATATTGATAAAACAACTATTTTATTGAAATATTACTTGTATTAGAAATTTTTATAATTCAAGAGACCTACTTTACATGAAGAAAATTATTGAAATTTTTACGTACTGAAGCAAATCAAGAGTAAATATTGAAGAAATAATTGAAGATACATGAATTGTTTATAATGCAACTGAAGAGTTTTATTTAAGAAGAAAATTTTTTTATAAAATTAGTGATTTTGCTAATTTTTTTATAAAATTAGTGATTTTGCTAATTTTATTTAAGAAATCGACGGGTGATACGAAAAAGGGCACTTCAGCAAAATTAACAATGTAGGCGAGCCGCGTAAAAAATAACACGAACGATTTTTTCATTATTTTGATAACTTGTTCTATTAAATTATGATGAAATCGCTCGTGTTATTTTTTACGTGGCTGGCCCATGTCGTTAATTTTTACTTTGCTAATTTTTCTGAAGTGCCCTTTTTCGTACCACCCGTCGAAATAATGTATGATTCTTTTTTTCAATTGACACATTTTCAGCCTTGTATTGAGTGTAATGAATAAGTAATTTTGAGTTTCAGCTTATTTTATTATTTTGATTTTTCATCACATATATATTTGATTTTGCAAGATAATTTTTACTACGAATTTGATTTATTGAGGAGAGGTAGCTGAGGAGTAAGCCGTAAGGCAGTCATAAAGTTTTACAAACTTATAGGTTAGACGCGCATAGCCACGCACAGCAATCACGGCAGACGACGACATGGCTGCCGCGATTGACGAAAAAAAATCTTCAACTGCCGTTCTGCGTTTTACTCAGTGAATTCTTAATCAATTTTCATGATTTTTTTTTAATTACAGCTTTTTAATTTCTCTACTCTGCTACAGAGCCCTTTTTTAAAAATATTTTCTAAATTAAAATCTATTCATCAAAAAAACTCGCCTGACTTCCCCTTAAGCCGCAACTACGAAGCTGTAGGAAGCACTTGTCACTTGTGTTTTGGAATCAACTGAGCTGACAACAGATAAAGCAAAGTTACTATAAAAGTGGAAAAAAAACTCATTCCCATTTATTCAACTAACTTGGGTCATTTAGCCTGTCAGATAAGTATATTTTTTATTTTTATTAAAAATATGCATGTTATTTTTATTTAAAAAAAAAGTATTGTTGCTTTGTGAAAGAAAAAAATTGTTTTTTTTTTTTTTTTTCAGTTCATCCAAAGTATGTAGTGTCAAGAATAAAAAAGTGTCTGCCGTTAGGATTGGACAAAATTAAAATTTCTCTTGTTCACTCGCTAGAATAAGAGTGTCATCATGGAAGTTTTTATGTGAACCCAGCTGAAAAAATCAGTACGGAAATCAGTACTGGGATCTGTACTGGTCTCCAGTACTGATAATTGAGACCGATATCAGCACTGATTTCCGTACTGGTTTCAGTGCTGATTTTTTTTTTTTTTTTTTTTTTTAATTTATTTATTTTTTTTTTTTTGAGTGGGGGTAACAGTATAAACAAAATATTATCAAAATAAAAACAATTTTTACTTAAATAGAATTATTCTTTATTGATAAATTTAAGTTTCAATATAGACATTTAGTAGTTAGAAGTAACACAACCATTTTAATTTTAAAGAAAATAAAAAGTTTATTCAATAATTTAACAAATTTGGTACTTCGCGTATGTACTCTTTATTTTTATAATTAATGTAAGCGGCAATTCGTTGAATTGATTTAGATTCAATAGGAACTTTTTCTTCTTCTATACTAAGAACCCGATGGAAATTATCAATGGTAGAGAACGTGTGTATTGTGTTGATTTTTCTACACATCGCTACTTCTTTTTTAGTTTGCTCATCTACCAGAAACTCTTCAATACGTACAAACTTGCCTTCTGTAGTTGAAACAATGGAATCATTTCGTTTTTTTTATGCTTCTTATGCGAAGTTATAGGACAACGATTTTTTGTCATTCGCAAAAACGATTTCGTGTGATCTTCACTCAAATTTTCACTTTCAATCCATTTTTTCTCCACAATTCCAGATTTTCCTAGGTACCTAAATTCTGAATCTTCTGATAATTTCAGTCCTTTTTTAATTTGATTAGAATGTAAATTATTGCAGTATTTCAGCACTTCAGAGTCTGGTAATGTCTCAGCAACGTGCTTCTTTAAGATTCTCGCGCTGTGATTATAATCTATTCTTCTGCAAATTTGCCGCAGAACTCCTTTATTTGCTTTTATCATTTTCTTTAGCTTACCGTTTCCACTTTCAAAGACATATCCAGAGTGTGATTGTAAAGGACCCCATCTTTGTACTCCTTCGAGTAAATGTTCCAACTGATGGACATTAAATGTCATTTCTGCTTGGGAGTATAAAGCTTCAATCAGGGAAGCAAACGTATGCAATTTATTTTCAGCTAATTTGAAGTCATCTTGACTAATCGTATCTTTTTTTAAAATGTACATCCCATCTACGAGTAATGCCCAGTGATCAGCATAATCACTGAAACCTGGAATTTCACCTAAACCAAGTAAAGAAACGTAAAAAAGCCACGATTCCCACTCACGCGCCTTCCACGATTTGCTTTCTTTGAGACTGTGAAGCACGCGTCCAATACACGTTGGTAGCTTCACACTTTTCAACATTTCTTCAATTCCTTTAATTACATGTTAAGGTACTGAGTACGGTTTTCCACTGCTTCGAAACCATGATTCAAAAAATTGTTTTACCACTCCCATTAAATGTAAATCATCTGGGACCTGTCCAAAAACAACGTCAAAGGCCGTCAGAGATTGCAGAGGAATGTTTTCTTTAACACCCAAAAAAGGTTTTCCAATTATTTGTGCCTGTTCACTGTGTAATAAAGTCTCATCATGATTTCTTAACGGAGGTAACTGATCCAGAAGAACATACTTTAATGTTTTCTTTTTTTTCCTTGTACCGGGCAGCCAGGATGCAAGCACCAGTTGCATCCGTAGCTACCGTTGAATTGTTTAACTCCCTGCATTGGTGCACGAGCAATAGAATCTACACAACAGCAGATACTGTACAAAAAAATTTCTTTTTGTCCACTCTTGAAATTGCAAGTAATACCTTGATTTGAATATTTATTCATACTCTTAGCAAAAAGATCCATGAAAATATTCATGTCTGGCTTGTTTTTCCCAAATCAAAGTGCCCAAACAATGGGGTTTTTAATTTTCTCTTCAATGGTGATTTCATTAAGCTGCACTTGGATTGGCCATATAGAATCTGATAAGCTCATAAATTTTGTTGCGCCGTCACTGTTGTATACAAAAGTAGCTAAAGATTTTCTTGTTTCAGCAGGCAGAGAATTCTTAAATTGTTTGTACGATGATCCATCGAATATGTCGTTATAATTTGAACCCGTCCTTGTTTCAGATATAACGTTTAAATAACAATCTTCATGTTGTTCAAGTAAATTCTGAATTTCAGCGTCTGTTTTTAAAAAGTAAAAAAAGTTTGGATCATCACCTTTTACATTATTTTGAGTATTACAATGTTCGCACAAAACAAACTTTTCCACGCGTTTGAACTCTTTTAAATGTTTCTTACAGTTAGAACACACTGCAATGCCTTTGCTCCATCTTCAGCAATCAACAGCTTATCTAAGAGATACTGAGTTTCAGGCACAATCGGCATATTTAAAAGAATATTTATTAACTATATAAATCTTCAATTCCTTTATTCGGAAGAGAGTAACGTAAAGAATAATCTAAAACAGCTATTATAACTTCAATTTCGCTAACGTTAACTGAACCTTGAATCTTTTGATAACTTTCTTCATTACTCAGAAATTCTTCTAAATTAGACAATCTTGGATCCAGGGCAATATTATCTAAACCTTCATGATCAAAACTGGAGCAGCTACTACTGTCACTGAAAGTGTCAGAATCATCAAGTAGCTCTGGCAGGACCTAAAAAAAAAAGCAGTTTTCGAATGAAAATTAATGTAATTTATTAATAATAACTTATATTAATAATAACACTTGCTCGGCAGAAATTAAGGAGGCTTACGCGACTGTTTCTATAAACTCTATATTCTTAAAGTTTTGAAAAAATATCATTTGTATACCGTAGATTATGAAAAAAAAAAAAAAAAAAAAAAAAAAAATATCAAGGTTGACGACCTACTGTATGTAAGATGTAAAAATGTAAGATCATAAAAAATATTAACTGTATTTATTTTAAATTTTATTCAAGTGCAAATAATACAAAAAATATATTCGTCCTGTTAAGGTAGTTGTCAAGTTACAGTCACTCTAAAAAGTTAGTCCGTCGCACACTAACGCAACTTACGTATCTGTGTACGCGCACACATGCAGCGGCGTGCTCTAAACTCGCACACGGACGAAGATTTTTTGACTTTGGATTAAAATATCTCAAAAATAAGCCCCGCTTGGTCAAATGTGTAAGCGAGAAAGTTGTTTAGAATTTAATCAGCTGTAACATACTGAAATTTGAAAAAAATGGGGCATTTTTGAGGTTATGGCTGATCAAAACGTGAAAAAAATACCGTGGGCGAGCCCGATTACTATACCGCACGTGTAAATTTTAAAAACTTTGAACTCATTTTTCTCAAAATTTAGCCCCACTTGCCTTCCTAAATTTTACGTCATCTTATTCTTTGTTTCAATAGGAACATTTTAGTGTCAATCACAAAAAAACTGGGGCAAATTGGGTTTACTTGACAACTACCTTAAGCGAGCCCATAAGAGCCTGTGTCAAAGGGGAGAAAACCTATAGTTCCACGTCTCGCCACTTATGGAGTTTTTGGGTGAAATGTTGGCGCTGGTTGTCGCTTAACATGACGAATACGATCTCGGACTGCCCATACTTCAAACGGCCCTGCTCGCGTAACCCTCTGTAATAATTTTATTATTCTACTACTAAAAAAAGGGTATAGTCGGGTAAGAAAGTCGAATCGGCCCCCACGGCAACCCTTACAATATATATACATATATATCATTCTAAATGGTATGAAAAAAGAAAATTTTTGGCGCAAACAGCAGCTCCCTATTCCCTATGTAGGGACCCAAGGGTCTAGAATATTAATTTTTAAACTTTAATTTGTATCTCAGAACCTGTAAGGGCTAGAGACATGCCGTTTGGGCCAAAATCCCAAAAAAAAATCAAGTTCGCCAAAATTATTTTTGGCGCCAAATTTAAATTTTTTGTCATTTTTCGAACTTTTTAACCATAATTGTCAATTAAACAGCGAATTTTTAAACTTGCACAATGTTACAATAACCACAAATACATAACATCTATTTTGTTCCTATTTCAACCAACTGGTATTCAAAGGGTATTTTATATTGACATGTTTAAGCAAAAACCTATTTATACATTTTGCAGTCTGGAACCTTACAATAAACTGTAATAAAAAAATAAAAAAAATTTTTACAAAAATGATTGTTTCATAGCTACTTTATTAAAATTTGAAAAGTTGAATTTTTCTAAATATCTGATAACTTTATTCTACATCTAAATATAATAGGTTTATTTAAAAAAAAAAAAAAAAAAAAAAAACCTTTCATTTTAGTGAAGATATTTTTATCGTAATTCAGTTTTTTTATTATTATTTTTATATTATTTAATTACATATGTTCTCTCTTTTATTGAATTTGTGGGTCAAGAAAGTTAAAAATATAACCCGATCTTCATTCAAGGAAATTTAAATTTTGATTTGTGTGTGTCAAAGGGTTGAGGTGTACAATCATTTTTATCTGTTTGTACAGTTATGGATATAAGTGTGTAGTACATTGATAGCGCTGTTTGGATAAGTTTTATTGTTATGTGATCAAGTTCTTAATGGGAATGTGCTCAAGGCAGGGTTATTTACAATTTATTTTATCAAAAGAAATTAGATAAGTATAAAAATGTTCTAACCAGTTGATTTAAATGTGTAAAAAAATTACATCAAGAAGGAATAAAAAGTGTTTTTTTTTTTTAAAGTGCTCATACTGGAGAAAACAATTGAAAATATTAATTAGGCTTCCTTAATAGTTTTTTCAAGAGTGTTTAAGTAAAAGAAATGATGAGCCAAAATTTGGTAATGGGCTTCGAGTGAGCTAAATACTAAATATGTGTATTTTTAGATATTACGCTCAAAGTAGCGTTTTTTTAAAAGTACACATAGCCAGCAAACATACTAAAAAGGCCCATTGGATGGAACTATTAATATTTTCCTACATCTTATAGTACAAGAAAACAATTCCCAAAGTTTGGTAGTGTTTGGTTCTCCGGATGGTGCAGCCTCTCTTGTTAGTATATATGTGCCGAAGAAATACTACGTAGTTTATTTTAACTGAAAACTGTTTATTATAGCTTAAAAAAAACATTGAAAAATTTTTACGCAGTGAAAATTGTCCTCGCGTTAGACTTTTATGCTCCTGTAAGGCACGTTGCCTACCGTTAAAATTAATCTTTTTCGCGCCCACTAATTTTTCGACATCTTTTAGAACATACTTAAACACCCCCGCAAAAACTTCGATCTCAAAGTACGTAAAATAGTATGTCCTAAAATATGTCCCGGAAAATGTCCTTTTGGACGTCCCAGTAGTAGAGCTAAGAGAGTTCTGGCTCATGAGCTAGAACTCTCGTGACTTTTTGGTCCCGCTCTCTCGTACTATTTTGGTCCCGCTCTCTCGTACTTTTTTGATCCCGCTCTCTCGTACTTTTTGGTCCCGTTCTCTCGTACCTTTTTCGGCGCAGAACTCTCGTACTTTTTTGGGCTCGCTCTCTCGTGACTTTTTAAGTTAGAACTCTCATACATTTTTGGTCTCGCTCTTTCGTACTTTTTTGGTCCCATGCTCTCGTACTTTTTGAGGGCGTGCTCTCGTACAGCTCGGACCGCTGCTGGCTGTCGCTAGAGGGGTAGCCCGCTGCTGGCTAGTCGCTAGCTCTACTCATTTGGTGGGGGGTGGCCTCGAGGCTTGTCTAGCGTGTAGTGGAGGAGATGGCGTCTCGTGAGAGGCTGCTTCATCGTGTGTGTGTGTGTGTGTGTGTGTGTGTGAGTACTTACCCAAGTTCCCTTCTATGTAGCCCTCCCACTCTACGGGGTCGTAGATCGCAGGGGGTGCAGGTGGGGGGTAGTACCTGACGTCCTCCTGGTCATCGATGTCCTCTTCCTCGTCCTCTTCCGCGTCCTCCTCGAGCTCTTCGTCCTCTTCCTCGTCTTCCTGGTCCTGGTCCACTTCACCAGGTGTCCACTCTAATAACTCCTCGCTGAGAACACTGCTCGCCGATGATGACGAATGATGTGTGTTTACTGCCGGGACCCACTCGTCCTGCTCGTCGTCACCGTCGGCGACCAACTCTTTGACGTCCGTATCGTGATCGTCCTGCTGCTCTCCCTCGTCGTCCTGGCTCTCGTCGTCGTCGTCGGAGACGAGGTCAATAACAACGGGCGATGGGTGAGGTGGTGACACCAAATCGATCAATTCTGGTGCTGGTGGTGGTGTAGGTGGTGGCGGTGTTGGCTCAGGAGTTGGTGGCAGTTGAGGATCAGTATCAACAAACGTGACCACGAGCCTTAAAGGAAACATAGGATCCAAGATCCTCTGAATATGTGCTGGTGTAGGTGTACTTAACATCTAAAAATTAAAATTTATGAAAAGTTTCAATTATTTTTATATATACTGAGAGTTAGCCTCAATATAGCTTTAATAAACACTAAAAAATATAAAAGTTATCATTAGCAAATAATTTCTCATGAAAATATGTTTTATAGGTGACCAATAGAAATTATTTATCTATGATAACTTTAATACTTCCTGAAGTATACTCAAGCTTTACTGAAGCCAAACCTCAATTTACAGAGTAATGACAGCATTATTTAAAAAGTTATTTCAATTTAGGCTTATTTTGATCATATTTGCTCTCCATCGTTATAAAATTCAAACTTTTTAACTTTTTAAATAATGCTGTTAGAGCTCTATGAATTGGGATTTAGCTTTAGAATAACTATAGTAAGCCCTAAAAAATATAAAAGTTATCGAAGGTAAATGTTTTCATGAGTGAGCATGAGAAATTATTTAGCTATGGTAACTTTTATACTTCCTGAAGTATACTCAAGCTTTACTGAAGCTAAGCCTCAATTTATAGAGTAATGACAGCATTATTTAAAAAGTTAAAAAGTTTAAATTTTATAACGATGAAGAGCAAATATGATCAAAATAAGCCCAAATTGAAATAACATGAAAACGAGGAAGAGGACATCGACGACCAGGAGGACGTCAGGTACTACCCCCCAACTGCACCCCCCGCAATCTACGACCCCGTAGAGTGGGAGGGCTACATAGAAGTTAACTTGTGTAAGTACTCACACACACACACACACACACGCGCGCGCGCGCGCGCGCGTGTAAGTTAAGTTTCATATAAAGTTTCAATTTTTATTTATCCTGTTTTGATTTTTATTTTATCCTTCCTTTTTATTTTAATTATTTAGTACTTTTTTCTTACATATTTATTTATTATTATTTTTAAGGTAGTAACTGCAAAATTGAGTTTCTTAAAAAATCTCTAAAACTTTGCTCGGAGATAGATTTTGCGTCCTCTATAAGCTGGTATTTTTCCTATGTCCTCAAGCTCCACTTAATTTTGAGATATTGGGCTCAGAAGTTTCAATTTTTACATGAGATTCCTATGCTGAGCGTAAAAATTCGTAAAAATTTGAAGGTTATTCTCGGATAGCAAACTTAATTTTCTTACAATATTTTTTTAAAAACAGGTTTTCTTGAAGGGTAAGATCTAAGAAACCTTGAGGTACAAAGATAAACATATCAAACGACATTAACTACAAATGTAAAGTTTGAACTAAAAGTATAAAGTTTTATAGTACAAGTTCAAACTTTTGTTTAAACTTTTAAAGTAATGTATACAAATTCAGAATAGAAGTTTGAACTTTTCAAATCAAGTATGAAGTTTAAAACTAAAAGTTTGAACTTTTGAACTAAAAGTATAAAGTTTCAAACTTACAAATGTAAAGTTTGAACTAAAAGTATAAAGTTTCATAGTACAAGTTCAAACTTTTGTTCAAACTTTTAAAGTAAAGTATAAAAATTCAGAATAAAAGTTTGAACTTTTAAAATAAAGTATAAAGTTCAAAACTAAAAGTTTGAACTTGTACTATGAAACTTTATACTTTTAGTTCAAACTTTACATTTGTAAGTTTGAAACTTTATACTTTTAGTTCAAAAGTTCAAACTTTTGTTTAAACTTTTAAAGTAAAGTATAAAAATTCGGAATAAAAGTTTGAACTTTTCAAATAAAGTATAAAGTTTAAAACTAAAAGTTTGAACTTTTGAACTAAAAGTATAAAGTTTCAAACTTACAAATGTAAAGTTTGAACTAAAAGTATAAAGTTTCATAGTACAAGTTCAAACTTTTGTTCAAACTTTTAAAGTAAAGTATAAAAATTCGGAATAAAAGTTTGAACTTTTCAAATAAAGTATAAAGTTTAAAACTAAAAGTTTGAACTTTTGAACTAAAAGTATAAAGTTTCAAACTTACAAATGTAAAGTTTGAACTAAAAGTATAAAGTTTCATAGTACAAGTTCAAACTTTTGTTCAAACTTTTAAAGTAAAGTATAAAAATTCAGAATAAAAGTTTGAACTTTTAAAATAAAGTATAAAGTTTAAAACTTAAAGTTTGAACTTGTACTATGAAACTTTATACTTTTAGTTCAAACTTTACATTTGTTAGTTTGAAACTTTATACTTTTAGTTCAAAAGTTCAAACTTTTGATTTAACTTTTAAAGTAAAGTATAAAAATTCGGAATGAAAGTTTGAACTTTTCAAATAAAGTATAAAGTTTAAAACTAAAAGTTTGAACTTTTGAACTTAAAGTATAAAGTTTCAAACTTACAAATGTAAAGTTTGAAATAAAAGTATAAAGTTTCATAGTACAAGTTCAAACTTTTGTTCAAACTTTTAAAGTAAAGTATGAAATTCAGAATAAAAGTTTGAACTTTTCAAATAAAGTATAAAGTTTAAAACTAAAAGTTTGAACTTTTGAAATTTGATCCTTCCACGTTAGATGTTGGTTGCAAAAAGAGCTCTTCAGCGGGAAGTTACTAGCTCACTCCTTTCTACTGCATCGCCACAGCACAATACCAACTTAATTTTTAAATCATGATTTTTAATTTTAACACACGCGTGTAATTTAAAATAAAAAAAAGGATTTAAAATTATAAAAATTCTTAATCAATGAAAACATTTGAGTTTAAATTTAGCACCTCAAGAGAGCAGCCGGCTGCGTCTTGGTGCTTTACCGCTTCCCCGCTTTGAATTGCAGCAGGTGCCGATTATCTCCCCTCTATTTATGCGCGCTCCCGAGCTGCAGCGTGGGGAGTCAGAGCTTGGGAGATGACGACCTGCTATGCATGTAACTAGCTCAATGGCTCAGGCGGTGGAGTGGTAGACTGTCACCCCAAAGATCGTGGGTTCGAATCCCGGATGAAACGATTTTTTTTTTTCTTCAATAAATTTATTAAAATTAATTTTCAACTTAAAATATCAATGAATTCTAATAATTAAAAATTCAAAATGAGTAGAGCTAGCGACTAGCCAGCAGCGGGCTACCCCCCTAGCGACAGCCAGCAGCGGTCCGAGCTGTACGAGAGCACGCCCTCAAAAAGTACGAGAGAGCGGGACCAAAAATGTACGAGAGTTCTGCGCCGAAAAAGGTACGAGAGAACGGGACCAAAAAGTACGAGAGAGCGGGACCAAAAAAGTACGAGAGAGCGGGACCAAAATAGTACGAGAGAGCGGGACCAAAAAGTCACGAGAGTTCTAGCTCATGAGCCAGAACTCTCTTAGCTCTACTACTCGTCCCATTAACGATTTCGGTATTTAAAAAAAAATAATAATAATAACTTTGCCATTTTTACAGTGGCAAAGTTATTATTAGATAAAATACAACAATTTACGGTGAAAAAATAATCAAGAAATAATTCTTTGTTTATTTTTGATATTATATTGACTATTGAAAAAGTGATAACTGAAAAAAAAAAATTTATTTCATAGATGGATTATGTTTACGTTAATTTTTTTAATCTTTTCAAATTAGTAAAAGTTTCTGAAAAGAGTTTCTCAGTAAGAATAAAAGTTTCATGGGGTCAAAAAAAAAAAAAAAAAAAAAAAAAAAAAAGGAAATTAAAATAAATAAAAAATATCATCAAATTTTTTGCAAAATTCTAAGATTTTTTATACCCATAAATTTTTCGATTGGACGCATTGTTTTTGAGTAAAAATTCGTGAAAAAGTGCAAATTACTATTGAACTCAGATATCGAATTCGAATTTTGTACGAATTTTTACTCAAAAACAATGCGTCCAATCGAAAAATTAATAAATGCTAAAAATCTTAGAATTTTGCGTAAAATTTGATATTTCTTATTTAATTTAAATTTCCTTTTTTTTTTTGGTAGTAAGTCCTTATAAATCGACTTTTCTTTGAAACGGTCTTGTAGATGATTTTCATTTTAATTTGAAAATACTCTGGAAGCTCTAAATTATCAAATTCTGCAAGAAATTTTGATGCCCGATGACGATGACTTTTCATCTAAAGTTGGTTCAGGCACCCCATGAAACTTTTATTCTTACACTGTAAAAAATAATTTCAGTAAAATTACCTTGATCATCGATGTAAATTAACCAAAAATCGTAAACTTACATCGTTGATGTATGTAATTTTACTGAAATTTGTAAATTTACACAGATCAACGATGTAAAAAGTAAGAACATGGACCAGCGGAGTGATTTTACTAAAATTTGTAAAGTTACAAATTTTGGTAAGTCTACATCGATCAGCATGGTAATTTTACGCCAGGGTTCAGTTTGGTCGCTAAAAGTAAGGTTATGATAGTCGGACATAGAAAAAATTGGTTGATATTTTTATATTACCTCGACTAAACTATAAATAGTTTAATACATGTAATTTAATATTCAAATAAAAAATATTATGTATATTGTTGATATCCAAGTGTAGGAACAAGAGGGTTTACAGGTAAACCCTCCTGTTACTCGGTTACTCTTACACGGGGCGGCACGCACACGCTACGGTAGACGTAGAACCACTGACTTAATCAGGTGGGAGACTAGCCAAGCGCTCGCGGAGCGGCGCTAGTGCTGCTGCTGCTGCTGCAGCTTATGGCCTGTTGACGGTGTTGTACATAAATCCACCGCCAACATATATAAAGTATATTTATTATTTTGATCATAAATATATCTCATTTTGAATAAATGAAAAAAATTATTTGTAGGTTAGTTTACGGTTTAAAAATATGCGCGTAAACTTACTTCGTTGATCGAGGTAAATTTACATGGCCGAGGTAAATGTACATGGCTGAGCGATGTTCTCAATTTTTACATCGCTGATCGAGGTAATTTTACTGAAATTATGTTTTACAGTGTACTGAGAAACTCTTTTCAGAAACTTTTATTGATTGGAAAAGATTAAAAAAATTAACGGAAACATAATCCATCTATGAAATAAATTTTTTTTTTCAGTTATCACTTTTTCAATAGTCAATAAAATCTCAAAAATAAACAAAGAATTATTTCTTGATTATTTTTTCACCGATACTTGTTGTATTTTATCTAATAATAACTTTGCCACTGTAAAAATGGCAAAGTTATTATTATTATTATTTTTTAAATACAGAAATCGTTAATGGGTCGTCCAAAGGGACATGTTCTGGGACATACTTTTGGGACATATTATTTTACGTACTTTGAGATCGAAGTTTTTTGCGAGGACCTGCAGATCCCGCTCAAATAAACTTCATAGGAATACTTTTTTTTTATTTCCCTCCCAAAGTGGGATTATTTTTGACCGCCACCATTATATTTATGCGATCCATATTATTATTATTATTACTATTATGATTATTATCATTATCATTATCATTATCATTATCATTATTATTATTATTATTATTATTATTATTATTATTATTATTATCATTATCATTATCATTATCATTATTATTATTATTATTATTATTATTATTATTATTATTCAAATAATTTGAGAATTTATGAACATTTTAATTAACATCATTTTTTTTTTTTTTTTTTTTTTTTTTTTTTTTTTTTTTTTATGGTGGTTACGATACGGCTAAAAATTCCATCCCGAGGAACCTTCAGCGGGGGCGCCCGCCGACAACCGCCCTGAGAAGGGCAGTCCTCGGCGGCCGTCCGCGCCGGTGTGTGGGGTTTACCCACTAAAAAACCGCTCCGTCCGTGTTCTAACACGGAGGGAGTCCACCAGGTCAAAGGTCTACCTGGAACTGCTCTTGGCAATACTTCAGAGTAGACCCACGTGCTTGTTAGTTCGAAACCGTTGCTATCACCAATTGTTAGTACTACTCGTTTTTACTCTCACAATCGTCCTGGCATGCATGAAAGGCTTCCCTCCACCGCATGCTGTCCAACTCCCATCATTACAACATGGGGTCCGCCAGCCCAGCCTATTGCAGGGCTAATGAACCCCCACACACACACTCCGTTCTCTAACTCGCCTAGGCCGCCCATTCAAGGCAGCCGTCAACGCGCTTCGCTATCAGAATCGCCTCCGCGTAGGTAGACATGAGGGTCCACCAGTCCGCCTGTTGAAGCATCAGGCCAACCACGCCCTCAGGCGTGATCGGCCCGACCTTGCCTTCGAGTTTCTCCCTCTCCTCCCGCAATTTTGGGCAGATGAAGAAGGTGTGTTCAGCGTCGTCACGCGAGCACCCGCAGTACTTACACCTCGGGTCTCCGACCAGACCCCTCTTGTAGAGGTAGCCCCTGAAGTACCCATGCCCCGAAAAGAACTGAGTTAGGTAGAAGTTAACCTCCCCCCAACCCCGCTCCATCCAGGCCCCCGGATCCCTCAGCAGCCGCCTCGTCCAAGCCGCCACACTGTCATCCTCCGTCCATCGCCTAGTCCACCTCGCTATGGTGTCCGCTCTTTTCGCCCTCGCGACCTCGGCCCGGTCCGTGCCGGGGGCCCGGTCGTATATCCGTCTTCGCTCGTCCGCGAGGAGGTCGATGGGGATAACGCCCGCGATAACCAAAACAGCCGCCTCAGAGACTGTCTTGTAAGAAGACGCAATCCTCAGCGCCCCCTCGCGCTGCACGCTCGCCATTTTCTTCCTGTACTTCCGTTTCTTGAGCGCCGGCGCCCAAACTTCCACCCCGTAGAGCATGATCGACTGCGCAGTGGACATAAGAAGCCTACGCTTGCTCGGACTAGGTCCGTTAACGTTGGCCATAAGTCGACTGAGCTTGCCGACCCGCTCTCTGACGCGGTCCGCGGCCTGACTAATATGGTCCCAGTAGAAAAGCTTCGTATCCAGGGTTACCCCCAGATACTTGGGACTCCGGCTGGTCCCAACCTGCTCGGTCCCGACGGTCATCGGTATAAGCGTCGGGACCCTGCGCCGTGTCATCACAACTATCTCTGTCTTGTGCAAAGCGAGCGCAAGCCCGCGGGACTGCATCCACCCAAGAACCCTGGCCATCACTTCGGTAAGGATAGTCTGGGCTTCGTCGTTATCTCGTGCCTGGATGACGGCGGCAACGTCATCCGCGAAAGCAACGAGGAAAGCACCCGGCGGCATTTCCAGTCTCAAAAGCTCATCGTACAGTGCTGTCCAGAAGTCCGGGCCCAATATTGAGCCTTGCGCGACGCCCGCTGTCAATCTTCTGACCACCGTTCCGTCCAGCGTCGTGTATTGCAAAGTTCTGTTCCTAAAATAGTCGTCGAAAACGCGCAAAAGATAGGCAGGTACCTCTAAGCGCCGTAGCGCCTCAAGAATGTCCACCCACCGCGCCGAATTAAATGCGTTCCTAACGTCCAAAGTCACCAAAACGACCACCTTCCTGTCCCTGTGTGCTGGCTTCTGGGCCTCCTCAAAGGCTCCTACGACTTCTCGGATTGCTCCGATGGTCGAAAAGCCCGTTCGGAAGCCCTTCTGCTTTCCACAAAGGCCGCCTGCCGCCGCGATGCTTTCAGCCAGCCATGGCTTAATTAACATCATTACTAACGTTATTGTTACCATGTTCACCAAATAAGCTACTATACTCAACAATACACAATCCATTTTTAAAAACATTCTACCACTTAATCATGTACTAACATTATGAAAATTTTAAGCTCTACATCACAATTTCTATTAATAAAATTATAATACTCGATGTAACATTAAAACTTTTTTGAGAGCTACGTAAAACTTTTAATCTCTACATCGTAATAACGCTGATAAAATTATTATATTCATTTTAACTATTATTCAATTTCTTTGAATGCTTTGATTACTATAAATTGGTGTATCAGTGTAACTACACGCAGAAGGAGACACACTATGAAACACAATGCATGCACGGTGTTTTCCAGTGTATGCATCTGACGCATGCTTTTTTCTCGGTTACTCAAGTTCTGTTGAATCTCGAAACTTTAAAATTGTACAAATATAAATATCAAGTTTTTAATCATAACTGAAGTTTATATATATATTAGGAAAGATAGCAAGAACATTTCAAAGTAAGAATCGTACACAATTTTAAAAGTAAAAGTTTGAAAAACTTGATACGTGGGTGTTCCGAGTGCCGTCGTCTGCTCTATCGAAACTGGCTCTCTTAAAATTTTGCACTGGAAAACACGGTGCATGCACTTGGAAATACGACTGTAACTTCCCGAGCAGACACTGTTATGCGGCTGCCGAACCCGCGAAGTCGGGCCGCATTCGGCTTCCGAACTCTGTACGAAGTCGGTCGAGGGCGCGGCTGGGGTTTCGGCCCGAGCGCGCACTAGTGCATCTAGCCGAAGTTGCGGTATAAAGATGATCCTAAAGGGCGGTAACCCTTTAACGGCGAGTTTCCTACTAGAGGTTAGAAATCCAGTGTAGTCAGGATAGACACGTAGTGCTCAAGAAAATAGCTTCCCCAAGACGTTTCGACTTCAAGAGGGTAGACATCTGGAGCAACTGGTGGTAAGTATCCCCGAAGATGATTTCTCCAGAAAATTTCAACTCCAGAAGGGTCCGGGTTAACACCTCGAGCACCTGGTGATAGTTACGCCTTGGAAATGATTTATCCAGGAAGTTTTGCTTCCGGAAGAGTCAGGGTGGACACCTGGTGCACTTGGTGATAGTTACGCCTAGGAGATGATTTCTCCAGGAAGTTTTGACTCCGGAAGGGTCTGGTGGACCTCCATGGCGTAACTATCACCAAGTTCCCCAGGTGTCCGCCCCGACTCTTCCGGAGTCAAAACTCCCTGGTGAAATCATCTCCAAAGCGTAACTATCACCAAGTGCACCAAGTGTTCACCCTGACTCTTCCGGAGTCAAAACTTCCCGAGGAAATCATCTCCAAGGCGTAACTATCACCAGGTGCTCGAGGTGTCCACCCTGACTCTTTTGGAGTCGAAACTTACTGGAGAAATCATCTTCGGGAATACTTACTAGGTGCTCCAGATGTTCACCCTCTTGAAGCTAAAACGTCTTGGGGAAGCTATTTCCAGGAGCACTATGTGTCCATCCTGACTACTATAGACTTCTAACCTCTAGTAGGAATCATCTTTATGCCGCAACTTCGGCTAGATGCACTAGGGCGCGCTCGGGCCGAAACCCCAGCCGCGCCCCCGACCGAGCTCCAGCCGAATTCGGATAGTTCGGATACGAACTCGGGCCGAAGTTGCGCCGAATTAAAATGTCTGCTCGGGATTGAAATCACGCTGTAGTCTGTACCACGCATCGTCTAAAACGGTGGCGCTGTACACAAAGTTTCATGGTGTACCTCCTTCTCCGTGTAATGATACACACATTTCCGAAAATTGAAAAGAGTTCCATACCCACAAGTTAGAATTTGGATGAAAATTTCACTTACAACATATTTACAGTTCAATCATTTCAATATTTACATCTGGTAGATCTAAATCTGGATTTTATTTAAATTCTCGGCAAATTTTCGACCATCAACTATGTCTCTATGAGAATAAGTGTTAATTTTAAGAATATGTTTGCGATATAAATGTGTAATAAAATTCTGTAACTTTGCTCTGTAGATGTGTAATGTATTGTTTTATAATGTTTATAGTTATTCTGGATGTGTATATTAATCTGCGTATAGTGCGTAAAAATTTTTACTGTCGCAAATTTTGAAATTTTCATTTTTAATCTACTCAAATGTAGTACAGAAAACCTTGTAAATCTTTTTTTAAAAACACTCATTTCAGATTGTTAAGTTACACGTAAAGTTTATATTTATTTAATAAAGTTTATATTTTACTTAAATAAAAATGCTTTTTATTATCATTATCATACGATGTAATTTTTAAAATGTGCTTAAAAATGCATATATGTAATGTGAAGTTGTACATTTACATAAATTGAGTATCATTTTATTCAACAAGATCATATAATTTGGTACTTTGATAAAAATGTGGCTGTAAATGTACCCTATTATTGAACGCTGCAGTAAAAAGAAAAAGTATCACTTCTACCGCGTATTTTACACGTCAAAAAGTACGGATTACATGGTTGAGTTGAATAAAGTTTTTCATGTCAGCAGCGTCAAAAAAACCTTTACAACTAGCATTATTACAATGTCAATAAAATTTATAAAAAAATTTTTAGCGAAACCATAGTATTTATATTTAATGAGAATCTTTGTGAATTTTTGTGAATCGTTGTTAATCTTTGTGAATCATTGTGAATCTTTAATAAAAAATTCCTTTAATTTAATTAATTTAAGAATTTAATAAAAAATAAAAGAAATCATAAATCTGCCTCCACCCTCTAGCATGAAGGAATTTTTGGAGACCCTGATCAATTATATAATATCAATTTTTTAATTTTTATTGAAGGTAAATGTCCAGGATTATTGGACAGATACCGTCAATGTCCACCAGAGTTGCACCCCCCCTTATTTATCATAAAATTACACTTTAGAACCCGAAAAAATATTCTAAATTTAGTTTAACCACTCCCTGCTAGAAGTTTCAACAGAACGTCTGGGGTGCCCGCCAGATAGTGGGCAGAAAATTCTGTCAAGCTTATTATTTTATGTATATGTATATATATATATATATATATATATACTAGGAGGTACCCCCCTGCTCGCTTCGCTCGCCAACCCCAATAAAAATAGTTATAAAATATGGAGTTTTTTGACAGTTAATATTTAACATGTTTTTTGAGTTGAGTTTGTGTATTGAATAAAAGTTCAAACATGTTTAGGTAAAATTGTTAAAATGATTTAAATTGAAAAAAGAAAATTTTATATTATGGTGAGTCTAAAAAAATAGTTATAAAAATTAAATAGTAAGTTAAAATACTTCAAGTACTTGAAACATGTTAAATATAATATTTTTTAAGGGTTTTGAAGTACTCCTTTAAAAAGGGCTTTTAAAATTACGACTCCTCTAGGAAAAGCGCCCTTCAAAGAGGTTAAATATGGAGTTTTTTGACAGTTAAGGTGCTCGTACAAGAGAAGCTCCTATAATTTAAAATCAACTCCTCCGGGAGGAGCCCCTTAAAACATATTGAATATAAGATTTATTGACGTTTTGAGGTGCTCCTCCGAGAGGAGCTCTGGAAATTACGGCTCCTCCCGGAGGAGCCTCTTAAAATATGTTGAATATAAGGTTTTTTGAAGGTTTTGAGGTGCTCCTTCCGGAGGAGCCAAAAAAAAAGAGTACTATATAATATAGGAAGACAAATATGTATATGAACCTAGATGCGTTGATGAGAGGTTAGTTTACAAATCGGAGCAGCAGCATGCAGCTCCGATGTTACAAAATTGATAAAAAATAATCAAATAATTTTATAGAAATATAATTTTAATCGATGAATCATGCTTGCTGTTTGAAAATCCTAACCTCTCCCTGCTGTATAGCCACACGTACAATGGACTTGAACAATTTTTTTTTCTTTTGCTAAATATTTTAACACCTATGGAGTCAGGGCAGTGACCTAGCGCATAGGATAGCGATTACAACCTGGAGATGATTTCCCCAGGAAGTTTTGACTCCGGGGAGGCCAGGGCGGATACCTGGTGCACTTGGTGATACTTACGCCTTGGAGATGATTTCCCCAGGAAGTTTGGACTCAGGAGGGGTCAGGCTGAACACCTGGTGCACCTGGTGATATTTACGCCTTGGAGATGATTTCCCTAGAAAGTTTTGACTCCGGAGGGGCCAGGGCGGACACCTGGTGCACCTGGTGACACTTACGCCTTGGAGATGATTTTATCAAGAAATTTTGACCCTGGATGGGCCAGGTGTGGCTATACAGCAGGGCTGGTATTGTGTGAATAATATTTTAAAATTACATCAAAATGGATGAGAAAAATGTTCAACATAAGGAAAAAAATAAAAGAAAAATTTCAGATTCAAGTAATGATACTGAACATATTTTTGTTAGTAATAAATGTTACAATTTAAAATAAAAAGGTTATAGCTCGCCAGAGTCCCTATGCGTAAAGCATTGGCCTTCTGTCAAGAATCTGGCGATTAACCCTACTCAATTTCTGCCCAATTTCGCTAAATCTGCCCACTGTCTGGCAATATTCTGGCGGAAATCTCTCGCAGGGCTACCTTTACTGTATTATAAAAAAACTTCATTTATAACCTTCAAACTAGCTCAAAAATCACTTCCAAGTGAGCCTTTCAAACAGCTCCAAAATAGTTTGGCACCCCCAGGAAAGTCTCGAATTATCACGAAAAAATGCTTTTTTGTTTTATCGATTACAAATCGTAAAATTCATTGAAAAACTTAAAAACTCCTTTTTCTATCACTTAGCGCCTTTAAAAAAATATTAAAATCAATTTTTACCATGAATTTATCTTTTTTCATTATTTATGGGGGGGGGGTGACTTCGAAAGGGGGGTGAGATTTCGAAAAATTCTAACTTTTGATCAAAATGAGATAGAAACCTCTAGTTTGCGGCAAAATTCTGTTCAAAATGAGTTCTTTTTTGAAAAAATATTTTGACAACATAGTTTGGTTATTTTTATAATAATACAGTCCTACACAGATATTGCTATTTTTGCTCATTTGCAGGTATCTTCAAACGACCGTAGCTTTTTCTAGGCTAAATTTTTGTGCATATTAAAAAATTGTTATATTTTTTTTATGAATAAAAAAAAATTTTGCGACCAACCGGAACCCTGTACGATCTTCCGTTTCCAAGATACAGCTGTTTAAAGTTGTCAAAAAACACAAAAAACGCGTTTTTTACGATTTTTACACGCATTTTTGAATGGTTTCGACCTTTTTTTTTCTCTCATTATCTCTTTTATTCAGTTTTTTAGTTTTTTGATTCGTTAAAAATCTATGTTCAAATATCGTAAACAATATACCACTTATTTATTTATTTTTTTCTATTTTTGAAATTACAAATAATTAATCATAGTTTATCAATTATTCTGATAAAACAATCATAGATTACTATTGTTTACTCTGAAAAAAATGAGTCCAAATTAAAAATGTTATCTTTTGAATGCTATGCAGCAATAAACAATCTACCAATCTACTTTCTACTTATAATTGTATCCACTTATGAAAAAGAGAATGAGAGATTCAATTAGAAAGTCGAGTCGATATATCGAATCGAAACTCAAACTTTGATTCTTGGAGCAAAAGCGCCCCTTTCAAGCCTCTCAAAAGTGTGAACCAGTCGGACGCGCCAGATTAAAAATCTTTAGGCATGCTTATTTGAATTTTTTTTTTTATTTATTTTTTTTTTAAGGGGGTTCCCTACCAAATAGATCTAGCCCACCGATTATGTCAAAAATAAATGAACACATAGTTTTTAGTATAAAAATAGCTCAGCTAAAATTTCAAAACCCTGAGGAGCTTGTGAAAAAAGTTATAAACATTTCAAATTTCACAAATTTGCATGGGTTCTAATGGGAAATTTACTAAAACAGCAAATACTTAATTTCCAGCCCACAGATTTCAATGCAACTTCGCACAAAAATCGGAAAAAATCAGACTTTGATTATACTTGTACAAAACATTCATTAGGAACCTGTAGCAATAATTATAAACAATTGATTTTATATTCTTGTAAATATGACTTCTTATTGGTTAAAACAGGGGTTAGAAAGTAGCTGAGCCAATGAGCAGACGACTACTGTAGTCAGGGGGGATCCTCTCGGGCAAGAGCAGTGGCAACAGAAAACCGCGTTAGCGCCATCTACAGCTATCACGGAACTATTCTCATGTAGCGTGGGTAACATTCATTGAGGGAGATTTTTGACGCTGGGCGAGGCGAGTTAAGAACGATTTTTTATTCAAATAAAACGACTGAACCGATAAGCCTACAACCAAATAACGCTGGGCGAGGCTAGTTTAAAATAATTTTTTACTAAAATAAAACGAAGAACCGAGAAGCCTACGACCCCATAACGCTGGGCGAGGCTAGTTGGAATTAATTTTTTACAAAAATAAAAAGTTGAACCAACAAGTCTACAACCCCATAACGCTGGGCGGGGCTAGTTTAAAATAATTTTTTACTAAAATAAAACGAGGAACCGACAAGCCTACGACCCCATAACGCTGGGCGAGGCTAGTTGAAATAAATTTTTTACTAAAATAAAACAAGGAACCGAGAAGCCTACAACCCCATAACGCTGGTCGGGGCTAGTTGAATTTAATTTTTTACTATTTTACTAAAATAAAACGAGGAACCGACAAGCTTACAACCCCATAACGCTGGGCGAGAATAGTTTTAAATAGTTTTTTACTAAAATAAAAAGATGAAACGACAAGCATACAACCCCATAACGCTGGGCGAGGCTAGTTTAAAATAGTTTTTTACTGAAATAAAGGGGGGAACCGAGAAGCCTACGACCCCATAATGCTGGGCGAGGCTAGTTGAAATAAATTTTTTACTAAAATAAAACAAGGAACCGAGAAGCCTAAAACCCCATAACGCTGGGCGGGGCTAGTTAAATTTAATTTTTTACTATTTTACTAAAATAAAACGAGGAACCGACAAGCTTACAACCCCATAACGCTGGGCGAGAATAGATTTAAATAGTTTTTTACTAAAATAAAAAGATTAAACGACAAGCCTACAACCCCATAACGCTGGGCGAGGCTAGTTTAAAATAGTTTTTTACTGAAATAAAGGGGGGAACCGAGAAGCCTACGACCCCATAATGCTGGGCGAGGCTAGTTGAATTTAATTTTTTACTAAAATAAAACGAGGAACCGACAAGCTTACAACCCCATAACATTGAGCGAGGCTAGTTTTAAATATTTTTTACTAAAATAAAAAGATGAATCGACAAGCCTACAACCCTATAACGCTGGGAGAGGCTAGTTTTAAATAGTTTTTTACTGAAATAAAACGAGGAACCGACAAGCCTAAAACCTCATAACACTGGGTGAGGCTAGTTTGAAATAGTTTTTTACTAAAATAAAAAGATGAAACGACAAGCCTACAACCCCATAACGCTGGGGGAGGCTACTTTAAAATAGTTTTTTACTGAAATAAAACGGGGAACCGAGAAGCCTACGACCCCATAACGCTGGGCGGGGCTAGTTGAATTTAATTTTTTACTTTTTTACTAAAATAAAACGAGGAACCGACAAGCCTACAACCCCATTACGCTGGGAGAGGCTAGTTTTAAATAGTTTTTTACTGAAATAAAACGAGGAACCGACAAGCCTAAAACCTCATAACGCTGGGCGAGGCTAGTTGTAATTAATTTTTGACTAAAATAAAACGAGGAACTGACAAGCCTACAACCCCATAACGCTGAGCGAGGCTGGTTTAAAATAAGTTTTTACTAAAATAAAACGAGGAACCGACAAGCCTACAACCCCATAACGCTGGGCGAGGCTAGTTGAATTTAATTTTTTACTGAAATAAAAAGATGAACCAACAAGCCTAAAACCCCATAAGGCCGGGCGAGGCTAGTTTAAAATAGTTTTTTACCGAAATAAAACGGGGAACCGAGAAGCCTACGACCCCATAACGCTGGGCGGGGCTAGTTGAATTTAATTTTTTACTTTTTTACCAAAATAAAACGAGGAACCGACAAGCCTACAACCCCATTACGCTGGGCGAGGCTAGTTTCAAATAGTTTTTTACTAAAATAAAAAGATGAAACGACAAGCCTACAACCCCATAACGCTGGGAGAGGCTAGTTTTAAATAGTTTTTTACTGAAATAAAACGAGGAACCGACAAGCCTAAAACCTCATAACACTGGGTGAGGCTAGTTTGAAATAGTTTTTTACAAAAATAAAAAGATGAAACGACAAGGCTACAACCCCATAACGCTGGGCGAGGCTAGTTTAAAATAGTTTTTTACTGAAATAAAACGAGGAACCGAGAAGCCTACAACCCCATAACGCTGGGCGAGGCTAGTTGAATTTAATTTTTTACTTTTTTACTAAAATAAAACGAGGAACCGACAAGCCTACAACCCCATAACGCTGGGCGAGGCTAGTTTTAAATAGTTTTTTACTAAAATAAAAAGATGAAACGACTAGCCTACGACCCCACAACGCTGGGCGAGGCTGGTTTAAAATAGTTTATTACTGAAATAAAACGGGGAACCGAGAAGCCTACGACCCCATAACGCTGGGCGGGGCTAGTTGAATTTAATTTTTTACTTTTTTACTAAAATAAAACAAGGAACCGACAAGCCTACAACCCCATAACGCTGGGCGAGGCTAGTTTCAAATAGTTTTTTACTAAAATAAAAAGATGGAACGACAAGCCTACAACCCCATAACGCTGGGCGAGGCTAGTTTTGAATAGTTTTTTACTGAAATAAAACGAGGAACCGACAAGCCTACAACCCCATAACGCTGGGCGAGGCTAGTTGAATTTAATTTTTCACTTTTTTACTAAAATAAAACGAGGAACCGACAAGCCTACAACCCCATAACGCTGGGCGAGGCTAGTTTTAAATAGTTTTTTACTAAAATAAAAAGATGAAACGACAAGCCTACAACCCCATAACGCTGGGCGAGGCTAGTTTAAAATAGTTTTTTACTGAAATAAAACGGGGATCCGAGAAGCCTACGACCCCATAACGCTGGGCGAGGCTAGTTTAAAATAGTTTTTTACTGAAATAAAACGAGGAACCGACAAGCCTACAACCCCATAACGCTGGGCGAGGCTAGTTTTAAATAGTTTTTTACTTAAATAAAATGATGAAACGACAAGCCTACAACCCCGAAACGGTGGGCGAGGCTAGTTTAAAATAGTTATTTACTGAAATAAAACGGGGAAAGAGAGAAGCCTACGACCCCAGAACGCTGGGCGGGGCTGGTTAAATTTAATTTTTTAATTTTTTACTAAAATAAAAGGAGCAACCAACAAGCCTACAACCCCATTACGCTGGGCGAGGCTAGTTTTTAAGAGTTTTTGACTAAAATAAAAAGATGAAACGACAAGCCTACAACCCCATAACGCTGGGTGAGGCTAGTTGAATTAAATTTTTCACTTTTTTACTGAAATAAAACGAGGAACCGACAAGCCTACAACCCCATAACTCTGGGCAAGGCTAGTTGAATTAAATTTTTCACTTTTTTACTAAAATAAAACGAGGAACCGACAAGCCTACAACCCCATAACGCTGGGCGAGGCTAGTTTTAAATAGTTTTTTACTAAAATGCAAAGATGAAACGAAAAGCCTACAAATCCATAACGCTGGGCGAGGCTGGTTTAAAATAAGTTTTTACTAAAATAAAACGAGGAACCGACAAGCCTACAACCCCATCACGCTGGGCGAGGCTAGTTGAATTTAATTTTTTACTGAAATAAAAAGATGAACCAACAAGCCTAAAACCCCATAACGTTGGGCGAGGCTAGTTTAAAATAGTTTTTTACCGAAATAAAATGGGGAACCGAGAAGCCTACAACCCCATAACGCTGGGCGAGGCTAGTTTAAAAGAGTTTTTGACTAGAATAAAAAGATGAAACGACAAGCCTACAACCCCATAACGCTGAGCGAGGCTGGTTTAAAATAAGTTTTTACTAAAATAAAACGAGGAACCGACAAGCCTACAACCCCATAACGCTGAGCGAGGCTAGTTTTAAATATTTTTTACTAAAATAAAAAGATGAAACGACAAGCCTACAACCCCATAACGCTGGGAGAGGCTAGTTTTAAATAGTTTTTTACTGAAATAAAACGAGGAACCGACAAGCCTACAACCCCATAACGCTGGGAGAGGCTAGTTTAAAATAGTTTTTTACTGAAATATAACGAGGAACCGACAAGCCTAAAACCTCATAACGCTGGTTGAGGCTAGTTGTAATTAATTTTTGACTAAAATAAAACGAGGAACCGACAAGCCTACAACCCCATAACGCTGAGCGAGGCTGGTTTAAAATAAGTTTTTACTAAAATAAAACGAGGAACCGACAAGCCTACAACCCCATAACGCGGGGCGAGGCTAGTTGAATTTAAGTTTTTACTGAAATAAAAAGATGAAACGACAAGCCTACAACCCCATAACGCTGGGCGAGGCTAGTTTTAAATAGTTTTTTACTAAAATAAAAAGATGAAACGACTAGCCTACGACCCCACAACGCTGGGCGAGGCTGGTTTAAAATAGTTTATTACTGAAATAAAACGGGGAACCGAGAAGCCTACGACCCCATAACGCTGGGCGGGGCTAGTTGAATTTAATTTTTTACTTTTTTACTAAAATAAAACGAGGAACCGACAAGCCTACAACCCCATAACGCTGGGCGAGGCTAGTTTCAAATAGTTTTTTACTAAAATAAAAAGATGAAACGAGGAGCCTACAACCCAATAACGCTGGGCGAGGCTAGTTTTAAATAGTTTTTTACTGAAATAAAACGAGGAACCGACAAGCCTACAACCCCATAACGCTGGGCGAGGCTAGTTGAATTTAATTTTTCACTTTTTTACTAAAATAAAACGAGGAACCGACAAGCCTACAACCCCATAACGCTGGGCGAGGCTAGTTTTAAATAGTTTTTTACTAAAATAAAAAGATGAAACGACAAGCCTACAACCCCATAACACTGGGCGAGGCTAGTTTAAAATAGTTTTTTACTGAAATAAAACGGGGATCCGAGAAGCCTACGTTCCCATAACGCTGGGCGAGGCTAGTTTAAAATAGTTTTTTACTGAAATAAAACAAGGAACCGAGAAGCCTAAAACCCCATAACGCTGGGCGGGGCTAGTTAAATTTAATTTTTTACTAAAATAAAACAAGGAACCGAGAAGCCTAAAACCCCATAACGCTGGGCGGGGCTAGTTAAATTTAATTTTTTACTATTTTACTAAAATAAAACGAGGAACCGACAAGCTTACAACCCCATAACGCTGGGCGAAAATAGATTTAAATAGTTTTTTACTAAAATAAAAAGATTAAACGACAAGCCTACAACCCCATAACGCTGGGCGAGGCTAGTTTAAAATAGTTTTTTACTGAAATAAAGGGGGGAACTGAGAAGCCTACGACCCCATAATGCTGGGCGAGGCTAGTTGAATTTAATTTTTTACTAAAATAAAACGAGGAACCGACAAGCTTACAACCCCATAACATTGAGCGAGGCTAGTTTTAAATATTTTTTACTAAAATAAAAAGATGAATCGACAAGCCTACAACCCTATAACGCTGGGAGAGGCTAGTTTTAAATAGTTTTTTACTGAAATAAAACGAGGAACCGACAAGCCTAAAACCTCATAACACTGGGTGAGGCTAGTTTGAAATAGTTTTTTACTAAAATAAAAAGATGAAACGACAAGCCTACAACCCCATAACGCTGGGGGAGGCTACTTTAAAATAGTTTTTTACTGAAATAAAACGGGGAACCGAGAAGCCTACGACCCCATAACGCTGGGCGGGGCTAGTTGAATTTAATTTTTTACTTTTTTACTAAAATAAAACGAGGAACCGACAAGCCTACAACCCCATTACGCTGGGAGAGGCTAGTTTTAAATAGTTTTTTACTGAAATAAAACGAGGAACCGACAAGCCTAAAACCTCATAACGCTGGGCGAGGCTAGTTGTAATTAATTTTTGACTAAAATAAAACGAGGAACTGACAAGCCTACAACCCCATAACGCTGAGCGAGGCTGGTTTAAAATAAGTTTTTACTAAAATAAAACGAGGAACCGACAAGCCTACAACCCCATAACGCTGGGCGAGGCTAGTTGAATTTAATTTTTTACTGAAATAAAAAGATGAACCAACAAGCCTAAAACCCCATAAGGCCGGGCGAGGCTAGTTTAAAATAGTTTTTTACCGAAATAAAACGGGGAACCGAGAAGCCTACGACCCCATAACGCTGGGCGGGGCTAGTTGAATTTAATTTTTTACTTTTTTACTAAAATAAAACGAGGAACCGACAAGCCTACAACCCCATTACGCTGGGCGAGGCTAGTTTCAAATAGTTTTTTACTAAAATAAAAAGATGAAACGACAAGCCTACAACCCCATAACGCTGGGAGAGGCTAGTTTTAAATAGTTTTTTACTGAAATAAAACGAGGAACCGACAAGCCTAAAACCTCATAACACTGGGTGAGGCTAGATTGAAATAGTTTTTTACAAAAATAAAAAGATGAAACGACAAGCCTACAACCCCATAACGCTGGGCGAGGCTAGTTTAAAATAGTTTTTTACTGAAATAAAACGAGGAACCGAGAAGCCTACAACCCCATAACGCTGGGCGAGGCTAGTTGAATTTAATTTTTTACTTTTTTACTAAAATAAAACGAGGAACCGACAAGCCTACAACCCCATAACGCTGGGCGAGGCTAGTTTTAAATAGTTTTTTACTAAAATGCAAAGATGAAACGAAAAGCCTACAAATCCATAACGCTGGGAGAGGCTGGTTTAAAATAAGTTTTTACTAAAATAAAACGAGGAACCGACAAGCCTACAACCCCATCACGCTGGGCGAGGCTAGTTGAATTTAATTTTTTACTGAAATAAAAAGATGAACCAACAAGCCTAAAACCCCATAATGCCGGGCGAGGCTAATTTAAAATAGTTTTTTACCGAAATAAAACGGGGAACCGAGAAGCCTACGACCCCATAACGCTGGACGGGGCTAGTTGAATTTAATTTTTTACTTTTTAACTAAAATAAAACGAGGAACCGACAAGCCTACAACCCCATAACGCTGGGCGAGGCTAGTTTAAAATAGTTTTTTACTGAAATAAAACGAGGAACCGACAAGCCTACAACCCCATAACGCTGGGCGAGGCTAGTTGTAATTAATTTTTTACTAAAATAAAACGAGGAACCGACAAGCCTACAACCCCATAACGCTGGGGGAGGCTGGTTTATAATAAGTTTTTACTAAAATAAAAAGATGAAACGACACGCCTACAACCCCATAACGCTGGGCGAGGCGAGTTTAAAATAGTTTTTTACTGAAATAAAACGGGGATCCGAGAAGCCTACGACCCCATAACGCTGGGCGAGGCTAGTTTAAAATAGTTATTTACTGAAATAAAACGGGGAACCGACAAGCCTACAACCCCATTACGCTGGGCGAGGCTGGTTTAAAATAAGTTTTTACTAAAATAAAACGAGGAACCGACAAGCCTACAACCCCATAACGTAGGGCAAGGCTAGTTGAATTTAATTTTTTACTGAAATAAAAAGATGAACCAACAAGCCTAAAACCCCATAACGCCGGGCGAGGCTAGTTTAAAATAGTTTTTTACTGAAATAAAACGAGGAACCGACAAGCCTACGACCCCATAACGCTGGGCGGGGCTAATTGAATTTAATTTTTTACTTTTTTACTAAAATAAAACGAGGAACCGACAAGCCTAAAACCCCATAACGCTGGGCGAGGCTAGTTTAAAATAGTTTTTTACTGAAATAAAACGAGGAACCGACAAGCCTACAACCCCATAACGCTGGGCGAGGCTAGTTTAAAATAGTTTTTTACTGAAATAAAACGAGGAACCGAGAAGCCTACAACCCCATAACGCTGGGCGAGGCTAGTTGAATTTAATTTTTTACTTTTTTACTAAAATAAAACGAGGAACCGACAAGCCTACAACCCCATAACGCTGGGCGAGGCTAGTTTTAAATAGTTTTTTACTAAAATAAAAAGATGAAACGACTAGCCTACGACCCCACAACGCTGGGCGAGGCTGGTTTAAAATAGTTTATTACTGAAATAAAACGGGGAACCGAGAAGCCTACGACCCCATAACGCTGGGCGGGGCTAGTTGAATTTAATTTTTTACTTTTTTACTAAAATAAAACGAGGAACCGACAAACCTACAACCTCATAACGCTGGGCGAGGCTAGTTTCAAATAGTTTTTTACTAAAATAAAAAGATGAAACGACAAGCCTACGAACCCATAACGCTGGGCGAGGCTAGTTTTAAATAGTTTTTTACTGAAATAAAACGGGGAACCGACAAGCCTACAACCCCATTACGCTGGGCGAGGCTAGTTTTTAAGAGTTTTTGACTAAAATAAAAAGATGAAACGACAAGCCTACAACCCCATAACGCTGGGCGAGGCTAGTTAAAAATAGTTTTTTACTGAAATAAAACGAGGAACCGACAAGCCTACAACCCAATAACTCTGGGCGAGGCTAGTTGAATTAAATTTTTCACTTTTTTACTAAAATAAAACGAGGAACCGACAAGCCTACAACCCCATAACGCTGGGCGAGGCTAGCTTTAAATAGTTTTTTACTAAAATGCAAAGATGAAACGAAAAGCCTACAAATCCATAACGCTGGGAGAGGCTGGTTTAAAATAAGTTTTTACTAAAATAAAACGAGGAACCGACAAGCCTACAACCCCATCACGCTGGGCAAGGCTAGTTGAATTAAATTTTTCACTTTTTTACTAAAATAAAACGAGGAACCGACAAGCCTACAACCCCATAACGCTGGGCGAGGCTAGTTTAAAATAGTTTTTTACTAAAATGCAAAGATGAAACGAAAAGCCTACAAATCCATAACGCTGGGCGAGGCTGGTTTAAAATAAGTTTTTACTAAAATAAAACGAGGAACCGACAAGCCTACAACCCCATCACGCTGGGCGAGGCTAGTTGAATTTAATTTTTTACTGAAATAAAAAGATGAACCAACAAGCCTAAAACCCCATAACGCCGGGCGAGGCTAGTTTAAAATAGTTTTTTACCGAAATAAAATGGGGAACCGAGAAGCCTACAACCCCATAACGCTGGGCGAGGCTAGTTTAAAAGAGTTTTTGACTAGAATAAAAAGATGAAACGACAAAACTACAACCCCATAACGCTGAGCGAGGCTGGTTTAAAATAAGTTTTTACTAAAATAAAACGAGGAACCGACAAGCCTACAACCCCATAACGCTAAGCGAGGCTAGTTTAAAATATTTTTTACTAAAATAAAAAGATGAAACGACAAGCCTACAACCCCATAACGCTGGGAGAGGCTAGTTTTAAATAGTTTTTTACTGAAATAAAACGAGGAACCGACAAGCCTACAACCCCATAACGCTGGGAGAGGCTAGTTTAAAATAGTTTTCTACTGAAATAAAACGGGGAACATTGAAGCCTACGACCCTGTCACGTGGGGCGAGGCTAGTTGAATTTAAGTTTTTACTAAAATAAAAAGATGAAACGACAAGCCTACAACCCCATAACGCTGGGAGAGGCTAGTTTTAAATAGTTTTTTACTGAAATAAAACGAGGAACCGACAAGCCTGAAACCTCATAACGCTGGGCGAGGCTAGTTGTAATTAATTTTTGACTAAAATAAAACGAGGAACCGACAAGCCTACAACCCCATAACGCTGAGCGAGGCTGGTTTAAAATAAGTTTTTACTAAAATAAAACGAGGAACCGACAAGCCTACAACCCCATAACGCTGGGCAAGGCTAGTTGAATTTAATTTTTTACTGAAATAAAAAGATGAACCAACAAGCCTAAAACCCCATAACGCCGGGCGAGGCTAGTTTAAAATAGTTTTTTACCGAAATAAAACGGGGAACCGAGAAGCCTACGACCCCATAACGCTGGGCGGGGCTAATTGAATTTAATTTTTTACTTTTTTACTAAAATAAAACGAGGAACCGACAAGCCTAAAACCCCATAACGCTGGGCGAGGCTAGTTTTAAAAAGTTTTTGACTAAAATAAAAAGATGAAACGACAAGCCTACAACCCCATAACGCTGGGCGAGGCTAGTTTAAAATAGTTTTTTACTGAAATAAAACGAGGAACCGAGAAGCCTACAACCCCATAACGCTGGGCGAGGCTAGTTGAATTTAATTTTTTACTTTTTTACTAAAATAAAACGAGGAACCGACAAACCTACAACCTCATAACGCTGGGCGAGGCTAGTTTCAAATAGTTTTTTACTAAAATAAAAAGATGAAACGAAAAGCCTACAAATCCATAACGCTGGGAGAGGCTAGTTGAATTTAATTTTTTACTTTTTTACTAAAATAAAACGAAGAACCGACAAGCCTACAACCCCATAACGCTGGGCGAGGCTAGTTTTAAATAGTTTTTTACTAAAATAAAAAGATGAAACGACTAGCCTACGACCCCACAACGCTGGGCGAGGCTGGTTTAAAATAGTTTATTACTGAAATAAAACGGGGAACCGAGAAGCCTACGACCCCATAACGCTGGGCGGGGCTAGTTGAATTTAATTTTTTACTTTTTTACTAAAATAAAACGAGGAACCGACAAACCTACAACCTCATAACGCTGGGCGAGGCTAGTTTCAAATAGTTTTTTACTAAAATAAAAAGATGAAACGACAAGCCTACGAACCCATAACGCTGGGCGAGGCTAGTTTTAAATAGTTTTTTACTGAAATAAAACGGGGAACCGACAAGCCTACAACCCCATTACGCTGGGCGAGGCTAGTTTTTAAGAGTTTTTGACTAAAATAAAAAGATGAAACGACAAGCCTACAACCCCATAACGCTGGGCGAGGCTAGTTAAAAATAGTTTTTTACTGAAATAAAACGAGGAACCGACAAGCCTACAACCCAATAACTCTGGGCGAGGCTAGTTGAATTAAATTTTTCACTTTTTTACTAAAATAAAACGAGGAACCGACAAGCCTACAACCCCATAACGCTGGGCGAGGCTAGCTTTAAATAGTTTTTTACTAAAATGCAAAGATGAAACGAAAAGCCTACAAATCCATAACGCTGGGAGAGGCTGGTTTAAAATAAGTTTTTACTAAAATAAAACGAGGAACCGACAAGCCTACAACCCCATCACGCTGGGCAAGGCTAGTTGAATTAAATTTTTCACTTTTTTACTAAAATAAAACGAGGAACCGACAAGCCTACAACCCCATAACGCTGGGCGAGGCTAGTTTTAAATAGTTTTTTACTAAAATGCAAAGATGAAACGAAAAGCCTACAAATCCATAACGCTGGGCGAGGCTGGTTTAAAATAAGTTTTTACTAAAATAAAACGAGGAACCGACAAGCCTACAACCCCATCACGCTGGGCGAGGCTAGTTGAATTTAATTTTTTACTGAAATAAAAAGATGAACCAACAAGCCTAAAACCCCATAACGCCGGGCGAGGCTAGTTTAAAATAGTTTTTTACCGAAATAAAATGGGGAACCGAGAAGCCTACAACCCCATAACGCTGGGCGAGGCTAGTTTAAAAGAGTTTTTGACTAGAATAAAAAGATGAAACGACAAAACTACAACCCCATAACGCTGAGCGAGGCTGGTTTAAAATAAGTTTTTACTAAAATAAAACGAGGAACCGACAAGCCTACAACCCCATAACGCTAAGCGAGGCTAGTTTAAAATATTTTTTACTAAAATAAAAAGATGAAACGACAAGCCTACAACCCCATAACGCTAAGCGAGGCTAGTTTAAAATATTTTTAACTAAAATAAAAAGATGAAACGACAAGCCTAGAACCCCATAACGCTGGGAGAGGCTAGTTTTAAATAGTTTTTTACTGAAATAAAACGAGGAACCGACAAGCCTACAACCCCATAACGCTGGGAGAGGCTAGTTTAAAATAGTTTTTTACTGAAATAAAACGGGGAACAGAGAAGCCTACGACCCTGTCACGTGGGGCGAGGCTAGTTGAATTTAAGTTTTTACTAAAATAAAAAGATGAAACGACAAGCCTACAACCCCATAACGCTGGGAGAGGCTAGTTTTAAATAGTTTTTTACTGAAATAAAACGAGGAACCGACAAGCCTGAAACCTCATAACGCTGGGCGAGGCTAGTTGTAATTAATTTTTGACTAAAATAAAACGAGGAACCGACAAGCCTACAACCCCATAACGCTGAGCGAGGCTGGTTTAAAATAAGTTTTTACTAAAATAAAACGAGGAACCGACAAGCCTACAACCCCATAACGCTGGGCAAGACTAGTTGAATTTAATTTTTTACTGAAATAAAAAGATGAACCAACAAGCCTAAAACCCCATAACGCCGGGCGAGGCTAGTTTAAAATAGTTTTTTACCGAAATAAAACGGGGAACCGAGAAGCCTACGACCCCATAACGCTGGGCGGGGCTAATTGAATTTAATTTTTTACTTTTTTACTAAAATAAAACGAGGAACCGACAAGCCTAAAACCCCATAACGCTGGGCGAGGCTAGTTTTAAAAAGTTTTTGACTAAAATAAAAAGATGAAACGACAAGCCTACAACCCCATAACGCTGGGCGAGGCTAGTTTAAAATAGTTTTTTACTGAAATAAAACGAGGAACCGAGAAGCCTACAACCCCATAACGCTGGGCGAGGCTAGTTGAATTTAATTTTTTACTTTTTTACTAAAATAAAACGAGGAACCGACAAACCTACAACCTCATAACGCTGGGCGAGGCTAGTTTCAAATAGTTTTTTACTAAAATAAAAAGATGAAACGAAAAGCCTACAAATCCATAACGCTGGGAGAGGCTGGTTTAAAATAAGTTTTTACTAAAATAAAACGAGGAACCGACAAGCCTACAACCCCATCACGCTGGGCAAGGCTAGTTGAATTAAATTTTTCACTTTTTTACTAAAATAAAACGAGGAACCGACAAGCCTACAACCCCATAACGCTGGGCGAGGCTAGTTTTAAATAGTTTTTTACTAAAATGCAAAGATGAAACGAAAAGCCTACAAATCCATAACGCTGGGCGAGGCTGGTTTAAAATAAGTTTTTACTAAAATAAAACGAGGAACCGACAAGCCTACAACCCCATCACGCTGGGCGAGGCTAGTTGAATTTAATTTTTTACTGAAATAAAAAGATGAACCAACAAGCCTAAAACCCCATAACGCCGGGCGAGGCTAGTTTAAAATAGTTTTTTACCGAAATAAAACGGGGAACCGAGAAGCCTACGACCCCATAACGCTGGGCGGGGCTAATTGAATTTAATTTTTTACTTTTTTACTAAAATAAAACGAGGAACCGACAAGCCTAAAACCCCATAACGCTGGGCGAGGCTAGTTTTAAATAGTTTTTTACTGAAATAAAACGAGGAACCGACAAGCCTACAACCCCATAACGCTGGGAGAGGCTAGTTTAAAATAGTTTTTTACTGAAATAAAACGGGGAACAGAGAAGCCTACGACCCTGTAACGTGGGGCGAGGCTAGTTGAATTTAAGTTTTTACTAAAATAAAAAGATGAAACGACAAGCCTACAACCCCATAACGCTGGGGGAGGCTAGTTTTAAATAGTTTTTTACTGAAATAAAACGAGGAACCGACAAGCCTAAAACCTCATAACGCTGGGCTAGGCTAGTTGAATTTAATTTTTTACTGAAATAAAAAGATGAACCAACAAGCCTAAGACCCCATAACGCTGAGCGAGGCTGGTTTAAAATAAGTTTTTACTAAAATAAAACGAGGAACCGACAAGCCTACAACCCCATAACGCTGGGCAAGGCTAGTTGAATTTAATTTTTTACTGAAATAAAAAGATGAACCAACAAGCCTAAAACCCCATAACGCCGGGCGAGGCTAGTTTAAAATAGTTTTTTACCGAAATAAAACGGGGAACCGAGAAGCCTACGATACCATAACGCTGGGCGGGGCTAATTGAATTTAATTTTTTACTTTTTTACTAAAATAAAACGAGGAACCGACAAGCCTAAAACCCCATAACGCTGGGCGAGGCTAGTTTTAAAGAGTTTTTGACTAAAATAAAAAGATGAAACGACAAGCCTACAACCCCATAACGCTGGGCGAGGCTAGTTTAAAATAGTTTTTTACTGAAATAAAACGAGGAACCGAGAAGCCTACAACCCTATAACGCTGGGCGAGGCTAGTTTTAAATAGTTTTTTACTAAAATAAAAAGATGAAACGACTAGCCTACGACCCCACAACGCTGGGCGAGGCTGGTTTAAAATAGTTTATTACTGAAATAAAACGGGGAACAGAGAAGCCTACGACCCTGTAACGTGGGGCGAGGCTAGTTGAATTTAAGTTTTTACTAAAATAAAAAGATGAAACGACAAGCCTACAACCCCATAACGCTGGGAGAGGCTAGTTTTAAATAGTTTTTTACTGAAATAAAACGAGGAACCGACAAGCCTGAAACCTCATAACGCTGGGCGAGGCTAGTTGTAATTAATTTTTGACTAAAATAAAACGAGGAACCGACAAGCCTACAACCCCATAACGCTGAGCGAGGCTGGTTTAAAATAAGTTTTTACTAAAATAAAACGAGGAACCGACAAGCCTACAACCCCATAACGCTGGGCGAGGCTAGTTTTAAATAGTTTTTTACTAAAATAAAAAGATGAAACGACACGCCTAAAACCCCATAACGCTGGGCGAGGCTAGTTTAAAATAGTTTTTTACTGAAATAAAACGGGGATCCGAGAAGCCTACGACCCCATAACGCTGGGCGAGGCTAGTTTAAAATAGTTTTTTACTGAAATAAAACGAGGAACCGACAAGCCTACAACCCCATAACTCTGGGCGAGGCTAGTTGAATTAAATTTTTCACTTTTTTACTAAAATAAAACGAGGAACCGACAAGCCTACAACCCCATAACGCTGGGCGAGGCTAGTTTTAAATAGTTTTTTACTAAAATGCAAAGATGAAACGAAAAGCCTACAAATCCATAACGCTGGGAGAGGCTGGTTTAAAATAAGTTTTTACTAAAATAAAACGAGGAACCGACAAGCCTACAACCCCATCACGCTGGGCGAGGCTAGTTGAATTTAATTTTTTACTGAAATAAAAAGATGAACCAACAAGCCTAAAACCCCATAACGCCGGGCGAGGCTAGTTTAAAATAGTTTTTTACCGAAATAAAACGGGGAACCGAGAAGCCTACGACCCCATAACGCTGGACGGGGCTAGTTGAATTTAATTTTTTACTTTTTAACTAAAATAAAACGAGGAACCGACAAGCCTACAACCCCATAACGCTGGGCGAGGCTAGTTTAAAATAGTTTTTTACTGAAATAAAACGAGGAACCGACAAGCCTACAACCCCATAACGCTGGGCGAGGCTAGTTGTAATTAATTTTTTACTAAAATAAAACGAGGAACCGACAAGCCTACAACCCCATAACGCTGGGGGAGGCTGGTTTATAATAAGTTTTTACTAAAATAAAAAGATGAAACGACACGCCTACAACCCCATAACGCTGGGCGAGGCGAGTTTAAAATAGTTTTTTACTGAAATAAAACGGGGATCCGAGAAGCCTACGACCCCATAACGCTGGGCGAGGCTAGTTTAAAATAGTTATTTACTGAAATAAAACGGGGAACCGACAAGCCTACAACCCCATTACGCTGGGCGAGGCTGGTTTAAAATAAGTTTTTACTAAAATAAAACGAGGAACCGACAAGCCTACAACCCCATAACGTAGGGCAAGGCTAGTTGAATTTAATTTTTTACTGAAATAAATAGATGAACCAACAAGCCTAAAACCCCATAACGCCGGGCGAGGCTAGTTTAAAATAGTTTTTTACCGAAATAAAACGGGGAACCGAGAAGCCTACGACACCATAACGCTGGACGGGGCTAGTTGAATTTAATTTTTTACTTTTTAACTAAAATAAAACGAGGAACCGACAAGCCTACAACCCCATAACGCTGGGCGAGGCTAGTTTAAAATAGTTTTTTACTGAAATAAAACGGGGATCCGAGAAGCCTACGACCCCATAACGCTGGGCGAGGCTAGTTTAAAATAGTTTTTTACTGAAATAAAACGAGGAACCGACAAGCCTACAACCCCATAACGCTGGGCGAGGCAAGTTTTAAATAGTTTTTTACTTAAATAAAATGATGAAACGACAAGCCTACAACCCCGAAACGGTGGGCGAGGCGAGTTTAAAATAGTTTTTTACTGAAATAAAACGGGGATCCGAGAAGCCTACGACCCCATAACGCTGGGCGAGGCTAGTTTAAAATAGTTTTTTACTGAAATAAAACGAGGAACCGACAAGCCTACAACCCCATAACGCTGGGCGAGGCAAGTTTTAAATAGTTTTTTACTTAAATAAAATGATGAAACGACAAGCCTACAACCCCGAAACGGTGGGCGAGGCTAGTTTAAAATAGTTATTTACTGAAATAAAACGGGGAACCGACAAGCCTACAACCCCATTACGCTGGGCGAGGCTAGTTTTTAAGAGTTTTTGACTAAAATAAAAAGATGAAACGACAAGCCTACAACCCCATAACGCTGGGCGAGGCTAGTTTAAAATAGTTTTTTACTGAAATAAAACGAGGAACCGACAAGCCTACAACCTTATAACTCTGGGCGAGGCTAGTTGAATTAAATTTTTCACTTTTTTACTAAAATAAAACGAGGAACCGACAAGCCTACAACCCCATAACGCTGGGCGAGGCTAGTTGAATTGAATTTTTCACTTTTTTACTAAAATAAAACGAGGAACCGACAAGCCTACAACCCCATAACTCTGGGCGAGGCTAGTTGAATTAAATTTTTCACTTTTTTACTAAAATAAAACGAGGAACCGACAAGCCTACAACCCCATAACGCTGGGCGAGGCTAGTTTTAAATAGTTTTTTACTAAAATGCAAAGATGAAACGAAAAGCCTACAAATCCATAACGCTGGGAGAGGCTGGTTTAAAATAAGTTTTTACTAAAATAAAACGAGGAACCGACAAGCCTACAACCCCATCACGCTGGGCAAGGCTAGTTGAATTAAATTTTTCACTTTTTTACTAAAATAAAACGAGGAACCGACAAGCCTACAACCCCATAACGCTGGGCGAGGCTAGTTTTAAATAGTTTTTTACTAAAATGCAAAGATGAAACGAAAAGCCTACAAATCCATAACGCTGGGCGAGGCTGGTTTAAAATAAGTTTTTACTAAAATAAAACGAGGAACCGACAAGCCTACAACCCCATCACGCTGGGCGAGGCTAGTTGAATTTAATTTTTTACTGAAATAAAAAGATGAACCAACAAGCCTAAAACCCCATAACGCCGGGCGAGGCTAGTTTAAAATAGTTTTTTACCGAAATAAAATGGGGAACCGAGAAGCCTACAACCCCATAACGCTGGGCGAGGCTAGTTTAAAAGAGTTTTTGACTAGAATAAAAAGATGAAACGACAAAACTACAACCCCATAACGCTGAGCGAGGCTGGTTTAAAATAAGTTTTTACTAAAATAAAACGAGGAACCGACAAGCCTACAACCCCATAACGCTGGGCGAGGCTAGTTTAAAAGAGTTTTAGGCTAGAATAAAAAGATGAAACGACAAGCCTACAACCCCATAACGCTGAGCGAGGCTGGTTTAAAATAAGTTTTTACTAAAATAAAACGAGGAACCGACAAGCCTACAACCCCATAACGCTGAGCGAGGCTAGTTTTAAATATTTTTTACTAAAATAAAAAGATGAAACGACAAGCCTACAACCCCATAACGCTGGGAGAGGCTAGTTTTAAATAGTTTTTTACTGAAATAAAACGAGGAACCGACAAGCCTACAACCCCATAACGCTGGGAGAGGCTAGTTTAAAATAGTTTTTTACTGAAATAAAACGGGGAACAGAGAAGCCTACGACCCTGTAACGTGGGGCGAGGCTAGTTGAATTTAAGTTTTTACTAAAATAAAAAGATGAAACGACAAGCCTACAACCCCATAACGCTGGGAGAGGCTAGTTTTAAATAGTTTTTTACTGAAATAAAACGAGGAACCGACAAGCCTAAAACCTCATAACGCTGGGCGAGGCTAGTTGTAATTAATTTTTGACTAAAATAAAACGAGGAACCGACAAGCCTACAACCCCATAACGCTGAGCGAGGCTGGTTTAAAATAAGTTTTTACTAAAATAAAACGAGGAACCGACAAGCCTACAACCCCATAACGCCGGGCGAGGCTAGTTTAAAATAGTTTTTTACCGAAATAAAACGGGGAACCGAGAAGCCTACGACCCCATAACGCTGGGCGGGGCTAATTGAATTTAATTTTTTACTTTTTTACTAAAATAAAACGAGGAACCGACAAGCCTAAAACCCCATAACGCTGGGCGAGGCTAGTTTTAAAGAGTTTTTGACTAAAAAAAAAAGATGAAACGACAAGCCTAACACCCCATAACGCTGGGCGAGGCTAGTTTAAAATAGTTTTTTACTGAAATAAAACGAGGAACCGAGAAGCCTACAACCCCATAACGCTGGGCGAGGCTAGTTGAGTTTAATTTTTTACTTTTTTACTAAAATAAAAGGAGGAACCGACAAACCTACAACCTCATAACGCTGGGCGAGGCTAGTTTCAAATAATTTTTTACTAAAATAAAAAGATGAAACGACAAGCCTACGAACCCATAACGCTGGGCGAGGCAAGTTTTAACTAGTTTTTTACTGAAATAAAACAAGGAACCGACAAGCCTACAACCCCATAACGCTGGGCGAGGCTAGTTTTAAATAGTTTTTTACTAAAATAAAAAGATGAAACGACACGCCTAAAACCCCATAACGCTGGGCGAGGCTAGTTTAAAATAGTTTTTTACTGAAATAAAACGGGGATCCGAGAAGCCTACGACCCCATAACGCTGGGCGAGGCTAGTTTAAAATAGTTTTTTACTGAAATAAAACGAGGAACCGACAAGCCTACAACCCCATAACGCTGGGCGAGGCTAGTTTTAAATAGTTTTTTACTTAAATAAAATGATGAAACGACAAGCCTACAACCCCGAAACGGTGGGCGAGGCTAGTTTAAAATAGTTATTTACTGAAATAAAACGGGGAACCGACAAGCCTACAACCCCATTACGCTGGGCGAGGCTAGTTTTTAAGAGTTTTTGACTAAAATAAAAAGATGAAACGACAAGCCTACAACCCCATAACGCTGGGCGAGGCTAGTTTAAAATAGTTTTTTACTGAAATAAAACGAGGAACCGACAAGCCTACAACCCCATAACTCTGGGCGAGGCTAGTTGAATTTAATTTTTCACTTTTTTACTAAAATAAAACGAGGAACCGACAAGCCTACAACCCCATAACGCTGGGCGAGGCTAGTTTTAAATAGTTTTTTACTAAAATGCAAAGATGAAACGAAAAGCCTACAAATCCATAACGCTGGGAGAGGCTGGTTTAAAATAAGTTTTTACTAAAATAAAACGAGGAACCGACAAGCCTACAACCCCATCACGCTGGGCGAGGCTAGTTGAATTTAATTTTTTACTGAAATAAAAAGATGAACCAACAAGACTAAAACCCCATAACGCCGGGCGAGGCTAGTTTAAAATAGTTTTTTACCGAAATAAAACGGGGAACCGAGAAGCCTACGACCCCATAACGCTGGACGGGGCTAGTTGAATTTAATTTTTTACTTTTTAACTAAAATAAAACGAGGAACCGACAAGCCTACAACCCCATAACGCTGGGCGAGGCTAGTTTAAAATAGTTTTTTACTGAAATAAAACGAGGAACCGACAAGCCTACATTCCCATAACGCTGGGCGAGGCTAGTTGAATTTAATTTTTTACTTTTTAACTAAAATAAAACGAGGAACCGACAAGGCTACAACCCCATAACGCTGGGCGAGGCTAGTTGTAATTAATTTTTTACTAAAATAAAACGAGGAACCAACAAGCCTACCATCCCATAACGCTGGGCAGGGCTAGGTAAATTTAATCTTTTTTTTAAATAAAACGAGGAACTGACAAGCCTACAACCCCATATCGCTGGGCGAGGCTAGTTGTAATTAATTTTTTACTAAAATAAAACGAGGAACCGACAAGCCTACAACCCCATAACGCTGGGGGAGGCTGGTTTATAATAAGTTTTTACTAAAATAAAAAGATGAAACGACACGCCTACAACCCCATAACGCTGGGCGAGGCTAGTTTCAAATAGTTTTTTACTGAAATAAAACGGGGATCCGAGAAGCCTACGACCCCATAACGCTGGGCGAGGCTAGTTTAAAATAGTTTTTTACTGAAATAAAACGAGGAACCGACAAGCCTACAACCCCATAACGCTGGGCGAGGCTAGTTTTAAATAGTTTTTTACTTAAATAAAATGATGAAACGACAAGCCTACAACCCCGAAACGGTGGGCGAGGCTAGTTTAAAATAGTTATTTACTGAAATAAAACGGGGAACCGACAAGCCTACAACCCCATTACGCTGGGCGAGGCTAGTTTTTAAGAGTTTTTGACTAAAATAAAAAGATGAAACGACAAGCCTACAACCCCATAACGCTGGGCGAGGCTAGTTTAAAATAGTTTTTTACTGAAATAAAACGAGGAACCGACAAGCCTACAACCCCATAACTCTGGGCGAGGCTAGTTGAATTAAATTTTTCACTTTTTTACTAAAATAAAACGAGGAACCGACAAGCCTACAACCCCATAACGCTGGGCGAGGCTAGTTTTAAATAGTTTTTTACTAAAATGCAAAGATGAAACGAAAAGCCTACAAATCCATAACGCTGGGAGAGGCTGGTTTAAAATAAGTTTTTACTAAAATAAAACGAGGAACCGACAAGCCTACAACCCCATCACGCTGGGCGATGCTAGTTTTTAAGAGTTTTTGACTAAAATAAAAAGATGAAACGACAAGCCTACAACCCCATAACGCTGGGCGAGGCTAGTTTAAAATAGTTTTTTACTGAAATAAAACGAGGAACCGACAAGCCTACAACCCCATAACTCTGGGCGAGGCTAGTTGAATTAAATTTTTTACTTTTTAACTAAAATAAAACGAGGAACCGACAAGCCTACAACCCCATAACGCTGGGCGAGGCTAGTTGAATTTAATTTTTCACTTTTTTACTAAAATAAAACGAGGAACCGACAAGCCTACAACCCCATAACGCTGGGCGAGGCTAGTTTTAAATAGTTTTTTACTGAAATAAAACGGGGATCCGAAAAGCCTACGACCCCATAACGCTGGGCGAGGCTAGTTTAAAATAGTTTTTTACTGAAATAAAACGAGGAACCGACAAGCCTACAACCCCATAACGTTGGGCAAGGCTAGTTTTAAATAGTTTTTTACTTAAATAAAATGATGAAACGACAAGCCTACAACCCCGAAACGGTGGGCGAGGCTAGTTTAAAATAGTTATTTACTGAAATAAAACGGGGAACCGACAAGCCTACAACCCCATAACGCTGGGTGAGGCTAGTTTAAAATAGTTTTTTACTGAAATAAAACGAGGAACCGACAAGCCTACAACCCCATAACGCTGGGCGAGGCTAGTTGAATTTAATTTTTTACTTTTTAACTTAAATAAAACGAGGAACCGACAAGGCTACAACCCCATAACGCTGGGCGAGTCTAGTTGTAATTAATTTTTTACTAAAATAAAACGAGGAACCAACAAGCCTACCATCCCATAACGCTGGGCAGGGCTAAGTGAATTTAATCTTTTTTTTAAATAAAACGAGGAACCGACAAGCCTACAACCCCATAACGCTGGGCGAGGCTAGTTGTAATTAATTTTTTACTAAAATAAAACGAGGAACTGACAAGCCTACAACCCCATAACGCTGGGCAAGGCTAATTTAAAATAGTTTTTTACTGGAATCAAACGAGGAACTGACAAGCCTGTGACCCCATAACGCTGGGCGAGGCGAGTTGAATTTAATTTTTTACTAAAATAAAACGAGAAACCGACAAGCCTACAACCCCATAACGCTGGGCGGGGCTAGTTGAATTTAATTTTTTACTAAAAAAAAACGAGGAACCGACAAGCCTACAACTCCATAACGCTGGGCGAGGCTAGTTTTAAAGAGTTTTTGACTAAAATAAAAAGATGAAACGACAAGCCTACAACCCCATAACGCTGGGCGAGGCTGGTTTAAAATAAGTTTTTACTAAAATAAAACGAGGAATCAACAAGCCTACAACCCCATAACGCTGGGCGGGACTAGTTGAATTTAATTTTTTACTAAAATAGAACGAGGAACTGACAAGCCTACAACCCCATAACTCTGGGCGAGGCTGGTTTAAAATAAGTTTTTACTGAAATAAAACGAGGAACCAACAAGCCTACAACCCCATAACGCTGGGCGAGGCTAGTTTTAAATAGTTTTTTACTCAAATACAAAGATGAAACGACAAGCCTACAACCCCATAACGCTGGGCGAGGCTAATTTAAAATAGTTTTTTACTGAAATCAAACGAGGAACTGACAAGCCTGTGACCCCATAACGCTGGTCGAGGCTAGTTGAATTTAATTTTTTACTAAAATAAAACGAGAAACCGACAAGCCTACAACCCCATAACGCTGGGCGGGGCTAGTTGAATTTAATTTTTTACTAAAAAAAAACGAGGAACCGACAAGCCTACAACCCCATAACGCTGGGCGAGGCTAGTTTTAAAGAGTTTTTGACTAAAATAAAAAGATGAAACGACAAGCCTACAACCCCATAACGCTGGGCGAGGCTGGTTTAAAATAAGTTTTTACTAAAATAAAACGAGGAATCAACAAGCCTACAACCCCATAACGCTGGGCGGGACTAGTTGAATTTAATTTTTTACTAAAATAGAACGAGGAACTGACAAGCCTACAACCCCATAACTCTGGGCGAGGCTGGTTTAAAATAAGTTTTTACTGAAATAAAACGAGGATCCGACAGCCCACAACCCCATAACGCTGGGCGAGGCTAGTTGAATTTAATTTTTTACTTTTTTACTAAAATAAAAGTAGGAACCGACAAGCCTACAACCCTATAACGCTAGGCGAGGCTAGTTTTGAATAGTTTTTTACTGAAATAAAACGGGGAACCGAGAAGCCTACGACCCCATAACGATGGGCAGGGCTAGTTGAATTTAATTTTTTACTGAAATAAAATGGTGAACCAACAAGCCTAAAACCCCATAACGCCAGGTGAGGCCAGTTTAAAATAGTCTTTTACCGAAATAAAACGAGGAACCGAGAAGCCTACGACCCCATAACGCTGGGCGAGGCTAGTTTTAAAGAGTTTTTGACTAAAATAAAAAGATGAAACGACAAGCCTACAACCCCATAACGCTGGGCGAGGCTGGTTTAAAATAAGTTTTTACCAAAATAAAACGAGGAATCAACAAGCCTACGACCCCATAACGCTGGGCGAGGCTAGTTTTAAAGAAATTTTGACTAAAATAAAAAGATGAAACGACAAGCCTACAATCCCATAACGCTGGGCGAGGCTGGTTTAAAATAAGTTTTTACCAAAAAAAAAAAAAGGAACCGACAAGCCTACAACCCCATAACGCTGGGCGAGGCTAGTTTTAAAGAGTTTTTTACTGAAATAAAACGAGGAACCGACAAGCCTACAACCCCATAACTCTGGGCGAGGCTAGTTGAATTAAATATTTCACTTTTTTACTAAAATAAAACGAGGAACCGACAAGCCTACAACCCCATCACGCTGGGCGAGGCTAGTTTTAAATAGTTTTTTACTTAAATAAAATGATGAAACGACAAGCCTACAACCCCGAAACGGTGGGCGAGGCTAGTTTAAAATAGTTTTTTACTGAAATAAAACGGGGATCCGAAAAGCCTACGACCCCATAACGCTGGGCGAGGCTAGTTTAAAATAGTTTTTTACTGAAATAAAACGAGGAACCGACAAGCCTACAACCTCATAACGTTGGGCAAGGCTAGTTTTAAATAGTTTTTTACTTAAATAAAATGATGAAACGACAAGCCTACAACCCCGAAACGGTGGGCGAGGCTAGTTTAAAATAGTTATTTACTGAAATAAAACGGGGAACCGACAAGCCTACAACCCCATAACGCTGGGTGAGGCTAGTTTAAAATAGTTTTTTACTGAAATAAAACGAGGAACCGACAAGCCTACAACCCCATAACGCTGGGCGAGGCTAGTTGAATTTAATTTTTTACTTTTTAACTTAAATAAAACGAGGAACCGACAAGGCTACAACCCCATAACGCTGGGCGAGTCTAGTTGTAATTAATTTTTTACTAAAATAAAACGAGGAACCAACAAGCCTACCATCCCATAACGCTGGGCAGGGCTAAGTGAATTTAATCTTTTTTTTAAATAAAACGAGGAACCGACAAGCCTACAACCCCATAACGCTGGGCGAGGCTAGTTGTAATTAATTTTTTACTAAAATAAAACGAGGAACTGACAAGCCTACAACCCCATAACGCTGGGCAAGGCTAATTTAAAATAGTTTTTTACTGGAATCAAACGAGGAACTGACAAGCCTGTGACCCCATAACGCTGGGCGAGGCGAGTTGAATTTAATTTTTTACTAAAATAAAACGAGAAACCGACAAGCCTACAACCCCATAACGCTGGGCGGGGCTAGTTGAATTTAATTTTTTACTAAAAAAAAACGAGGAACCGACAAGCCTACAACTCCATAACGCTGGGCGAGGCTAGTTTTAAAGAGTTTTTGACTAAAATAAAAAGATGAAACGACAAGCCTACAACCCCATAACGCTGGGCGAGGCTGGTTTAAAATAAGTTTTTACTAAAATAAAACGAGGAATCAACAAGCCTACAACCCCATAACGCTGGGCGGGACTAGTTGAATTTAATTTTTTACTAAAATAGAACGAGGAACTGACAAGCCTACAACCCCATAACTCTGGGCGAGGCTGGTTTAAAATAAGTTTTTACTGAAATAAAACGAGGAACCAACAAGCCTACAACCCCATAACGCTGGGCGAGGCTAGTTTTAAATAGTTTTTTACTCAAATACAAAGATGAAACGACAAGCCTACAACCCCATAACGCTGGGCGAGGCTAATTTAAAATAGTTTTTTACTGAAATCAAACGAGGAACTGACAAGCCTGTGACCCCATAACGCTGGTCGAGGCTAGTTGAATTTAATTTTTTACTAAAATAAAACGAGAAACCGACAAGCCTACAACCCCATAACGCTGGGCGGGGCTAGTTGAATTTAATTTTTTACTAAAAAAAAACGAGGAACCGACAAGCCTACAACCCCATAACGCTGGGCGAGGCTAGTTTTAAAGAGTTTTTGACTAAAATAAAAAGATGAAACGACAAGCCTACAACCCCATAACGCTGGGCGAGGCTGGTTTAAAATAAGTTTTTACTAAAATAAAACGAGGAATCAACAAGCCTACAACCCCATAACGCTGGGCGGGACTAGTTGAATTTAATTTTTTACTAAAATAGAACGAGGAACTGACAAGCCTACAACCCCATAACTCTGGGCGAGGCTGGTTTAAAATAAGTTTTTACTGAAATAAAACGAGGATCCGACAGCCCACAACCCCATAACGCTGGGCGAGGCTAGTTGAATTTAATTTTTTACTTTTTTACTAAAATAAAAGTAGGAACCGACAAGCCTACAACCCTATAACGCTAGGCGAGGCTAGTTTTGAATAGTTTTTTACTGAAATAAAACGGGGAACCGAGAAGCCTACGACCCCATAACGATGGGCAGGGCTAGTTGAATTTAATTTTTTACTGAAATAAAATGATGAACCAACAAGCCTAAAACCCCATAACGCCAGGTGAGGCCAGTTTAAAATAGTCTTTTACCGAAATAAAACGAGGAACCGAGAAGCCTACGACCCCATAACGCTGGGCGAGGCTAGTTTTAAAGAGTTTTTGACTAAAATAAAAAGATGAAACGACAAGCCTACAACCCCATAACGCTGGGCGAGGCTGGTTTAAAATAAGTTTTTACCAAAATAAAACGAGGAATCAACAAGCCTACGACCCCATAACGCTGGGCGAGGCTAGTTTTAAAGAAATTTTGACTAAAATAAAAAGATGAAACGACAAGCCTACAATCCCATAACGCTGGGCGAGGCTGGTTTAAAATAAGTTTTTACCAAAAAAAAAAAAAGGAACCGACAAGCCTACAACCCCATAACGCTGGGCGAGGCTAGTTTTAAAGAGTTTTTTACTGAAATAAAACGAGGAACCGACAAGCCTACAACCCCATAACTCTGGGCGAGGCTAGTTGAATTAAATATTTCACTTTTTTACTAAAATAAAACGAGGAACCGACAAGCCTACAACCCCATCACGCTGGGCGAGGCTAGTTGAATTTAATTTTTTACTGAAATAAAAAGATGAACCAACAAGCCTAAAACCCCATAACGCCGGGCGAGGCTAGTTTAAAATAGTTTTTTACCGAAATAAAACGGGGAACCGAGAAGCCTACGACTCCATAACGCTGGACGGGGGTAGTTGAATTTAATTTTTTACTTTTTTACTAAAATAAAACGAGGAACCGACAAGCCTACAACCCCATAACGCTGGGCGAGGCTAGTTTAAAAGAGTTTTTGACTAGAATAAAAAGATGAAACGAAAAGCCTACAACCCCATAACGCTGGGCGAGGCTAGTTTTAAATAGTTTTTTACTGAAATAAAAAGAGGAACTGACAAGCCTACAATCCCATAACGCTTGGCGAGGCTAGTTGAATTTAATTTTTTACTTTTTAACTAAAATAAAACGAGGAACCGACAAGGCTACAACCTCATAACGCTGGGCAATGCTAGTTGTAATTAATTTTTTACTAAAATAAAACGAGGAACCAACAAGCCTACCATCCCATAACGCTGGGCAGGGCTAGGTGAATTTAATTTTTTTTTTAAATAAAACGAGGAACCGACAAGCCTACAACCCCATAACGCTGGGCGAGGCTAGTTGTAATTAATTATTTACTAAAATAATACGAGGAACCGACAAGCCTACAACCCCATAACGCTGGGGGAGGCTGGTTTATAATAAGTTTTTACTAAAATAAAACGAGGAACCGACAAGCCTACAACCCCATAACGCTGGGCGAGGCTAGTTTTAAATAGTTTTTTACTCAAATAAAAAGATGAAACGACAAGCCTACAACCCCATAACGCTGGGCGAGGCTCATTTAAAATAGTTTTTTACTGAAATCAAACGAGGAACTGACAAGCCTGTGACCCCATAACGCTGGGCGAGGCTAGTTGAATTTAATTTTTTACTAAAATAAAACGAGAAACCGACAAGCCTACAACCCCATAACGCTGGGCGGGGCTAGTTGAATTTAATTTTTTACTAAAAAATAACGAGGAACCGACAAGCCTACAACCCCAAAACGCTGGGCGAGGCTAGTTTAAAAGAGTTTTTGACTAGAATAAAAAGATGAAACGACAAGCCTACAACCCCATAACGCTGGGCGAGGCTAGTTTTAAATAGTTTTTTACTGAAATAAAAAGAGGAACTGACAAGCCTACAATCCCATAACGCTTGGCGAGGCTAGTTGAATTTAATTTTTTACTTTTTAACTAAAATAAAACGAGGAACCGACAAGGCTACAACCCCATAACGCTGGGCGAGGCTAGTTGTAATTAATTTTTTACTAAAATAAAACGAGGAACCAACAAGCCTACCATCCCATAACGCTGGGCAGGGCTAGGTGAATTTAATCTTTTTTTTAAATAAAACGAGGAACCGACAAGCCTACAACCCCATAACGCTGGGCGAGGCTAGTTGTAATTAATTTTTTACTAAAATAAAACGAGGAACCGACAAGCCTACAACCCCATAACGCTGGGGGAGGCTGGTTTATAATAAGTTTTTACTAAAATAAAACGAGGAACCAACAAGCCTACAACCCCATAACGCTGGGCGAGGCTAGTTTTAAATAGTTTTTTTCTCAAATAAAAAGATGAAACGACAAGCCTACAACCCCATAACGCTGGGCAAGGCTAATTTAAAATAGTTTTTTACTGGAATCAAACGAGGAACTGACAAGCCTGTGACCCCATAACGCTGGGCGAGGCGAGTTGAATTTAATTTTTTACTAAAATAAAACGAGAAACCGACAAGCCTACAACCCCATAACGCTGGGCGGGGCTAGTTGAATTTAATTTTTTACTAAAAAAAAACGAGGAACCGACAAGCCTACAACTCCATAACGCTGGGCGAGGCTAGTTTTAAAGAGTTTTTGACTAAAATAAAAAGATGAAACGACAAGCCTACAACCCCATAACGCTGGGCGAGGCTGGTTTAAAATAAGTTTTTACTAAAATAAAACGAGGAATCAACAAGCCTACAACCCCATAACGCTGGGCGGGACTAGTTGAATTTAATTTTTTACTAAAATAGAACGAGGAACTGACAAGCCTACAACCCCATAACTCTGGGCGAGGCTGGTTTAAAATAAGTTTTTACTGAAATAAAACGAGGAACCAACAAGCCTACAACCCCATAACGCTGGGCGAGGCTAGTTTTAAATAATTTTTTACTCAAATACAAAGATGAAACGACAAGCCTACAACCCCATAACGCTGGGCGAGGCTAATTTAAAATAGTTTTTTACTGAAATCAAACGAGGAACTGACAAGCCTGTGACCCCATAACGCTGGTCGAGGCTAGTTGAATTTAATTTTTTACTAAAATAAAACGAGAAACCGACAAGCCTACAACCCCATAACGCTGGGCGGGGCTAGTTGAATTTAATTTTTTACTAAAAAAAAACGAGGAACCGACAAGCCTACAACCCCATAACGCTGGGCGAGGCTAGTTTTAAAGAGTTTTTGACTAAAATAAAAAGATGAAACGACAAGCCTACAACCCCATAACGCTGGGCGAGGCTGGTTTAAAATAAGTTTTTACTAAAATAAAACGAGGAATCAACAAGCCTACAACCCCATAACGCTGGGCGGGACTAGTTGAATTTAATTTTTTACTAAAATAGAACGAGGAACTGACAAGCCTACAACCCCATAACTCTGGGCGAGGCTGGTTTAAAATAAGTTTTTACTGAAATAAAACGAGGATCCGACAGCCCACAACCCCATAACGCTGGGCGAGGCTAGTTGAATTTAATTTTTTACTTTTTTACTAAAATAAAAGTAGGAACCGACAAGCCTACAACCCTATAACGCTAGGCGAGGCTAGTTTTGAATAGTTTTTTACTGAAATAAAACGGGGAACCGAGAAGCCTACGACCCCATAACGATGGGCAGGGCTAGTTGAATTTAATTTTTTACTGAAATAAAAAGATGAACCAACAAGCCTAAAACCCCATAACGCCAGGTGAGGCCAGTTTAAAATAGTCTTTTACCGAAATAAAACGAGGAACCGAGAAGCCTACGACCCCATAACGCTGGGCGAGGCTAGTTTTAAAGAGTTTTTGACTAAAATAAAAAGATGAAACGACAAGCCTACAACCCCATAACGCTGGGCGAGGCTGGTTTAAAATAAGTTTTTACCAAAATAAAACGAGGAATCAACAAGCCTACGACCCCATAACGCTGGGCGAGGCTAGTTGAATTTAATTTTTTACTAAAATAAAACGAGGAACCGACAAGCCTACAACCCCATAACGCTGGCCAAAGCTAGTTGAATTTAATTTTTTACTATTTTACTAAAATAAAACGAGGAACCGACAAGCCTACAACCCCATAATGCTGGGCGAGGCTAGTTTTAAATAGTTTTTTACTAAAATTAAAAGATGAAACGACAAGCCTACAACCCTTTAACGCTGGGCGAGGCTAGTTTAAAATAGTTTTTTACTGAAATAAAACGGGGAACCGAGAAGCCTACGACCCCATAACGCTGGGCGGGGCTAGTTGAATTTAATTTTTTACTTTTTAACTAAAATAAAACGAGGAACCGACAAGCCTACAACTCCATAACGCTGGGCGAGGCTAGTTTTAAATAGTTTTTTACTAAAATAAAACGAGGAACCAACAAGTCTACAACCCCATAACGCTGGGCGGGGCTAGTTTAAAATAGTTTTTTACCAAAATAAAACAAGGAACCGACAAGCCTGCGACCACATAACGCTGGGTGAGGCTAGTTGAATTTTATTTTTTACTAAAATAAAACGAGGAACCGAGAAGCCTACAACCCCATAACGCTGGGCGAGGCTAGTTGAATTTAATTTTTTACTAAAATAAAACGAGGAACCGACAAGCCTACAACCCCATAACGCTGGCCAAAGCTAGTTGAATTTAATTTTTTACTATTTTACTAAAATAAAACGAGGAACTGACAAGCCTACAATCCCATAATGCTGGGCGAGGCTAGTTTTAAATAGTTTTTTACTAAAATAAAAAGATGAAACGACAAGCCTACAACCCCATAACGCTGGGCGAGGCTAGTTTAAAATAGTTTTTTACTGAAATAAAACGAGGAACCGAGAATCCTACAACCCCATAACAGTGGGCGAGGCTAGTTGAATTTAATTTTTTACTAAAATAAAACGAGGAACCGACAAGCCTACAACCCCATAACGCTGGGCGAGGCTAGTTGTAATTAATTTTTTACTAAAATAAAACGAGGATCCGACAAGCCTACAACCCCATAACGCTGGGCGAGGCTAGTTGAATTTAATTTTTTACTAAAATAGAACGAGGACCTGACAAGCCTACAACCCCATAACTCTGGGCGAGGCTGGTTTAAAATAAGTTTTTACTGAAATAAAACGAGGAACCGACAAGCCTACCATCCCATAACGCTGGGCAGGGCTAGGTGAATTTAATTTTTTTTTTAAATAAAACGAGGAACCGACAAGCCTACAACCCCATAACGCTGGGCGAGGCTAGTTGTTATTAATTTTTTTACTAAAATAAAACGAGGAACCGACAAGCCTACAACCCCATAACGCTGGGCGAGGCTAGTTGTAATTAATTTTTTACTAAAATAAAACGAGGATCCGACAAGCCTACAACCCCATAACGCTGGGCGAGACTAGTTTAAAAGAGTTTTTGACTAGAATAAAAAGATGAAACGACAAGCCTACAACCCCATAACGCTGAGCGAGGCTGGTTTAAAATAAGTGTTTACTAAAATAAAACGAGGAACCGACAAGCCTACAACCCCATCACGCTGGGCGAGGCTAGTTGAATTTAATTTTTTACTGAAATAAAAAGATGAACCAACAAGACTAAAACCCCATAACGCCGGGCGAGGCTAGTTTAAAATAGTTTTTTACCGAAATAAAACGGGGAACCGAGAAGCCTACGACACCATAACGCTGGACGGGGCTAGTTGAATTTAATTTTTTACTTTTTAACTAAAATAAAACGAGGAACCGACAAGCCTACAACCCCATAACGCTGGGCGAGGCTAGTTTAAAATAGTTTTTTACTGAAATAAAACGAGGAACCGACAAGCCTACAACCCCATAACGCTGGGCGAGGCTAGTTGAATTTAATTTTTTACTTTTTAACTAAAATAAAACGAGGAACCGACAAGGCTACAACCCCATAACGCTGGGCGAGGCTAGTTGTAATAAATTTTTTACTAAAATAAAACGAGGAACCAACAAGCCTACCATCCCATAACGCTGGGCAGGGCTAGGTGAATTTAATCTTTTTTTTAAATAAAACGAGGAACCGACAAGCCTACAACCCCATAACGCTGGGCGAGGCTAGTTGTAATTAATTTTTTACTAAAATAAAACGAGGAACCGACAAGCCTACAACCCCATAACGCTGGGGGAGGCTGGTTTATAATAAGTTTTTACTAAAATAAAAAGATGAAACGACACGCCTACAACCCCATAACGCTGGGCGAGGCTAGTTTAAAATAGTTTTTTACTGAAATAAAACGGGGATCCGAGAAGCCTACGACCCCATAACACTGGGCGAGGCTAGTTTAAAATAGTTTTTTACTGAAATAAAACGAG